>CM077195.1:26991027-27546027 GCA_039654625.1 Rhinogobio ventralis | reverse complement strand
GTACTTAGTTTAACTGAGGGCACAATTATTTCATAGTAGCCTGAGGGACAGTAGGTAAGCGCATAATTTCGACACCAGGTTTCAGTTAAGATTGTGATATCAGCATCTTTAATATTTTTAAGAAATTCTCGGTCTGTGCTTTTAGAACCAAATGTTGAAGAATGAAGACCCTGAATATTCCAACAACTTATTTGAAATTAACGCATCAGTATTTTTTAAAGATAAACCTATTTGGTAAGACAGAAAGAAAACAACTAATATAACTAATAATATAATATAACTAATGTAACATGTGAAGCTAGTGTAGCTACATGTGAAAATGTACATCGGAGAAAAATTACATTAGTACACTTTTTTTTTTTTTTTAGCCAATAGAACTTGTGTTTGTGAGTATAGTTCTTATCTGTTCAGGAACTGGTTGCACAGTGTATGCAGCATCTCTCTGATCTGGCTCAGCTCACTGGCAAGTGAGGAGGTGGAGGGTGGAGCAGAGGCTGGGCTGCAGCTTCAGCGTAGCTCTGTGCTCTCGGTTGCTGGGATTTCTCTTGGTGTGGGTGTGTGGGGGTTTTTGGTTTCTTCTTCCTGATGGGGGTCAGCAGGTGGATGTGAATTGGGGACTGCAGGTTTACCGGGGTGTAGTGAGCCGTAGGTGGCTGTGGGTGTGTTGAACGACGTGGGATGCTCTTCCAGCTGACGTCTTTCCTCACCGGGGTCGGAGGGGTGTGTCTGGGCATGTAGGGGTAAATGGGCCGGTAGTGTTCTGGAGTTGGTAGCAGGTGTCTCGGTGATGTTGGACTGTGGCCTAGGGCTGCATTTTTTAGGGTCTTTGCAAAAATATGCACTGCATCTTTGTGTAGGTGGAGGCCATCATATAGGTATCAAATTTCAGCATTGATGCTGTAGATGATGTGCGGTGGTGTGTCACGTCGTGGGAGAAGTGTGGAGATTATGATTCGGGATTCTGGGAATTTTTTGCTGGCATTTTCCTGACAGCTTCAGCCGTGTTGTTGCGCAGCGAGTGAAGGTCATTAGTCCCGGTGTGGATTATGACACAAGAGGGGTGTCATGTGATGTCTCTGATGATCTGGTGGGCGTGGCCTGTTGTGCTGCATCGTTTTGCAGTGACTTTTTGATGTGGGAAGAGCTTCTGTGGGTCCTAAATCTTCCCATTAGAGACCACGAGGAGGAGAACATCTGGATCAGGTTCTGGAAGGTGGGCAGGTGAGGTTTGTGTTTCTGCAGGTGTCTGTGTGTTTGTGGTAGGATTGCTATCTATAGTAGGAGCTGTACTGTAGTGAGAAGTGTTGTCTTTTCTGTTTTCCTGTAACTGCTCTCTCAGTTCTTGCAGCTGTTTGGAGAGGTTCTCTTCTTTTCTCTCTTTGTCGTCCTCTAGCTTGCATATCTGTACGCGGAGAGTTTGGTTTTCTTCTTGCAGTTCTCTGAGAGCTCTTGTGAGCTCAGTGATGGAGGAGTTGGTGTCTTTCTTCAGCTGCCTGAGTTCATCTTTTGTTCTTGGATGTAAATGTTGGTGGTGTGTGTGTGTCTGAGAGTTTGACTTGAGTGTGTTCTCAGAATTCAGTGAAGTCCAGTTCCAGCAAAGCTAAACTATCTCTCAGTTGACGGTCATGGTGAAGGTGAAAGAATCGCTGGGCCGTCCTCCTCCAAGTCTGTGCCGTTTGCATGAGGCTCGTCTCTCTCCTCCTCTACTCTGGCCTTCAGCAGGGGGAAGATCTCCTCGAATGAGTTCAGGCTTGCCTCATTGCCTTGCAGGAGGAAGGTGCCTTTGGTATAGTAGGTTATGGTGAGAATGGGGTTGTCTGTGTCCAGCATTTCATCTTTACATATAGTCAATCTTCCACCTCGACCGATTCTTTCTTTAAAAATGTGCTTGTATTCCTCACAGATGGCTGATTTCCATTCAGTAATCAGAGTGGTGTAGAAGATGAGGTTGTTCTTGATTCTTTTCCCATTGAGTTGAAGGTAGTCAGCATACAGAAGATCTTTCTTTACAGAGAGTTTTCTCTTTGTGCTTTTTTCGGGCCTGTACACTTCTGCACTTCTCTGGGTAAGACACCTCCCTGCACTCTGTGTGCACCAGGGTCACCATGGTGATCAGACTGGGCAATGAGCCAAAACTGCAACTAACTTTAGCTTTTAGCTTGTAATAATCAGATTTTACTAGAATAACATAAAAATATACTGTTTTTGTCAAAGTTTGTCAGATAGAGCTCACCTCTCTGTTTAGTAACTGGAGATCAACAATTGTGTGGTGTTTTTCACTGTAGTTCCTTTAAAAAAAATCCTTGAGCGTTTGGAGGGAAATCTGCAGTTAGCTGACAGAGTGGTGATCCAGCAGCCAGATGCTAATCCACAAGTTCCAGTCTTCTTTCTTTTATTAAAAAGTATTTTCTAGAAAAAATCAGTCTTCACCCAAATCCAAGTTGTTCCTCTGTTGTTTTTACTTGCTTGTTGTTGTTATCTCACTCTCTGTCTCGCTTTTTTGGCTTAATCTTTAGAGTGGCTGATCATTAATATGTCTGTCTATCTATCTATCTATCTATCTATCGAGAGGAGAATAGGTAGAAGAGGCCAAGATAGTAGACATGTTTCTAAAGAAACAAGGGCCACTATTTGGGACCATGTTCTCAATCATGACTTTCTGAGGCGGGTCAAAAGGTACAGCCGAATGTTGGGAGAACAACCGTGTCCTCAATCTTTCAAACATTTGAAGAACAGTTTTTGGCAGTCTCTAAAATTCTGGCCAGTTGATAATACCTAGAATATCAAAATCAACTGCAGGCAGTCAATCCTTTTCCTATTTCCTAAACTCTGGAACAGTCTTCCTAGCATTGTTCAGGAAGCAGACACACTCTGTCAGTTTAAATCTAGACTAAAAACGCATCTCTTTACTATGGCATACACATAGAACATTTTTAATTTATACTATTCAAATCAGTTAAATGATTGTTAGGCTGCATTAACTAGGTCAGCCGGAACCAGGAACACTTCCCATAACACCTGATGTACTCGGTACATCATAAGAGGAATGGCATCTACGCTAATGTTAGTCTCTCTGTTTATCCCGAGGTTTACTGCAGTCGGCTGGATCCGGGCCGTATCCAGATCAGATGGTGGACCTGCGCCTAGACATGACAAACACATCCCTGAAATATCTGCAGAGACCGTGTCAATTAAACTCCCCCCTGTAAATGCCACATCGACACGACATCCTCATTAAACCTGTCTCCGGCGTGACGACTCCAATCTTTCAAATAATCTTACAAATATCTATTGATCTAATATGACTTCTGACCTGTAATGTTGCCTGAATCATAATCATACACTATTTGTCGACTGAGCCTAGTTTCTCCCAAGGTTTTTTTCTCCATTTTGGCCCTGAAGGAGTTTTGGTTCCTTGCCACCGTTGCCTTTGGCTTTTGGCTTGCTCAGTTGGGGACACTTACATTTCAACTATATTACTGAGCTGCCCGCATTGACACTATATGATAATTGAATCTAGCTGGATAACATCACCATTTTCACCAGAGCGGCTGTACAGACGAATCAAATTCTGTTGCATTATTTTCCTGTTAACACTGTGAAGCTGCTTTGAAACAATTGGCATTGTAAAAAGCGCTATATAAATAAAGGTGACTGACTGACTGAACAGAAGAGGCATGTAATCAGACAGTGTTCACTATACTGTAATACTGTACACTTACTGTAGTCCACTTGCATTTTACATTATACAGTAAATATACTTTACAGAGACACAATGTAACACAAAAACACACACACTCATGTACATATATACAGTAGGCCTATGTGTGTATAGAGAGAGAGAGTCATGTTTTTTTATTTATATCGCAATGAATGACAAACCAACAGTAAAAGTGTAACTGTGAATCCTGTCCAGTCTCTTGCAATCAATATCCCACATAGTAGCATAATGTTATGTGTGGTGAGTTGACTCGTGATTTAAGTTTTGCGCTTCAGAACTTCCGTTAAGGGAACATAGTGAGCATCAATGCACCTTGGGTTTTGTGGGACTTTTTAGGGAGCAAATGTTTTAGTGCTCTGGAATGATTCTGCGATTGAGACAGCCCTTAAAATGGTTCCATTTATCAGTGCCCTGACTACTGAACTAGGGAGCTGATTGAGACGCACCTCTTTGTTTGTGAACAATGACACAAGGACTTGTCATTCTGATGCCACTGATATGTTCATTGACATAAATACTTACTTTTTTGAGAGAACTAAGGATTTTGAGCAAGTTACATGCTTTTGCAGGTAATCCATTGTGTGGGGCTGTTTGTACGAATTGTTTTGAGAAATGCACTTACTGGTTTGCAAATCGTAAGGATGTTTCAAGAAATGTACTAAAGCGACTGAGAAAAACTGTAATCCTTCATCTTTAGTGTTTCATTATGGCTGAATGAAAGAATAAATGAATGCATATGTCTAAAAGATTCTAGAGAACAAATAGAGTGTCGTCCTGCTAAGGAACGCATTGACCAGGACCATCTGCTGTCTCCTTCATAGCGTATGTCTCCGGTCTGGCAGAGAGAGACAGAGTATTCCTCTGAATTATTACAAGCAGTAAGAGAGACCCTTGGATACTGTTTTTTAAAACTCTGGAAATGAGTTTGAAAGCATCCCTTTTCTATCTTTTCTATATTTTTCTTCTGACAAGGGCAGTTGTACTTTAGTGTAACATTACATGTGGAAAACACCTTTTGCATGAAACAGGAAACTTTTGTTATAACTGAAATGTGCATAGTAATGTGTTTCCAAGATTCCTAGCCTGTTATGCATATGCTTGTACATCCAGTGTGTGCAATTAAAAACTGCAACATGGTAATCTTTTCTTGACCACATAAATCTAGACTTTCCTGACTTTAGTGTAACCATGATACCAAAGCAGGCTGTTTTTACTTTAGACGTACGGTACAATATTTTTACTTATGGTCTTACTTATGGGAAGTGCATTTGTGTGTTTTGAGGAACAGATAAAATGTCATGATAGTTTGTCACTGGTGGGGGTGGAATGCACCAAAGAGGAACCATGAATTGAAAGTGTGAAAAGTATCCACTGAAGTTGCATGAAACAACATTTAAAGTCTTCTGTCATTGCAGCATCATAGTGACAGTTACAATTCTGAAAGACAGTGTTGCAGTCTTGTATCGATAAGCAATTTTGGTAATTGCAAAGTGCTTCATGCACTATATATATATATATATAATTATTGTTATTATTATTATTGCCAGCCTTTTTTACATTCCAGTAAAATAGTTTTTGTAATGTTAATATTGACGTTAATGTACTAGATTTTTTTTGCCTGTAACTCTTTCACTCATTAACACTGAAACACACACACACTTTGTGTTAACGTAAGGGCTCTTTGTTTTCTGTTCTGTATATTTGTTTCTGGTTATCTGCTTTCTCTCTTCCTCTTGATACAACTTCCTCTGAAGAGAGAATTTGTTCCTGTGATACTGACACTCTGCAGGTGGTCCAGCGTTGTCAGTAATACTGTGCATGATACCTGGCAGTTATGAATAAAAGAATGATGTGTATGATGTTTAGACCACTGATATTTGCATATTTTTGGATTGTATCTATGTAACACAAAGAAGTAAATGTGGATTTTACATAATACCCTTTATATGGTGTGTGTGTACACAGGACTGCTGGCAGACACAGGCCTAGTTCCTGTTCTCTGTCTCCTAGTAGTCCATCTGTTTCCTCAGGCCAGACAGTGTGTCTCCACTCACATTCACATCTCCATTTTGGAGCCTGCACTAACCCAACTCTTGCTCTATCACCAAAGGTGTTCGGTTAGCACACACCACAGTTTCTGTGCTTTATATCTTTACACTGTCATTTCACACGATCTGTGACAGGATATCAACCGTGGTTTAATCTAGCACTATAGCTAGTTTTAAACTAGTTCCCCATGGCTTGTTTGTCCATGCAAATTTGATGTGGGACACATTCGATTGGAAAACGGTGTGTATTTTAATGATAGAATGTGCTACTCAAATCAAAATATCATAATAGTCCCCATTCACATATCAAAGTCACAAATCATAATAGTCCTCATTCACATAATGTCTTTCATGATTAGTTTATTATGTGTGTGAAGCTGACAGACATCAAAACAAAACTTTTAATAACCCCATATAATCTGAGGGAAAATTGTATATGCAGGAATGTAATGACCTTTTAATATCACAAAATATTAAGAACTTGATTATAAAGGTTGATTTGATTTCAAAGGGTCATATCATTGAGAGTAGGTTTTGAGCTTCCTCCAGTCCAAACCTTTTGTAGTTAAATACTGGAAATTGCCATCAGTGTCTGTTTGCATTCTGGGAACAGACAACAGATTTTGGAGATCCGCTGTTAGATTATTACTTACACACAAATATGCACAAAACGTCTGCCCAGTGGTTGACGGTCCCTAATTTTTCTTTACATAATAGGACATTGTGGCACAAAACTACACATTCGTGGCGCGTAACGAATGGAAAGTGAGTGAGTGTCCGAGAAATGTGTTTGATTAATAGCAGTTCCCAAAAGTGAGTCCACTTCACTCCCTGCAAAAAACGTACTCGGTGTAACTCGTCCAGATTTTGTCCTCGTTGGGGTCGTTACTCGCGTACGCGCAGGTGCCCGTGGAGCTACAAGCAACCATGTGGAAGCCCACCTCCGCCAGCCTGTCAAAGGCTTGCTCCAGGAAATTATACTTCAGGTAATACCGAGACGTGTATCTCTCAGGGAGTCTGTCGGGATCTCTGCTCTCGTTCAGAGTCTCCCCGAAAACTTCTTTGGCGAGAGACGTTTTGCCGCACACGGTGATTCTCGCCACACGTCGAAATTTGGCGTCCTGTTGGATGTCTCGTCCAATGGTGTAGGAGCCCCTGTACCCGATGGTTATGAAGCCGGTTTTCTTCACGTCCAGAGACGGCGAGCGAGGGCCGGTGCTGATACTGGTGCCGGCGAGCGCAGCCTCCTCCGGGTCGCTCTGGCACACCTCCTCGCTGATAGAGTTCTCTTTACTGACCGCCGGTCTCAGGCGTCTCGCCAGCTCTTGAAGTTGAAAATATTCTGCCTCTTTAAGAAGGCTCGCCTTCTCTTTGAAGTAATCGGGCAAAACCAGAGTCTGGTCCCGCAAGTAATCCAAAATATATCTGAATAAAAAGCCGTCCCTGTCCAAAAAGAAGCGTCCTTTGCTGTCTGTGGTAAGTTCCGTGGGTTTGTTCTGACTGAACATGGTCCAGAGCAAAGAATTGGGCACGGAGAGTAAAGTTGAGTGGCGCGTAACGTAAATTTGCCCTCCGACATTGAGCTCAATAATTTCGGAGAATCGCTGTGAAGCGTCCGCGCGACTTTTATCCATCTCTGCACAACTGCGCGAGACCTCCGGAGCAACCACGGGACTGAAGAAGAGTGGGGGGGAAATATTTCAGCTTTGTTTATGTAGGCTAAACACAGTTACGTAGGAGGGGGAATCTGACGGCTGTATTAACTCTTCACTACCACCCTGTAAAAAAAACAAGTGGTAGAAATGTTCTCAGGCTATTTTATTGTATTTGCTTTGTGATAAGAGAATATTTTAGAGGAATTTCAGAATGTCTACACATGCTGGCATTTGTGGGAAAACTGTTACCCAGTAGGCTATGATTTGAGGTTTCAAAAGAATCAGGGAATGCATGGAAGCAAAGATCCTTTAGTTAGATTCAGCATCAGTGTTCCTTTGATTAGTGACAAAGAATCTGTTCACAATTCTTGTAAGATGTCCTCGTTACAGTGTAATTATACAATTAAGCACTAATACTAACATGCACTTATTATAAGGTTATGATTAGGGCTAGTTGAATGTAGTTATTGCATCATTTACTGTTGTTACTAAAGTAGTTACACAAGTGTAACAAGAACACTGTAAAATAAAGTGTTGCCATAAGTGTGTACTTAATACACACATAGTTGCCTTAATGTGAACAACTTTTTTTCTTCTTCCGGAAAGGAGTTTGCATTTTCGTTAAACATTGACTACATAGCCTATTTTAACTACTGAACCGGTAATTGTACATCAAAACACAATGTGTTTTTCTTTGCCAAGTGGTTTTCTGACCCATTTCAGCAATATGCCTATACCTATGATTTTAGTTTAGTTAGATAATCAACCTTAAAAAAGAAAATATTTTAAAATAATAATAATAATAATAAGGCAAGGAGGCAATAGCTACTCTATTTCCTTTAACTCTTCATTTATTATTAACCACAACGGTAGAACCTTGGTTAATATAATTTAGCTGTTTCTGCAAAACTTTTAGATAGTGGAAACAAACGGCTCAATGTCTATAACAGCAGTGCTTCTAGCGACATCTAGTGGGAAAGAAGAAGAAGCAGTTCATTTATTGTGTAAACTGCATACGACATTGAAACTACGGAATTAATCACACCGTTGAGATCTCGTTCAATAATAGACATTTTGGAATAATAGTAGTTACAATTAAAATAGGTCTATATAATAAAAATGCGAAACCCTGAAATATTACTTCTAACAGTCATTAAGACATGTAAGACCTGTATAGGTAATAAACAAACAACTAAACAATATACAACAACAATAAACAACAACAAATACATTTACACTAGATAAGAACTGTTCAACTCTGTTCACATAGGTGCACACCCAGCCGGTCCAGTAGGGGGAGCTCACTTAAAAAAAAAAAAAAATCATAAAGGAAAAATGTAAGTGTGAAAGCTAAAAATAATAGGCTACAAGACATGCATTTATGCAACATCATATTTTAAAATGAAAATAAATCATTTTAAAATGTAACAACAAAAACACTAGTGTAGATGTATCCCGTAGGCCTGGTTTCACAGACAGGTGTGTGGTTTGTTAGGATAGGACAATATTTGGCCGAGATACAACTATTTGAAAATCTGGAATCTGAGGGTGCAAAAAAATCTAAATATTGAGAAAATCACCTTAAAAGTTGTCCTGAAGTCCTTAGCAATGCATATTACTACTAATAATGACATTTTGATACATTTACGGTATATCTTTATGGAACATGATCTTTACTTAATAAAATTGTGTTCTTACTTACAAGAAAACAATATCTATAAAACATTTCAGTCTGGATGCAGGCCACATCATAGCACAGAAACTGCGCTCGTTAAAATTACAAATGACTTACTTGTAGCTGCTCAATACTAGTTTTACTTGATCTTAGTGCCGCATTCGACACCATAGATCATAAAATACTCTTAGATCATCTACAAAATTACACTGGTATTCAGGGACAGGCATTAAAGTGGTTTATATCGTATCTATCAGAACGTTACCAATTTGTCTATTTAAAGGGGGAAAAATCTACGATAACATCGGAAAATTATGGAGTGCTGCAAGGATCTGTGTTAGGCCTGTTATTTTCAATATATATGCTGCCACTTGGTAATATTATAAGAAAACATGAAATTAGTTTCCAATGTTATGCCGATGATACTCAGTTATATATTTCAGCACGACCAGATGAAATCTCTAAATTATCCAAGCTGACAGAGTGTGTTAAAGATATAAAATACTGGATGACCTGTAATTTTCTCCTATTAAATTCAGATAAGACTGAGGTATTACTTATTGGACCAAAAACCTGTCCACAGAATCTCTTAGAATACAACTTTCACTTAGAAGGATGTACTGTTACTTTATCCTCTACAGTTAAAGACCTGGGTGTTATATTAGACAGCAACTTGTCTTTTGAAAATCATATTTCAAATGTTACAAAAACAGCCTTCCACCTCAGAAACATCGCTAAGCTACAGAACATGCTCTAGACTAGATTACTGTAATGCATTACTAGCTGGCTGTCCTGCATCCTCAATAAACAAGCTACAATTAGTCCAAAATGCAGCTGCTAAAGTTCTTACTAGGTCAAGGCAATAATTATGATCATATAACCAATTTTATCATCTCTACACTGGTTACCTATTAAGTTCTGCATCAATTATAAAGTATTGCTACTGACCTATAAGGCCCTAAACGGTTTAGCTCCTGTGTATTTAAATGATCTTTTATCACCCTATAATACATTATGCTCTTTAAGATCACTAAACTCTGGGATTCTGGTAGTACCTAGGATATCTAAGTCCACTAAAGGAGGAAGACCGTTTTCATATTTGGCACCTAAACTCTGGAACAGCTTTCCTGATAATGTTCGGGGTTCATACTCACTCTCCCCGTTTAAGTCTAGATTAAAGATGCATCTCTTTAGCCAAGAATTCACATAATGCATCTCATAATCTTGTACTCCAGTTATATCAGTGCACATGATTGTCTTTGCTTAATGCTTTGAACAGCAGCTACGCTAATTATTTTCCTGTTCTGTTTTATCTCGGGATGCCTAGAGAGTGTCAGCTCCAGTCTGGATCCGGCCTCTTATGAAGACTTCAGATGACCAACACCTGTGAAGAGACGACTCCAACTCCTGTGAGATGACGCATCAACATGCCCCCATGCTCAATTTCTATACCCTAATCGCTGTTAACAACATGTATTCTTATTACACAGTCCATTGTCTGTGCCTTCATTTATTTTATATTGATTAATAATACATTGTTAGCTAACTGTGTGCTTTGCATATGTACATTTATGAAATCCATAACTTGGACACAGTCTCCTCTGATAACAAACCACTTTAAAATGTAATGTAGACGCATGCATTTTCTGTGACGCTGTGTAACCACTGGAGGCAAGTTTCAGAACCCAAGCGCAGTTTATTTAACTCAAAATCCAAGAACTGACACTGACACTGACACTGACACTGACACTGACACTGACACTGACACTGACACTGACACACCAACAACGGGTTACAACATCCAATATCAGACCAGGACACATGGCAAACATGAGGGTATAAATACACAGGGACTAATGACTAGACAAGACACACCTGTGAACAATGATTAACCAATGAAAACATGACAACAGAACACAAGACAAAGGAGCACATGGCAGGATCACATGAGGGCAAGGGAATCACATGACAAGACCAAGAAGTGCATGGCAAGACATGACAGTGAACATGGCAAACTTAGAAACGTGACAGTGAACATGGCAAACTAAACACATAAAACACAACCAAAAACCCCCTGTGACACGCTGCTTTGAAAAGATCTGTATTGTGAAAAGCTCTATACAAAAAAATGTGAATTGAACTGAATTGAATTCATATCCTAATGATTTTTGGCATAAAAGAAAAATCGATCATTTTGACCCATACAATGCCACAAATATACCCGTGCGACTTACGACTGGTTTTGTGGTGCAGGGTCACATATAGTCTCCTGTAAGCAAAACATTTTATAAACAAAATGCAAAATGCTGTCTAGAGAACGGTTCACACACATCATTGACTCCTAATAAACCTCTTCGTAAATTTCCCTGAAGGCTCATTCCATGTGCTGGAGTGTGGGAATAGTCCTACATCATAAGACCACTGAGACACACTTACGACTGTGGGCAGATGGGAAACCACTTTTTGTTTATAAACCATTTCGTTCATCTCAGTTTGCTACAGTTTATGCCTTCAAGCATAACTGAGAGAGAAAAAAAGGACATTTTATTTTATTTAGACATATTTTCCTATATTCAACTTTGCAGGTTCATTTTCTGCCAATTCATTAAAAATATCTCAAAATGGCAGAGTATTTTCTTCCTCTCAGTAACAACTGTCGAAACAAATTGAGATTTCAGCGAGCAGAGCATATTAAGCAATTCTGACATGTTGCAGTTGTTTTATTTATTTGACAGTCTCATGGATGGATCATGAAAGGAAAAACAGTGCAAGTTCACCCCCTTGTGGCTGATGTGGTACATGTCAACACTGGCCTCACATGCACTGTAAAGTACATTTAGCTACATTTCTGTCCTTGACAGACTTTCTGTCACTTGAACAAACACATCATTGCTCACAACGCAGCAATTCTGAGACACCACACATCGTGTCAGAATTTAACCACCGACGGTTCAAAATGGAGGATGTAACCCTGAGATGTCTAAAGAAAGCACACTTAATTAAACAGCTGCCTTCATCTCAGATATGCATGGTGTCATTTTGGTGAGACTGACATAGGAGTGAAGTAATTTCATGAAGCATGTTACCAGGGCATCTGTGTGAGAGTTGCAGTATTGATCCAATGTCTTTCTGTCTATTAGGAAAGGTCAGGCACTGTTGGGAGAATCAGATAATTGGGCATCAGTGTAGATGAATATCACAGTGATGTTTTTGTTCACTGAATAGTGTCCGGTAAGGTGGATAGCACTTAAACCTTAAATTTCCCCTCGTACCGCCTTCACATTTTTTCCTGTATTGGAGTGGAGGAAAAAAAGCTGTTCAGTGAGCCGGAAATAATGAAGGTCATCTTCAGATTAGCTATTTGCACATTACTCATATGATTAAATCATTTGAGCTTGGTGACAGACCTTAATAGTTTAAAATTTTAACAGCTAAAGCCTGATGGTCAGTGATTCCGACTGGAATTATTCCTATATGGCATTCTAAAGTAATCATATTGACGAGTGTACTGACAAGTTTTTTTTTAAGAAGGTCCATATCCTGAAGTGTTATATGGTATATATATATAATTAGGGCAATTCATCAAATGAGCCGCAAGACTCCTGTACTGTTTTCTAATCGATTTCATTTCTCAGCAGCTGGTTTGTTCCATACAGACTGACAGCCTCATTTGTAAACATAATGATAAGTCAATGAATCACCTTCTACCAGTCTGGCTTTTCATACAGTTTAGTCCATGATGGTTTCTGGAGTGAATTTTGACTGAAACAATTCAAAATAAAAGGAACACAATGATTTGGAGTCTTACAGATTTATAAATACAATTTAGTCTTTAATCAATAGTCATTAAAAAAAAAACTATAATAATAATAACAAATAAAATAATGTTAGTTATTATTAGTTATTATAACTATAATTATTGTTTATAATAATAATTATACATAATAATAATTATTTATAATAAGAACTATAATTACTTTAAGTAATAATAATAGTTATTATTACTTATTATAGTTAATATAATAGAGTAATTTTATTGCAAGAAAGGACTTGCATTGTTTAAATACAGTTGTTCGATTTGGCAATTAATTAAAATAATTGTAATAATGTTTTAAGGTAACGTTTTATGAAGCTATAAATGTAGATGCTTGAATTACCATATTTCATTTGTGCTTTCATGTGTTTAGAATTAAATATTCACATTATTTGATATTTGCCTGGAAAATAAAGGTACAGAATGCTCACTGGTCAGCAGCAACCTACTGGAGAACAGCAAAGCAGTCTTTTAAAAACTCCCAGAATGCCCTCTTTCTCTAAACTGTCTATCAAACCCTTTTGTCAGGTGACACATATGACTGTGGGCTGAATTTGAATGTAACTCTTTGCCCTGATATATCAACATGTCAGTCTTTTTTTTTTCTCTCTGCTCGTCACGGTTTGTTTTTCCCAGTCAAACCCTTGTCATTTAAATGCAAAAAATCCCATAAATTTGTTTGTGATTTCCTGTCTAGCCTTGTCATGCATAAGCAATCACTGCCCGGTGTCGTGGTGTGTTTCTTCTGGTTTATAGACAGAAACCGCCATGATGTTTGCATGTTCAAAGGTTTGAGAAACTGCAGATTGTGATGTGCATTTGTTATATTCAATGGCAATTTGAATATTTTCTATTCTATTCTATTCTGAGTATCTAAAGCCATAAAATAATAAGAAGGGCTCAGCTGGATGTACCCTGGTTTTATAGGGGAGATTTAAATATGTTCGCCATGCCAGTGTATGTTTGAAATATCATCCTTTTATATTGTATGCTCATAAACCAGAGGGCAGCATTGATCAGCCGTGCATGCTTGTCAAATGAAGCCTCACTACAAGCCAAGGTAAGAACTGCCGTTCAGTAAACCCCTTTGAATTACAGCTCACTCGATTACACAAATCATCCTACTATTTCACTCTGACAGTGTATTCAGCCTTTGTTGTTGGCTTAAAGTCATATTGACCTCTGGCCTTTCAGAAAAGAGCCTTTTCCCCTGATGTCTGCCATTTGGAGATGCCTAATTTCAGCAGAGAGTCTCAGTCAAGATGTGTTACTGCAGACATATGAAAGTCTAATCAGTCTTGACATTTTCAGTTCTTTATCTGTCTTTCCTCTTCTGCATCTCCTCTGTCTGTCTGCTGCTGTGGCGTGAAGGTAAATGAGTCCTCATTAAGTCAATAGTGTGTGTGTTTGTGTTTTGGTTGGGCTAAGTTATTTCGTCGCCAGTATACCATTTAGTTTTGCTTCGACTGGTTGAGAAAATAATTTGATGTAGTGTCTCATAACTAATAAGCAAGTACACTCTGAGGTAGGATCTCAAAGAAAAGCAAACCACATTCAGTTACACAAACTGTCAAATTTGGGGCAAAAAAAGTGACAAGAAAGTCCCTTGTGAAAATATTTCTTTAAGGCTTCAGTCACTTTCCTGCAGTTTATTATAGGTGGTGTTTTCATACCTTCCTTTTCTCTCTCTGGGAGATGTTAGTCACACAACATTACCTTCCATCACTTCTCATGAGAGTCTTGGCATTTCAGAGTCTAAACTGCTGAAGCAACACAGTGATTAAAACAACAACATAGAAAGCAACAGAAACCTTATATAATGTAGTTCCTCCAATGCTTTAAAGAGAATCTTTATAGAATAGTTCACTAAAATTATTAATAATTCCCCATATTACACCCATGTATGTACACTCACCTAAAGGATTATTAGGAACACCATACTAATACTGTGTTTGACCCCCTTTCGCCTTCAGAACTGCCTTAATTCTACGTGGCATTGATTCAACAAGGTACTGAAAGCATTCTTTAGAAATGTTGGCCCATATTGATAGGATAGCATCTTGCAGTTGATGGAGATTTGTGGGATGCACATCCAGGGCACGAAGCTCCCGTTCCACCACATCCCAAAGATGCTCTATTGGGTTGAGATCTGGTGACTGTGGGGGCCATTTTAGTACAGTGAACTCATTGTCATGTTCAAGAAACCAATTTGAAATGATTCAAGCTTTGTGACATGGTGCATTATCCTGCTGGAAGTAGCCATCAGAGGATGGGTACATGGTGGTCATAAAGGGATGGACATGGTCAGAAACAATGCTCAGGTAGGCCGTGGCATTTAAACGATGCCCAATTGGCACTAAGGGGCCTAAAGTGTGCCAAGAAAACATCCCCCACACCATTACACCACCACCACCAGCCTGCACAGTGGTAACAAGGCATGATGGATCCATGTTCTCATTCTGTTTACGCCAAATTCTGACTCTACCATCTGAATGTCTCAACAGAAATCGAGACTCATCAGACCAGGCAACATTTTTCCAGTCTTCAACTGTCCAATTTTGGTGAGCTCGTGCAAATTGTAGCCTCTTTTTCCTATTTGTAGTGGAGATTAGTGGTACCCGGTGGGGTCTTCTGCTGTTGTAGCCCATCCGCCTCAAGGTTGTGCGTGTTGTGGCTTCACAAATGCTTTGCTGCATACCTCGGTTGTAACGAGTGGTTATTTCAGTCAAAGTTGCTCTTCTATCAGCTTGAATCAGTCGGCCCATTCTCCTCTGACCTCTAGCATCAACAAGGCATTTTCGCCCACAGGACTGCTGCATACTGGATGTTTTCCCTTTTCACACCATTCTTTGTAAACTCTAGAAATGGTGGTGCGTGAAAATCCCAGTAATTGAGCAGATTGTGAAATACTCAGACCGGCCCGTCTGGCACCAACAACCATGCCACGCTCAAAATTGCTTAAATCACCTTTCTTTCCCATTCTGACATTCAGTTTGGAGTTCAGGAGATTGTCTTGACCAGGACCACACCCCTAAATGCATTGAAGCAACTGCCATGTGATTGGTTGATTAGATAATTGCATTAATGAGAAATTGAACAGGTGTTCCTAATAATCCTTTAGGTGAGTGTATGTTCAATCTAAATATAAGACTAAGTATATTGCCCAAAATATAAAATATAGATTGTTTTCAACCCCAAACCCATTGAACTTGAATCCAAAATCTGCATAAGGAAATCTTTCACTCCACATGTGAAATTCTATATTGTATGGATGGATTTCACCAATGAGAATTCGCAAAATGTGACTGCACCTTTACTGAATGACAGAAAGGTACGTTATTTTCTGATCATCTTTTTCTCAGCCGCAGCTCTCAAATCTATAATTTTTGTGTATATGTGGAGACTTCTCATAATAACAACGCACCAATTGTCAAAATGTGCATATTCAGATTGCATGACTTCGGAAGCCGGATTTTCAGTGAATAATGACTTTAAAGCAAAAACATTTTTCGTTTTTTTTTATGCACTGGTCAATTTTGAGATTTTGGGGTATTTTGCTTTTCCTAATGTTTTGTTTCAAACTAGTGGAAAGAAAACATCCAAAATACACTTTTAAGTATTTATTTTATTACACTTTATCAGTTTGCATCTATAAATGTCAAATTACAGCACATATCTTTAAAGGCCGCTTTTCTCAAAATTAGCTTTTTTTTTTTTTTTCTCCAGCACTGAGACAGAAATCACAACTTTTGTTCTAACCTTTTGATCTCAGTTTTATTCCTATCTATATTCTGAAGGTTTTTACAGAGGGGTTTATTCATATGTAATCTGCCTGATTTTAATACAACATTTATTCTTTTTTTTCAGGCTGTTGATAGTATTTTCAGGTTTATGGGATGATAAAAAGAGATATCAAATATACCTTTCTGTCAAAAACTTTGACTCTGATATGTCAACAAAACGAAATCTGAATTTTGAACCTGGCTTTTTCTAATGTTCAGATTTCTCTTCTGGAAATGTATGCAAATTAGTTAAAAACAATAAGTAAGATGTACTTAATTTTTCTTTGTCAAGTTTTTGTATACATATTTTTTGTCAATTTTACATATGGAATTAAGTAAACTCTACTTAACTAAGTTAAGTAAAATTAACAAAGAAAATAAGTACATTTAACTTGGCCAGTAAAAGGTCAAGTCATTTCTACTCAGTTGAAGTTTCCTTTGCAATACATTTTACTCAAAAAAACATAACACTGAATTAAACCACACTTTTAAAGTGTATGCTTTACTTAGAAATATCTAAGTAAATAACGTAATAGATATTGTGTAGACACCATATCTACATAATAGAAGTAACGCTGAACTAAACGAACTCCGGATGTCACAAAATGGCAAGTTACTAAACCTAACATCAAAAGCAATGATAAAACAGTGTAAATACAGCTGGAAAACAGTGGGGGAAAAAATCCATATTAATTATTCAAACCCCAGTGCATGATGGGAACACCAGTATCAGAAAAGTTGAGTAGTTTTACTTAATTTTATAATGTTGATATTTACGCTTAAATTTCTACAAGCTTGAATTGAGTACTAATACTTACTTTTTTATTCTTGCCTGAACTAACTTTTTCATGTAGAAATTACATTTGTTTTTTCTTATGTTAGTATTTACTTAATAATATAACGTATCATTTGCATATTTAAACAACAGTTCAGAACACTAATACAAAAATATGTTTGCAATTATTAATGCAATCAATCAACTGGGGAAGTCTGTATGTTGAAATCTAGTTAATTCGGTAACACTTTACAATAAGGTTCCCTTAGTTATACCATTGGTTAATGCATTAATTTATATATACATTTGTTACAGCATTTATTCTTCTTTGTTAATGTACGTTAATAAAAACATAACTGTACATTGTTAGTTCATGTCATGTTCATGAACTATCCCTTTAAATGAACACCATCTGATTGTGTGTCTAACATTAGATTTTTTGAAATCCTATTTATCTCCACTTTAGAACAGGGGTAATCAAAGTGAGACTGATGGCAATGAGTGGTGCAAGTATTTGAGCTATATTTAGAAGATGTCATTCCTCATGCCCAAGGGAGCTGAGGGAAGTCGATGTTGTTTGGCGATGCACTCATATACAGTAATTCTGCCTAAAATCAGAGACGTTACTAATTAAAATAAAAGTCATAGTCTATATTTCTCAACATTGCCGTTTAAAGACAGCTAATTCAATTTGTAAAATGTTAAACTCACATCAGACTCTTTTCACGAAAGACTATACTGGTCATATCTTCATTGATGCTTTTTGAGAATCGCTTAGAACAAAACCGACCATTACTTAAATCTCTTTTTAACATTCAGATGCGTTCTCAAGCATCAGGCTCTTCAGAATTTTCACCTGCGAAAACATAATATTTTCATTAATACTTTTTGAGAATCGCTTACTCTCGTATAGAACAAAACTAACCAATATTTAAAGGCACATTATGTAAGATTTTTGGATTAAAATATCCAAAAACTACTAGAACAATGTTATATACACTCACCTAAAGGATTATTAGGAACACCATACTAATACTGTGTTTGACCCCCTTTCGCCTTCAGAACTGCCTTAATTCTACGTGGCATTGATTCAACAAGGTGCTTTAGAAATGTTGGCCCATATTGATAGGATAGCATCTTGCAGTTGATGGAGATTTGTGGGATGCACATCCAGGGCACGAAGCTCCCGTTCCACCACATCCCAAAGATGCTCTATTGGGTTGAGATCTGGTGACTGTGGGGGCCATTTTAGTACAGTGAACTCATTGTCATGTTCAAGAAACCAATTTGAAATTATTCGAGCTTTGTGACATGGTGCATTATCCTGCTGGAAGTAGCCATCAGAGGATGGGTACATGGTGGTCATAAAGGGATGGACATGGTCAGAAACAATGCTCAGGTAGGCCGTGGTATTTAAACGATACCCAATTGGCACTAAGGGGCCTAAAGTGTGCCAAGAAAACATCCCCCACACCATTACACCACCACCACCAGCCTGCACAGTGGTAACAAGGCATGATGGATCCATGTTCTCATTCTGTTTACGCCAAATTCTGACTCTACCATCTGAATGTCTCAACAGAAATCGAGACTCATCAGACCAGGCAACATTTTTCCAGTCTTCAACTGTCCAATTTTGGCGAGCTCGTGCAAATTGTAGCCTCTTTTTCCTATTTGTAGTGGAGATGAGTGGTACCCGGTGGGGTCTTCTGCTGTTGTAGCCCATCCGCCTCAAGGTTGTGCGTGTTGTGGCTTCACAAATGCTTTGCTGCATACCTCGGTTGTAACGAGTGGTTATTTCAGTCAAAGTTGCTCTTCTATCAGCTTGAATCAGTCGGCCCATTCTCCTCTGACCTCTAGCATCAACAAGGCATTTTCGCCCACAGGACTGCCGCATACTGGATGTTTTTCCCTTTTCACACCATTCTTTGTAAACTCTAGAAATGGTTGTGCGTGAAAATCCCAGTAACTGAGCAGATTGTGAAATACTCAGACCGGCCCGTCTGGCACCAACAACCATGCCACGCTCAAAATTGCTTAAATCACCTTTCTTTCCCATTCTGACATTCAGTTTGGAGTTCAGGAGATTGTCTTGACCAGGACCACATCCCTAAATGCATTGAAGCAACTGCCATGTGATTGGATGATTAGATAATTGCATTAATGAGAAATTGAACAGGTGTTCCTAATAATCCTTTAGGTGAGTGTATTTTGTTGACTGTATACTTGCATTATCCCAAATGTTTTCAAGAATGTTTAAATCCAGAGAAATAAGCAATTTTAACCAGGACCTATCGTCTATCAATGACATCATACCCACATTACCCTCAATTTCCAGTTAAATTTTGTAGAAATGATGGAAACACCAAAGATGCTTTAATATATTATGTATTTTACTAGACAGTTGAGCAACTGTTTGGATACATTCATCGACAGACAACTAATCATTGTTATAAAACTCAACACAGTTAGTCTTATTGTTTAAATCACATTTTCTTGATTTACTGCGAGTACCATGTTTTACCATGCCTAATATCGATCTGCAGTGTGCAACAAGTGTCTCATAGTAGCCGCCAAGCTAATGCACTGAGTAGCATTATAACTTTCAACAAACTCAAATATAATATGATAAAACAGTGCTGCATTACCCCACATACGCATGACCGGTAGAAGTGGAAGCGGTCGCCTGTGGCATAATAAAAGCTCCACTGATCTCGAGCCGCGTCACGCTTGTCTGTCATTAGCAAACGCTCCAGCTTCCCCGTTCCACTCCAGTGGCTTTCAGCCCCACCCTGGTTCATAGTATGACTTTCTGTAGCTGCTTCGAAATGTGTTGTTAAAAGTGCTACAGAGTGCTTCCAATACATGAAGATATAATGACTATACACATACACATAATATAAACCAACATTTGTTTACAAGCATACATTATCAAACTGTCATATTCCTAACATTCCATCAATAAAGATCAATAAACAATTTATCTAATGTATCATTTCAGCATATCTTGACCTTTAGCACATTTGAACCCTGACCTGCTTCCTCCATCTTTTCCCATGCCCACTGTCTTCATTCTCATAGACATTCTTTATGGTTGAGCTGTTCACCTTCTCTCAGGGTTACAGCTGTACCCCTTCACTTTTCAATCAGTGCTAATGGATCTGCTGGCCTGCGTACAGCTCAGTAAAAAGCTTCTGTACACACATACGCACATTCATACACACTCCAAGACGCTTTCTCTGCCCCGAGACAGTGGGCTAGCATGCCAATGAAGGGAAATAACCCTAAGGATGTTCTCATTAAGTGTTCTATCTCAGTAAGTCATTTCCACTACTACTTAAAACAAAACTTCAAGGGACGATAGCAATTTTAGAAATAGGTTTTGCTGGTTGTAAATATTATGGAAGCCTGCCTAGTGTCTTTTAAATAGAAAGTGCCAATCAAAAGCTCTTGACCGTTCTACAGTGGTCAAATTTTGTTTTGCACAAAAGCTTGATGGTCACATTTGACTGGAATATGCTCATATGTCCCACCCCCTCCTTTTTGAGTGATACGCTACAGAGTGTTGAATAGTGGCACATGGACACTGTTTGTTGCCTTTAGGGGCTTTCTTTGTGGTCCCAGCACAGGGATCTCACAAGAAGATGGCAAGAGTCCTGCTATTATTGAATTAAGCAGTGTGTGTGTGTGTGGCCTGGTAAGACCTATATTTTTTGTCCCCATGAAGAAAACAGCTTATAAATCATACTAAGTGATGTTCTTTGAAAATGTAAAAATGTGTGTGTGCTTCTTTATGTGGTTTATGAGGACACAAATTTGTATAATGAAATGGGTATTACAGTGGTATTACAACGTAAATGTGGTTTAAAAACATACTAAACAATGTTTTATTAAAAATGTAAAAATGCAGAATGTTTTCTGTGATGGGTAGGTTTAGGGGTAGAGGTAGTGTAGGGGGATAGAATGTACAGTTTGTACAGTATAAAAACCATTACATCTATGGAATGTCCTCATAATGTAGTTGCACCAACAGCTGGAAATCACATTTTGACCAGTTTTTTTTCCTGTCAGCTAAGAAGAGGAAACTGAGGTGACAATTCGCACATGCTCACCAAAATCGGACAATAGAAGATTGGAAAAACTTTGCCTGGTCTGATGAGCCTCAGGCATTTCTGCTGCAAACTTCTGATGGTTGGCGTGAACAATATGGAAGCATGGATCTATCCTGCCTTGTATCAGTGGTTCAGGCTGCTGCTGGTGGTGTAATGGTGTGGGGGATATTTTCTTGGCACACTTTAGGCCCCTTTAGTACCAACTGAGCATTGTTTAAACACCACAATCTACCACGAGTATTGTTGCTGACCATGTCCATCCCTTTATGATCACCATGCACCATGTCACAAAGCTCAAATCATCTCAAACTGATTTCTTGAACATGATTGTGAGTTCACTACTCAAATGGCCTCCACAGTCACCAGATCTCAATCCACCTTTGGGATGTGGTGGAATGGGAGATTCCCATCATGGATGTGCAGCCGACAAATCTGCAGCAACTGTGTGATGCTATCATGTCAATATGGACCAAAATCTCTGAGGAATGTGTCAAGCACATTGTTAAATCTATGCCACGAAGAATTAAGGCAGTCCTAAAGGCAAAAGGGGGTCCAACCTGTTACCTGTAAGGTGTGCGGTTATATATATACAGTTATGGCCAAAATATTGGCACCCCTGGTAAATATGATCAAAGATGACTGTAAAAATAAATCTGCATTGTTTATCCTTTTGATCTTTTATTTAAAAAGTTCACAAAATTCTAACCTTTCATTTAAGTAAAAGAATTGCAAGTGGGGGGAAACTCACATTCCGAAATAATGTTTTTCTCCAAAAAAACGTTGGACACAATTATTGGCACCCTTAAAATTGTTTATGTGTAAAATATCTCTGAAGTATATTCCCATTAATATTACATTTTTTTAGCAGGGTGACTAGGAACATGAAACTGTCCAGCTATGATGTCTTGTTTCACGGGAGTATAAATATGAGGAAACACAAAGGCCAAATTCCCTTAATCATCCATCACAATGAGTAAAGTCAAAGAATATATAGTTCTGATGTGTAGCAAAAGATAGTGGCACAAAAAAAAAGTGGCTGTAAGAAAAAGCTAAAGCATTGAAAACCCCCATTTCCACCATCAGGGCAATAATTAAGAAGTTCCAATCAACTAAAGATGGAAGACTGGAAGAGGATGTGTGTCTATATCAATCTAATGCACGGCGAGGAGGAGAGTTTGAGTGGCCAAAGACTCTCCAAGAATCACAGATGGAGAAACGCAGAGATTAGTTGAGTTTTCGGGTCAGAAAGCCTAAAAAAAAATAAAAATAAAAATAAAACAACCCCTACATCACCACATGTTGTTCGGGAGGGTTTCAAGAAAATTCTTCTCGTTCGTCCAGAAACAAACTCCAGCAAACAGGGATAAAAAGTAAAAGTATAAAACGTATAAAAATATATGCCCACAGTAAAATATACTGCTGGATCTGTGAAATTTTTTGTCTATTTTTTTGCTGGAGGTCCTGAACATCTTGTTCAGATACATGGCATCATGGATTCTAGTAAATACCAGCAGATAAGAAATCTAAACCTGACGGCCTCTGCTAGAAATCTTATAATGGGCTGTGGTTGGATCTTTCATCAAAACAAACATCAAAATCAACACAAAAATGTGTCACTGAGCACAAAATGAAGCTTCTGCCATGGCCGTCACAGTCCCCTGACCTGAAAACGAGTGGGCTGAACTGAAGAGAAGCACCAACATGAATTCTGCAAGGAGGAATGGTCTCTGATCTCTTGTCAGGTGTTCCCCAAACTCATCAGGCATTATAGAAGACGACTCAAAGCTGTTATCTTGGCAAAAGGAGGTTGCAAAAAGTTTTAGATTATTCGTATATATATATATATATATATATATATATATATATATATATATTCCCATTTATTCCCATATATATATATATATACAGAGAGAGAGAGAGAGAGAGAGAGAGAGAGCGATTTTGGCATCTTTTTATGTTATTTCTGTTATTTTCACTTATTAATATTTTAAAAACGTTTCTCCACCAAATCAAAGTCATGTTGTGTCTGAACAGCAAAATCGTGTGACCTACATGTAGAAACCAAGACAAATTATAAATTTTAAATCCTCACGATTGTGCCAAATGTTTTGACTCCTTAATAACTGATATTCTATGATATTCATGAATTAATAATTTATGATGTTTGTAAAACAAAAAAATACATTTTACCTCAAATATATAACAAATAAGTGAATTGACTGGCTGACATTTAATCAAACATGCCATTTCAGTGTCATTAATAAAGAGTTTAACAAGTATACAAGATTTTGATAAATCACGTTCATTCAGCTAAATGGCTCTTATAGATCTAGTGTCAGATTCCGTTTCTCTGAGGCCATAGCTGAGCATTGTGGAATTGACCATGTCTCGTTTCTCTGCCATGTACTGCAGGGACTGTGTTGCGCTGCATGTCTCACACACTGCAATTATTGGCTTTGCTAAAGGGGATGAGATAAAGGCCCACTCATCTAATCTAGAACCACTGAGACTTACTGAGAGAAATAGAGCCGGTGGTGTGTGTGTGTGTGTGCGCGTGTACGTGCCTTTATATTTGTCTGTCTAACTTGCTCTCGTTTTCTGTCTTTGTACATTAGTCCCTCTCTCTTATCCCTCCATCCCTTCATCCCCCTTTCTTTCTTTGTTTTCCCTCCCTACCCTCCATCCCTTCTCTCTCTCTCTCTCTCTCTTTGGCTGCCTCCATTTTTCAATTAGATGTCCAGCAATTACATTACAGAGGCCATCACTTAAGGAACACATAAATAGTCCTGAGTCGCCCTGCTGGCTGAGAGTAAAAGAAAGAGATGAGATAATACACTTTCACGTCAGAAATGAAAGGAATCTGCTGCATCATAAAAATTTGGGTTATCATCACTTTATTCACTTAAATAGAATTTAAATGCCAAAAATAACTTTACCTTACAGAAAAAAATCTGTTAATATAATAAATACTGTATAATATAATAAATTGCACACTATTATCAATGCCTATCCATTGTGGTCCAAAACATAGAATCTCCATAATTGTCATTCAACAAGATGATTTTAATAGACAAAATAGATGCCATATTTAATCAGATAAAGGATCTATTTAAAATATATTTAATAAAGGATGACAGCATATACATAAGACTGTTTTAAAGGATTAGTTTATCCAAAAGCTTAAACGATTTTCTTAATTTACTCACCTTCATGTTGTTCCAGACCTGTTTGACTTTCTTTCTTGTGTGGAAAAGAAGCTATCTTGAAAAAGTTCTATATAGAACCTCAAAGGATTCTGTCAGATGCTTCATATATAGAACCTTTTAGGGATTCCCATCATGAGATCATTTTATGGATTTAGTTTGATTTAATTTTAATTTTAATTTTGATTAAATTTCATGAATTAAACAGCTTTATCACTAGAAAAAAAATGAAAACCATTTCAAAGTATTATGCAATCAATTCTCCTTATATAGAACCTTTTTTGGCATAACGCGTTCTTTAAAGTCCAAGAACCCAGGGTTTTATATAGAACAACTTTTGTTTTTCTAAGATTGTATATTAATTTTTACAATATCCATGCTTTCCCCATTGGACATTTCTTTAGAAAGACATTTTGAGTGTTGTGCCAGTAACACTTTGAACAGACACTGTGGCTGACAGTGGAAATAAAGAGTTTTTGAACATTGCCTCAGGGTTTGTGGTTTGTAAAAGAGTGTCTGTGACTTTTTTGTTGGTGTTTTATGTAACACAAGTCATGTAGGACAGTCCCATGTGATTGTCCGCCGGGAGGACTGTGGTGAAAAGCTTACGTGACTGAGAAACTGCATCATCAGAATGACAGCGGAAGTGGTTGTGATGGGTTTTTATCATACAATAGTTTGGTTCACAGAGATCTGAGAGAGGGGGAGTGTAAGTCAATAAAGTGATCCCTGAGGAGTAATACACTTTAATGCCTGTATTCCTCCTCTGGGTCCTTTAAATTCATAGCCGTTCTTTCAGATATTGATCCTTCAAAACAGTCACATACACCAGCTTTTTAGGGACATCAACCTGTTTGAACTGATTTGAATGCACCAGCTAAGTGACCAAGACTATTGGAAAGCTAATGATTGAGATTGACTTAAGATCTAATCCACTTGCCACATCATGCCTGTTTGTTTTTTTTTTAAATAGTGCAGTATATGGCCAGCAGGACACAAAACAGATGCTTCTATCGCTGACAGTCATGTCTGATATTGATGTGCCCTCAGGGTCACTTGTTCTAGTCACCCATGTAAAAAAAAAAGGGTTTCTTGTCATCACCGTTGACTTTGCTGTCAAAAAATAGAAAGAGCGAGTGGGAATAAGAAGGATGTTTGGTCTGCGGGAACATGACGCAACCCATATAAAACGTGTTATGATGACATTTCAGATCTTCGGCGAGAAAATATTGTGAGGAGAAACTACTCTACAAACAGGCACGGTACTTCTTTATGGCCAATTACAGATTATTTTCAAACATTCTCAACAAGCAGCTGTCCAATGGCAAATATGTATCATCTATTTCCTTTTCTGTTGGTGTATTTTTTTTTTCTTTCTAAATGGTTACATCAGTCACCCCATACCTAATTTAGAGCAACTTTATGCAAAAATTTGAGTATTGGAAAAATATACAAATTATGTTACATTCCTGAAATATGAGTAGAATTTATTTTTGTGTAAATCGTTTGTACATCTTTGATTACACTTTATTTTGTAACACTTTATTTTAGTGTCCTTGTTACATGTTATATGTACATACCATAGTAATAACAGTAAATTAATTAACTAACCCTAAACGAAACCCTAACCCTATAGTAAGTACATGTAGATAATTAATATTACTCAGCACTTAAATATATAATTACATTGTAACAATGACACCTTAAAATAAAATGTAACCCTTTAATTTTTTTAAGGTGTTCTTATTACAGTGTAATTACACAAATAAGTTACACTTTATTTTAAGGTGTCATTGTTACAGTGTAATTATATATTTAAGTACTGAGTACTATTAATTAACTACATGTACTTACTATAGGGTTGGCTGAGTGTTAGTTGCATGTAATTATGAATAATTGACTGTTATTATTATGATAAGTACATGTAATATATGTAACAAAGACACTGTAAAATAAAGTGTTACCGCAATGAGCAATATTAACATTGAAATGTAATGTAGGTTTAGGGTTATATGCTTGTAATTATGCATAACTTACTGTTATTAATATAGTAAGTACTTGTAACGTGTAACAAGGACAATTGTACAATAAAGCGTTACCAAGTATTTTATTTTCACTTAAATACAAAATACAGTACAATTTCTTTCAGTGCTCAAAATTGTATATTGCTGTTCAGGAAAGTCAAAGTAATTCTTTGCAGATATTTTACCTCTTCTGTAGTCTCTTATCTTTCTCATTACATTATACCTACTGTCTTCTGGTAAGGCCCAAAACTATATTTCCCAGCATGCCCAATTATTCCCCTAAGGTTTAATGAGAGCGAATCTAATTACACCTGCCTCCTTCAATAGAGAGTTGATTTCTTGACAGATACATGAAGACCCTGGCATTAAGAGAAGTAGGAGAGGAGGCATGCCCTAAGATTGTCTTCTACGGCACACTGGGGACTAGTAACAAAGAATAGAAAGGAAAGGAAATTCTCACTGGGTGCAGTTGGTACAACACAATCTGTATCCGTTACTGATTTGCAGTAAAGGAAATTGTTCAAATAAATAATGACGGGCGTGAATACAAATGAACGCTGCCTGCTAGTTTCCATCACAGTCTGTGCTTCTAACCGTCGTTGTTGGAGATTTGATCGATTGAAGCATGAGAGAGGACAAATGTCCCTCACTTAGGCTGATTCAATTAGATGCACCATATTTCAGCTGAGATTCTTGAACCTCAAGCATTTCATTACTGATCTGTGAGCGGAGACGTGATCACGAGAAAACCAGAGTCCGCCCACATATGAAGTAAGCTAGCGATTTTAAAATGAATATCTCTGATGAGTATTTCCTTCGAGAGTAAGCACATTAGACATTTGGATATAAGTAAAATGCTAACCATGAAATGTGTTCAAACTGTATTCTTTGGCGAGTAAGTAGTCTTTGAGGTTTTTCCAGACACCTTAGATGGCCACAAACACTTCATCAGTTGGAAGGATAAAAATGGCTTGACTTTTGGCTAAGCTAACAGTACCGCCCCATTGCGGTAATTATTAATCACCACAAGTGCTCTTCGCTGTTCTTTTGTGAATGAGATATCTGGCATATCCAGCCATGACGATGTAATGGGATTAAATTTTGGACAGCAAGGACAAAATGGAGGACAAGATCGGGACATGGTTGGGTGGGGCGAAAACAGCATCATCGGCCACCCCCAGGAAATTGATGCAGTGTATGAAAAGACGCATAAGAGACCCGGCCCAACCCCCACCTTTACTTCCCTCCTCCTTATTCACTCCTGCCCCGCCCAACTAATACCAGCAGAGCACTTAGAGTAATGCAAAAAACGTACTGGCTATTTTTAGAGTGCCGCCTCTTAACTGTGACATTGGAAGTTGAAGAGAGTTAACGTCATAAATTGTCGTTTTCAGACACACGTTTTCGTAGCTACCCACAGATCCAACAGCAGTCCGCAGACCTTTTTGGCATGCAAAATGGCATTAGACTTAGAAAATGGGTTTGGTATCACAAACGAGAATGAAACAATGTATTTAAACACACTTTGTCAAGTTTGATGAATTGAAACAAAAAGGATAACATCTACTTAGAGATTTTGTGGACTGTATTACTTACATAGTAATAATACACAACTATGAAAGTCTTAACAATAAAATTTATTGTCTTTTAATAATCCTATGTTTAATCTGTATAGGCCACAATTAATAAATAAATAAATATAGATTTGTGTAGATTGGTATCCAACCAATCCAAAGAAATATATATATATATATTCTTGTATATAGAACAGTAAAGTGATACTTTACATTAGTGGAATACTGGACAGTTATATTCATTGGAATATAAATACACACATCACACACATTTCTGTATTGCTAAAGCCAACAAAATAACACAGCAGCTGGCTCATCTTGGAACCAGGTACAATGACTTCTTTTGACATCAAATCACAAAATATAACACAGCACAGACCCCGGAAGTTATTATTACATCTGGTAAATCATTTGCAGCTACATTCATTTTCAAGTACAACAAAGTGACGAACCGTGTTTGCATAATGTCCAATCACCCCCATTTAATCAATGTAGCTAGTTAAGGCGCCTGAAAGATTATATATATATATATATATATACATATTTCCATGTTCCTTGTTTTACGTTCATCTTAATATTGCACTATGAACATGAAAAAGACATTTGCCACATGTGCACTTTATGTCACAGTTGTTAAAGGTATTTTGTAGATGGGAAGCACATCACTTGTTATATAATTACGTATTTATGGAACAGCATATAACTGTTTTGCTACATTTGATTTTCATGATAGGACGATAGGATAATCTGCACTAATATCTATCATGGGCGTTTGACGTACATAATGACACATGAACTTACACCTATTATTTATACATATATAGCTATAATTTGAAATATTATAATCACTGTTTCTTTTTTTTTTTAAATCTGGACTGATCTGTGTCCAGATTCAGTGGAATTAAAGGAATATTTCTCCCAAAAATGAACATTTTGTCATAATTTTCTCACTTTCAAGACTGGAATACAGAAAGATACTTTGAAGAAAATTTCAACCCCCAAAACAGTTCCAGTTCCACAGAATAAATATTGTCTTGCAGGTTTAGAGCGACATTGAGAAAATGATGATAGAACATTTTTGGGTGAACAGTCCCTTTAATATTATTATTTCTCTAGGATTATCACAGTATCTCAACATTTTCTTTAGAAGGCAAAGGAGAGTCACACAGGAGTCGAAGAGCTTCTCAGGGTAAGTAACACCATCAAGTCAGTTTTTTCCTAATATTACTCAAACCACACGAATCTCTGCTGTTTTCTTCTCTCTTTGCCATTTTCAATTGAGTTTCAGTTGCTATCCAATTCCCTTCTGAAAGAAGTGATGGAAATTCCAGAAAATTATGTGGAATGAATTAATTATGTAATTAAAATCAGATATTTCTTAACTTACTGGGCGAAGCACTGTCCTTCACATTATGGAGCCACTAGAGAGTCTCAGGATCGACCTTAAAGCCTCTACTCGTTCTCATGATTTGGTGAGTCCGGGCTGGAATCTTCCTCTTCGGTCAGGGTTTCTTTCCTGGAGAAGGTTGCAGCTAAAGTGACACTAAGTCTTGGCTTGACCGGAGCCATTTCATTCAGTCCAATGATGTTCTTGTTCACCAGTGTGGTCTTGTCCATTATTTCAGCACTGTGCTTGGACACCACTGCATCCAAGAAATCATATTTAGCTGACAAAGTGCCACTCTCAAACAGGTACTTGAACAGGTGTGAGAAGGCCACGTTGCTTAGGAATGAGGCCAGCATGGAAACTGTCTTAAAGGGAAACCTTTGCAACACCAGGTATTCCACCTCATTGGTCACATGATGGACCTTCTCCTCAATGGTCCATCCGGGGTAGTAGATGAATGGAGGCAGTTTTAGATAAGGTTCCCCTCCGCCAATGCGCAGGATCATTCCAAAGACGTATCCAGCCACCGAGCCATAAGTGTTCGTGCCACGGACAAAAAGAACACTGATGAGTTGGGGGAAGATGATGACGTAGACCAGGTCAGAGCTCAGGTACCATAAACCGTAGACAGTCCCAGTCAGGAGAGCCATGGCCGTCGCTAGAGCCCCGAACACAAAAATAGTGATCCGCATGACCCACACAATCTCACGGTCGGAAGCCTTGAGGGCAGTACAAAGATGAGATGAGAGTTAGGGGGGAAATAAAATGATAAATGAGAAAACTACACATTTCTATCTGATTAGGTTGGTTACAGTTTTTAATCAATTGATATTAGTGCTTTTTTTTTATACAGTGTTGTTTTGATGCATCCAAACAATAAAAGTGGATGCCATTGACTTTCATTATGTGGACAACAACAGATGAGACATTATGCAAAATATCTTATTTTGTGTCTCACAGAAGAATCATACAGTCATACAGTTTACAGACATGGATGTGAGTAAATGATGACCGATTATTATTATTATTAGTAGTAGTATTGAGTAACCAATCATTTAAATTACTTTATTACTGCATTAGTATGCATATTTATCATTTTCAGTTTATCAGTCAGGTATTCCGACACTGCAAAAAATAATTTTCTTACTTATTTTTGTCATGTTTTCCATTACAAATATTTAAATATTATTAAATCAACACTGTAAGATAAAAATATGTAGAAAATGGAAAAGGTAGCTGGTCATTTTCTGCCAGGACATTATACGTTACGTTTTTCAGACATTTCCTTTAACCCTAAAACATAATGCGGAAAGTTTCTAGTTCCCTGTTTTTTCTAAGAGTGAAGATACATTTACTTAAGAAGAAAAATGACTTAAGATATAAAGTGTTGTTTTCTAAAAAAATTATAAAAAAATTAAATGACTTTAAAAAAAAAAAACAAGAAAAAAGAACTCAAATAAAAGAGTTTTTCCTTTCCTTTTTCTGGCAGATATTTTTTCTTAAGTATAAACTCACTTAATTTTTATATTTTTGTTTCCCAAGTAAACACATCTTGATTTAAAAATATTTAGATATTTGTACTGGAAAACAAGATCAAAATACTGAGTCATTTTTTGCAGTGAATTAAATTAGACTGTCTCTCACCGATTGCCGGAAAGCGAGCTGGTAGATGTTCCTAGCGAACATGGAGCTGGCCGATAGGATGGATGAGTCAGCGGATGACATCACTGCGGCAGAAACTGCCCCCAGACCAAAGAAGGAGATATAGGCTGGGCACAGGTGCTGTAGCACGATCGGTAAGATCATGTCGGACTGGTCCCTCTGCATGGGAGGAATTGGCCCGTAGGATGTCTTGTTCCAATCTGTTGGGGTAGCACATACTTACTACATACTTGGTGTAATAACCACTATATATATTTTTTGCATCACACATGAGGCCAATACATAAACGAAGTGAATTATTCATTACATTCGATTTCAAATTCTTTTTACTTTCAATCCAAAAGCAACATGCCTTGTGCTTGATTAGACTGTTATTCCCAATAAGTTAAGTAATTTAAGTGACTCAGTCTTTGATGCTGAAAGTCTGTTGATTAAATCTGGGTGCTGTGTGCCTCCCTCAGATGTAATATTTAGAGGGTTCACATCGTTAAACGGATAATCTGTTAATAATGTATGAAGGAGACCAGCTGTTGTTATTTACTCGTTTTTTTAGTGATCTGAAGGGAACATGGTCTCCACCCGGGGCTGATACAGCCTGGGGAACACCTCCCACAACACATCATAGCAAATCAGACTGTTCCCCCCAATAATAAGAAAAAAGTGGTTACAGAATTAGAATTACTGAGAGTATGCACTAAATACAGTACATGCTCAAAGGGAAAATTACTTTAGGACAAGGAAACATATACAGGAAACAATATGAAAAATGCTTTGATGATTTTTAATTTGGATGAGCTGTGAATAATTATTTAGGGTGAGGGTACGTGGCATGTTATTGAGCAGAAAATACAACAGAATTGGTGTGTAATTCAGAGCACTTTGTATTATCTGTTTAAGGAAAGATTTCTGTCTTTGTTAGATCTAAAACATCCAATGTTTAAGCCATATTTTGAAGCTTTTATTCCTGAAATAGTGAGCCTTCCTATTTTTTTTTTGCACTCCTCAGTCAAGCGATCTGTAAGTGGATACAGCCTGTAAATCAGTGAATTTGTTTGCATCTCTTGTTTATTTAATGCAAAAATATATATGCATTAAATTAACTGTTGTTAAAGTCGGCATGAAACAAAGTTGCGATAATTTTTTTCCCCCTATAGACTGCAACAGTGCCCGTCCCTTTTTTCAGCGATATTGGTTCTGGAAGTATTTTTTTCATCCATTTTTCCAATAGGGATTTTAAAATAGTCTTCATTAAAGAGTTAAAAGCCAAGCCAATCAGCTATGAGGTGAATCACAGCACTACAAACTTTGATTTGAAGCAAACAAGTTTTTTTTAAATCGGACAAAAACACAAAAGGTACGAGACTGTAATTAATGGTTTTAGTGAGTGAAAGAACTACAATCCTATAAAGCATTGTGAACAGCATAATTGAATTAAAAACAATGGAGAAATATGAAACTACTAATTTACAAATGATTATATGTATAAAAACAGTATTTTAGGTTTATTGCAAAATATGCACACACACAGACACACACACACAAGATTACATCATTAGCAGGGCTTCATGGGAGTGGGCGGAGCTAAAGAGCTATTTTGGAGCGTGTTGCTTGTGCCGACTCTCTGATTGGTGTGATTTTCTGTACAGCATCGTGGGTAACAGTTTTTTTTTTTTTTTTACCAGGAATTCCACTGTTAAACACAATTATTTTAAAAGAAAGATTACATAATTCGGCTGACGGCTTCAGCAGAAGCAAATACCATAGATTAACAACCTCTGAGCTCACCATAGGTCTGTCTTTAAAGGTTTATAAATTATAAATTATAATAAAGGTAATATAAATTATGTATTTCCTTATGGAGAAAATGAAACTTCTGAAACCCAACTGTTGCACTCTATTGTGACATATTTATATATATATCATAATTGAACAGATTCTTGAATATGAAAATGTAGGGAAGGACTTGATTTTGAATTTCCTAATAAGGAATTGATTAGATTGTTGTCATTTGCTGTTTGCTGTGACAGATTCCTGGATGGAAGAGATTATTGTCCCGCCCTCACACCGATGCACACATCATCCGAGAAAAGAAGTTGGTCCCCGGGGATGGAGGATGGGATGGGGCAGGGGGTGTTGAGTTAATGTTGATTAAACATTATGAAGGTACATTTTATATATATATATATATATATATATATATATATATATATATATATATATATATATATATATATATATATATATATATATGTGTGTGTGTGTGTGTGTGTGTGAGGGAGTGTGCATGGATAAATCATTAATATATATAAAAAAATAATAATAAACATTAGGCCTAATTCTTTATTTTTTTCCATAACAATGGTGAATTTAATATTGCAGATTTGCTACAGTATCTAGATACAAATGTAAGCAATATTGTACAAATTTTTTTTAACAGATTACAGCTATAGTTGCAGTTTGTAAACATTTTACAATTAAAATGTATAAAAGTAATATCACCAGGTGATTCACCCACACAGCTGTTTTGTGCTTTGCATATTCCACTCTCATTAAAACATGAACTATTTGAAAAAAATGTCAGGGAGGTTTATCTTACCTGTGGAAGCCCCTATGGCTCCGATCAGGACGGAGGGAATAGCCATGATGATACATCCAAAGGCAGCAAGGAATGAGAGGACTTGAGCATAAGTAGCTGAAGAGGCAGAAAGAACCCTTTGAAAATACACCTGCCAGGGAATCCCCCCCAACATCTAAAAACAGAAATATCATTGTAAATACAGACAATACACATCATGATAAAGATACAGAACATCAAGAGTGTGTTATAAATTAGGGGAAAAGTACACTACAAACATTAAAGCTAATCTAAATATGCCAACATATTTAGGAGAAGAGTGGCATAGTTGGGCCAGTATTACACTTCCGTTCTCTCTCTCGCTCTCCATTTTTTTGTCCTATTTAGCTTTCCTCCCTACGAATGATTGCATTGTTCAATAAAGTGAGAAATTAGATTTGGCCCTTCAGAATCAACAATCATCCATTGGCAAAATTATTGTATCTCCATTCCATCATGCTACAGTGAGTTGTCCACTCACCAGAAGGCAGAAGTTGTCAGCCCACATCCATTTGTCAGGGCTTTCTATCTTCCCAAGCCATCCAGTCTGATTAGCATTGAGCTGCTTCACCGCTGTCACTCCGATGTCAGACACAGCTGGGTTTGAGAGTGCAAAAGGGACGCTCACCCACTATGAAGAGAACATTTTCCACTCTATTACCATGTAATAGACTATCTATAACATTGTAACACACCATATTTAACCTAATATGTAGCATGTACTAGTGCAAAAAAGAATAGATTAGATTGTATGCTTTATACATTTTTAAAGTTGGTAAAATTCAATTAATAAACTTTTTTTTTGTTTTATTTAGAAATATAAAATTTTATTTTAATTTCCACAGCAATGTAATTGCTATGCTGTTGCTAATGTTATATTATACATTTTATTAAATTAATAATGCAATAATTAAAAAAAAATTTGTATTCCTATTGCTTGTATCTATGAAGGGTGATTGATGAGTCGTTACTCTCAAAACTGCATAGCTGACAGGCCCTTTGATCAATCACAGAGTGTTATATGTTGCTGAAGACATGCAGACATGAATTAAGGGGAAAATGACATCACCGCGTTGATTTCACCATGTGGATCCTTACCAGTCCTAAAAAAATGCAGAAGAGCTGGACAACATCAGTGTAGGCCACCGAGTAGAGTCCTCCCACCAGCGTGTAGAATATAGCAATAAGAGCCGAAATAATCACAGACATATTGATCTCGATGTCAATGATCACACTCAGTGTGGCCCCTGTGACATAAAGAAAGATATTTTTCATTACATTTAATTAAGCTTTACTGCTGTATTTATAATGTATTTGTAGAATTTGTTCTACTACAATTATGGAAGAGCTTGCATAATACTGATTGTTTGAGAAAAGGTCTGTCTAAGATATAATTTTCCTCTCTATTCTTACCAAGGGCAGATAAGATGGCGGCTGACCAGAACATTTCCCCCATTAGAGCAGGGATGAATAGCAGACCACCCATCCTTTTTCCATAAATTTGCTGGAAGGGGTCAAGCATGGTGACGTATCCGCGGGAGCGCATGGGTTTAGCAAAGAAAAGGCCACCTTGACATGAATCAATTCATAGAAATTATATGTTTGGCAGATACGTTACAAGTTCTGCATGTTAACTTTTACTCTGAAAAATGTATTTTACTATTTATCAAAGCTGCATATATACACAACATACCCAAGACAAGGCTGAGTGCATATCCAAAGGGAGCCTGTGCCCATGCCAAGCCGTACCCAGGAAGATATACATTCTCTGCTGTGCCGTTGATATAACCCCCTCCGACCCATGTTGCTGGAATGAAAGAGGATTTTAAACAGACTGGTCTTGAAAGAGAGTCTCTCTCTCTCTCTCTCTCTCTATATATATATATATATATGGTTATGTATGGTTGGAGATACCATATTTGGTAACAAATTATTACATACAATACATGCTCAATGGAACATTCATTCATATTTATATTTTATTCATAAGTTATAACACCAAACAGAAACATTTTTATTCAACTGAAATATACATACACATATATACATTATATATTATATATATATATATATATATATATATATATATATATATACACACACACATATATATATATATATATATATATATATATATATATATATATATATATATATATATATATATATTACACACACACACACACACACACACACACACACACACACACACACATACATATATAATATTCCGATATAATAAAATATAAGTTCATAATGTAGTATTATAATTTATTATTATTATATAGGCCTTTTTTAAAATTCTTTCCCACTTTTTCACTTTCAACACTCGATTTATAACGATATGGTTTATTTGTCCCCCAATGATTTATTTTGCCTGTCTACTTTAAATACATGAATACAACTTTTTAAAACAGACATAATATTTTTGTTAGATAACTGAATCTCTAAAGAATGTAAAAATAAAACGACATACATATATATATATATATATATATATATATATATATATATATATATATATACACACACACACTACATACTGTAAAATGTTTTTTTCTTCAGTTCTCTCTGAAACTCACCAGTCATGGTAAATGCGCCGACAAATAATCCAATATCCCTTCCGCCGACCATAATGGTCTCACTGCGATCAGTTCCCTCCATCACGCCGGAATTCTTGTTCTTCCATGCTGCCCAGATTCCCACTACAAGGATCAGCAGGTAGAAGATGACAATCGCCACCAACCCCTCCACATGGATGTTCATCTTCTCTCTGCTAAAGTCGTTGTATCTCTAAAGAACCGAAATTCATTGAGACCTAAGGAAAAGAGACCTAAAGAGGTAAGAAAAGAGGGAGAATAAAAAAAAAAATATATATATATATATCAAACTGTCTATTTTGCTTATCAACACAAAGAAGGCAATTTTGCACCAACTGTTGTTGCACAGAAGATCTGAAATGCGTAGCATATATAGGTTAATGGTCTTAACCAGCAGGTTATTTCAGCCACTCCAAGCTTTGTTAAATGTCATGCTCAAGTAATAGATTTCATGTTTCTTGTTTAGGTGCATGGGCAAAAAAAGGAAACTATTTTATAATTGAACATCATATGAAAAGTGCCTCACCTTTGTGAATCAGCCACCAGCCGCTCAACTGCCACCAACAGTGCAAAAAGAGCCCAGCTGTCGCCTCAGGAGAGAAGCAGTACCGCACATTTCAGAGTGAGCCAAACTTACTGTGAATCTTATAAGAGCAGGTTTCGTCAGAGGGTCGATGAACGTCAGAGAGATGTGAATGGGGGCTATTTATGAATAAAGATGTCAGATCGTGCAAATGAGCCGCGCGTCACGGGAGGCTCTCATGTCAACTGGAAATCGCGAGACAGGGGGGAAACAGCTGTAAATCAAGAGCAGTGAAATATATCGGTCCCATTCATGTTTTTCCTATCTGGTATTTTATGGCAGTCTGTTTGAGTATAAGCGCACCCTCTCAGCAACAGAGCAGCAGCAAGTCAGGCGCTGTCCAGAGTGCTGAGGGACCCAGACTCAGAAAGGACTTTTAGACGCCACCCAAACGCTCCAAATACAAGTGTATTGAGAAGATAAAATAATACAAGAAAAAGAAAAGTCAGGAGGTTGTGTACAGTCAAACTGAACAACACTGGCACAATCCAATGCGGTTGAAGCCTATTTTTTTTCTGTTGTATTTTTACGCTTTCTTGTTTTGACTTTGCTATATACAGGCTAAACTATTTTCATAAAGAGATTAATAAAACTACATCTTTGTTAATTTTGTATCGTATACATTTTTGCAATATGGAATCAACGAATTCCTTTAATTTACATAGCCCACCTATTTAAATATATATATATATATATATATATAAAAACACTTCAGGCCTCTTTTTGTATGCATGTTCTGTTTTTATGGTTTCTTTTAATTAAAATTCTGACATTCTGCCACCCAGTGGCTAAATTTCATTCTGTTGGCCACTTTAGTGGCTTAAATTGGCATGCCAATGTCAGCTAGCTTTAATTCATTGTTGTTCCATCAAGGAAAAAATAAAAAAAATGTGAAATGAAAAACATAGGCTACATAACAATGAACGAAGGAAACACAGGAGAGTCTACTTCAAAATCACCCATTTGAGTCATAAGATTTCTATTAACATTCACGTTTTTGTGGTAGCACATCCACTTTGGTCATGAGAGCTTTTATAGATACTGGACATTACTTGCTGAGGAAAAGCTTCCCGCAAATAAATCTCCAGAAATTTGAGACTTTTTAGACGCTAATTGCGCCTCTGCATGTTTGACAGTTCTGCAGGCAATTCCAAATAAAATCTTATTAATTTCCTTGAGAAATAAGAATCTGTTAGCTTTCTTAAAAGAGGGAATGCAACTCTCCAAATGAGCCAATTTAATGAAAAAAAGAAACCAGATATGTTCTATCTAGCCTATATCAGACAAGTCGACTAATTTAACTGGTAACATTTTGACAGCTTGCCAAGTGAGTCCCAATTATAAGCAGACGGTATACTTCCTGTACAGATGTTGGAGTTCTTTGTAGTTTAGAAAAGGCCTGGTCAAGATCCCTCAGCAGTTTCCAGCGGCAAATGTGTGGCACAGGTTTTTGAAAAATAATAGACCTGGAATTTTTCAGAAAAAGTTATTTGTCTGCTTAAAAAAAAAAGCAGAAGAGAAAAGTTGGTTAAAAAGTCAGATACGGAGGATGACTATAGGCTTTTTAAAATGTCTTAAAATGTTTATCTTGAATCATTTGAAATAAACAGGTCTTGATGTTTCTTCCAGATCCCTTGGTGCATCCATGGGAACAGTCATGGCACACAGATTTTGCTCAGCTAATGAGCTTACTTCACATCTGTTTCGTGTTCTTTGAAGTGTGTCGCAGAGATATGAACATGTAGTTTTTCATGGACAAATGAACAGCAGATTTGACAAAACTGTCAGCAATAATAATAACAAACGGCAAAACAATATAGGCTATATTAAATGTAAAACTGTCCACTTAGGCCTAGCCTACAACAACAACATGCATAGAGGTGAACTAATAAAAGGCATGCTCTACGAAATGCGACTTGGGTGACACATTTGTGAAGGGAACATAAACTTAATTATTAAAAGAAAAAAATCTAGGAAGGTAAACGAATGTGTATATTTCAGCACCTGTTTAACTAGGCTACCTGTTGTGGCTTTCAAAAGTGAATTACAGAGTAGGCTGCTGCTGTCACCTAGCGGCAGAAAGTAGCTAACTGCAATGTGAGCGGGTACTAATTGCAGTTGTCCCTCTGTAATACGGCTATCGTTCATTGGAAAGTTCGACAAAAAGGAAACTACAGTCTACCTCTGTTCAGGGACTGGAGCTGGAGCAACGGAGAAAACCGGATATTTATAAAGAGAAATAGAAAGTGGCAAGCAACGGGCACTTATAGTTACAGGGTCCCGCATCAGCATTGTTACGCATGGCTTAACGAGACCATCTGACACTGCGCACGGAAGCTCGTAGTCAGAGTCTCCACTGTGTTTTATATCTGCTGTCATTTCTTCTCGGGGATCTGCACAGACTGTCTCTGGTGCTGTCCCTATTCACTGGCACCCGACGGTGATGGAAATACAGCATTTCCCCATTGCAGTTAGATTAAAGAGATAGTTAACAAAAAAAAACAAAAAAAAAACAAACAAAAAAAAAAAACCTGTACGACTTTATGTCTTGTGCGAAACACAAAATATATATTTTAAGAGTGATAACCAAACAGTTTTTTTTAAATCATTGACTTCATTGTATGGAAGAAATAAAAACCCACTGTGACATTTTTCAAAATATCTTCTTTTGTGTTCCACTTCCACAAAAGAAAGAAAGCCATATACAGGGTTGGAACGACGGGATTGAGTAACAATTTTTTTTTATTTTGGGGTGAACCATCCCTTTTTAAAATAACTTAGAATGAACTTATGAACTAGGTAACATGGGCATTGCCGTGCACACGGACAGCTATGGTGTTTGAGATCTACTTTTGTTGGGTCTATTAAAATAATTTGTAAATAACATTGTTTTGCTAGTTAGGAAGATTCTCTCCTCCGCTCAGACGAATTCAAGAGTGAAATAGCTGGTTTTTACTGGCATATTACAATATTACAGCTACAAAAGATGCCAGATCCAATTTCTGCACAAATGCTGCTTAGGCTACAACATGTAATATAAAATAAGGCTAATAACTGAAACCGTTATTTCGCTTCGCCTTTTCGTGTTTGTGCCATTCGGACAGGCTGTCACTGTACATTAGTTGTGAAGATTTTTCAATGACGTTTCTGCAGGTCAAGTGGTTACACCAGTAGGTGGCGACAATGAGCGCATTGTTGAATCATTCCTTCAACCGACTCGTTCAGAAACGAAACACTGACAGGCAGTGTTGCACCTGTTTTGTCTTTTCTTTTTGACAGAGAAAAACAAAGTAACTGCCAATATTGTGTCTAAAAAGTAAGCAGCTCATTATTTTATTATCTTTTTGTATACTGAACCACGACAATATCACACTCACAGTCATGTGTTTGGTAACGCTTAAATAAATCATCCTCATCAACATAATTAAATGAGCTGAAACTCCAGCTGAAGTCTCCAATGACAGCACAACACAGTCTTGGCACCACTGAGTATTTCAGTGACTGGAAAAGACATAAATGTGTGTGATTCCATAAAAGCGGCAGATGGCCTTATGATTAGATGAGATTCTGCCATTTTCAGTTACCTACATGTCCGTGCTGATGTTGTGGTCTTAATGAGCAAGGGTATTGGATTTTCCACAACTATAATAATGGACATGGTTCAGCCATCCCATAACAGCTGTCCCTCACAGACTCAAAGAGCTCTGGCCAGACTGATTATTTAAAAAAAGAAAGAAGGATGAAGCTCTGTATTGACTGGTCAGTTGACAACTGTATTATATTCAATATATATTCAAAATATATACACACACCGACCAGGCATAACATTATGTTGGTCCCCCTTTTGCTCGCCAAAACAGCCCTGACCCGTCGAGGCATGGACTCCACTAGACCCCTGAAGGTGTGCTGTGGTATCTGGCACCAAGATGTTAGCAGCAGATCCTTTGAGTCCTGTAAGTTGCGAAGTGGGGCCTCCATGGCTTGGACTTGTTTGTTCAGCACATCCCACAGATGCTCGATAGGACTGAGATCTGGGGAATTTGGAGGCCAAGTCAACACCTCAAACCATTCCTGAAGCATTTTTGCTCTGTGGCAGGGCGCATTATCCTGCAGAAAGAGGCCACAGCCACCAGGGAATACCGTTTAAGGTTGTACATGGTCTGCAAAAATGTTTAGGTAGGTGGTACATGTCAAAGTAACATTTACATGGATGGCAGATGGTTTCCCAGCAGAACATTTCCCAAAGCATCACACTGCCCCCTGCCGGCTTGCCTTCTTCCCATAGTGCATCCTGGTGCCATGTATTCCCCAGGTAAGCGATGCACACGCACCTGGCCATCCACGTGATGTAAAAGAAAATGTAATTCATCAGACCAGGGGCCAGTTTCAATAAGGAGGTTCAACCAACTCTGATTTCAAACTTGAACTCTGAGTTGACTTACCCTGATATGGGAAACTCTGAGTTTTGGGTTTCAGAACAGCTGAATTGAGGTAGTTCAATCAACTCCGAGTACACTGACTCTGAGTTAAGCGTGTGCACCATGACTATAAAAAGCCAAGATCAATGGAGCTCCGAAATTACGATTCACCATGGCAACAGCACCAAACAAAAAGATGTCTGCATTTCCAGGTCAAACATAAGTTTAATTCTTAATCATTGTTAAAATATCAGAGGTGAAAACTAGCAGAACTGGCAGAAGTTATTGAACTAATATTCATTTTCATGGTATCCCATGGAAAAAAAAAAAAGAATGTGATAGCAAAAATATAATTCAATCAGGTAACTATTTAAGCATAAAAGGTTCATGGGTGTAGGATTTGTGACTTTACAAACATTTGACATTAAATAAATATCATTCAGTGTCTTTTTCAATGTACAGCAGCCTTTTCCTCATAGTCTAATGCTTATTTCACATAATGTTCGCTAATCCAATCTGTTACATTTGTGAATTAGGGTAATGCAATTAACATTTGACTTCTACTCAGGCCAACAGCAAGAAGGCAGAGGCTTACAAAATGATGGGAGGACCTGCACCACCACTTCTGACATAAGAAGAGGAGATGGAGAAATAATATTAAAATCCAACAGCAAAAAAATAAAAATAACTGTTGCTTTTGGATTTAGCAAATAATGACCAAATAAATTGTGAATAATTTGTGTTTATTTAACACTTGTGGTGTATGGCATATATTTCATCCAACCACACTGGAAATCCTAAATGAAATTTTATTAGGTTACTTCCAGAGGTTGCAACAAGATATCACGTGAAGATCATTTAACCTGATTTCTACACCACTGACCTGCAATCCTGTGAAACTCCTCTTTGATGCTCTCATGGGTTTGTAACCAGGTAACAACACAAACATTCAGAAAAAGCTCATGTGAGAGTGAGGCAAACTTTCCTTACCTCTCTGCATACAGTAGCCTTACTAATATGCTCTGCATCCCTGATATTGTATAAAAAATTATCAATAAAAATGGTACTGTTCAAATAAATATGCATGTGGCAAGCAAAAAATTCCTCTCCTGACATGAATGTAACTCCCTACAAATTATTGCAGCCTCCTCGTCTACAGGATGCTATTTTTGTCATTTTGACGGTGTCCTCTTGATGAAAATATTTGCAGTGAATGAATGTACCTGCACTGCAAAAAATGCTTTTCTTTTGTATTGTTACTTCCAGTCAAAATATCTAAAGATTCTTAAATCAAGTGCATTTTCTACATAAGAAAAATGAAGTATTTAATCTTGTTTCCTGGGGGACAAAAAAAAAAGAAGCTAATTTAAGTGCATTTTTCTTATTTGGCTAATTATCTGCCAATATGGTAAGAAAAAAATACTCAATAAGAAAAGCATTTGTGCAGCGTGAATGAACAAATAAAGTATTTAAACACCACTGACGCTTTAAAAGGGGCAGGATACCAAAAGAAACTCTGGGTTTACCGAAGAAAAACTGCTCCTGACCAGGTTAGGTTCACAGAGTAAGTTACCCTGGTAACTTGACTTTCCCTGCTTTCTCGGGTTTGACATTCCTCTTATTCTGAAACCGAAAACCCAGAGTTTCCCTCATTTCAGGGTTAACATACTCAGAGTTTTCACTTAACCTCCTTTCTGAAACGGGCCCCAGGCCACCTTCTTCCATTGCTCAGGTGCCCACTGTTGGTCAGCATGGGCACCCTGACTGGTCTGCAGCTATGTAGCCCATACGCAACAAACTGCAATTCCCTGTGTATTCTGACACCTTTATATCAGAATCCGCATTAACTTCTTGAGCAATTTGAGCTACAGTAGCTCATCTGTTTGATCGGACCACACGGGCCAGCCTTTACTCCCCACTTGCATCAATGAGCCTTGGCCGCCCATGACCCTGTCGCCGGTTCACCACTGTTCCTTCCTTGGACCGCTTTTGACAGATACTGACCACTGCAGACCGGGAACACCCCACAAGAGCTGCAGTTTTGGAGATGCTCTGAGCCATTCGTCTAGCCATCAGATTTTGGGCCTTGTCAAACTCGCTCAAATCCTTACGCTTGCCCAATTTTCCTGCTTCTAACACATCAACTTTGAGAACAAAACGTTCACTTGCTGCCTAATATATCCCACCCACTAACAGGTGCCATGATGAAGAGATAATCAGTGTTCCCTTTCAGTCAGTACACTACGAGTTACGTAAGTTACTGACGAAATGGGTTTCGCTTAGAAGCCAAATCGCCTTTGAGCTCTATAAAACGAGCCAATGGCATGGAAATGCCATGGGTCTGCGGAATTTGCATGCCGCAACCCCGCCCCACCGCGTGGGTATAAAGGACGTTGCGTGGCAATCTCGCATTATGTTTCAGCTTCAGAGCCGAGTATTACTGCCTGAGCGTTTTTTCTCTTCAAGACGATTATCTCTCCAGAGTGTTGGTGTTACGGCGCGTTCGAGCGAGTTCCGCATTCCTGTCTGATCTGTGCAGTGATCTAGCACAGCGTGCACATAAACCGCACTGGCAGAGGACACTATGTCGATCGCCGCATAACAAAGTGGGCTGGATTCCTCCGGAGATGATGATTCGGCTGTGTTGCCTCCTTCGGGAGTTCCAGCATTGCCCGAGTCTGATCCGGAGCTCACAGCCATGCTTTCCCGGGCGGCCGAGGATCTTGGGCTTGTGTGGAACCCTCCGCCATGTCCCGAGCGCTCTCGGTTGGAAGATTGGTATCTGGGGGCGGCCCGTGCCGAAGGCGCCCGTCAGCCCCCAGTGCCATTCTTCCCGGAAGTGCATGAAGAGGTGTCGAAATCGTGGAAGTCTCCCTTGACTTTTCGCGATCGCTCGCCAGCCACTTCCGCCTTCACTGCCCTCGATGGCGGCGCAGTGAAAGGGTACACTGGGGTTCCCCCTGTTGAGCGCTCTGTTGCGATGCAACTGTGTCCGCAGAGCTCTGCAACATGGCGTGGTGACCTAAAGCACCCGTCCAAGGCTTGTAGGTTTACGTCTACTTTGGTGGCGAAGAACTACAGAGCTGCGGGCCAGGCCGCGTCCGCCCTGCATGCTATGGCCACCCTACAGGTCTATCAGGCCAAAGTGCTCAGAGACATGCACGAGGGTAATGCTTACCCCGCATTAATGCAGGAGTTGCGGGCGGCCACCGACCTCACTCTACGAGCGACAAAGGTGACCGCTCGCTCTCTCGGTCAGGTGATGTCCACTTCGGTGGTCCAGGAGCAGCTCAACCTGGCCGATATGCGAGAATCTGAGCGAACCTGTTTCCTCAATTCTCCCATTTCCAAGGATGGGCTATTCGGCGGGGCGGTCCAGGACTTTGCCCAACAGTTCTCAACCGCTCAGAAACAGACTGAGGCAATTAAACATATTCTGCCCCGGCGGCCAGCTGCTGCCTCCACCCAGCCGCCGGCTCAGAAGCCTCAGTCTGTTCCCCGCTGAGGCCGCCCTCCTGCGGCTCCTGCCACTCCCGCCCGGCCCCGATTCAGTTCGCCCGGTCTCCTCCCCGTTTTCGGGGAGTCCGCTATACCGTGGTGGGTGGCAACGCCCCTGTCATGCGTGCGGAGGTCGACACCCTACTGGCGAAGGTTGCGATCGAGATCGTCCCTCCAGCCGAGATGGAGTCCGGCTTTTACAGCCCTTACTTCATTGTACCGCTCAGGTTCGCATCCTGAATTATCTCGACGACTGGCTGATTCTAGGCCACTCTCGGGATCAGGTTTGCGAACACAGGGACCTGGTGCTTCAGCACCTCGCCCGTCTGGGCCTTCGGGTCAACTGGGAAAAAAAGGAAACTCTCCCCAGTGCAGAGGATCTCTTTTCTCGGTATGGAAATCGACTCGATCGCCATGTACGCGCAGCTTACGAGCGAGCGCGCGCAGTCTCTGCTGACTTTCAAGGACAAGAGTGCGGTTCCACTGAAACTTTTTCAGAGGCTCCTGGGGCATATGGCATCCGCAGCCGCGGTGACGCCACTCAGCTTGCTTTATATGAGACCGCTTAAGCACTGGCTTCGCGATTGAGTCCCGAGATGGGCATGGCAACACGGCACGCTCCAGGTCCCAGTGACTCGGACCTGGTGTCAGACCTTCACCCCGTGGTCGAACCTCAGTTTTCTACGGGCAGGTGTTGCCCTAGAACGAGTTTCCAGGCATGTTGTTGTAACAACAGATGCCTCTGCCACGGGCTGGGGCGTCATGTGCAATGGACATGCTGCCGCGGGCTCCTGGAGAGGACCCCAGCGCCTTTGGCATGTCAATTGCCTCGAGTTGCTTGCCGTACGTCTTGCCCTGCACCGCTTCCAAGCCCTGCTCAAGGACAAGCATATACTGGTCCGGTCAGACAGTACGGCGACAGTAGCGTACATCAACCGACAAGGTGGTCTACGCTCCCGCCGGATGTCGCAACTCACCCGCCATCTCCTCCTATGGAGTCAGAAGCATCTGAGGTCGCTTCGCGCCGTTCACATCCCGGGAGACCTGAATCGTGCAGCCGACGAGCTGTCACGCTTTCAGCCGCTCTCCCCAGATGGTTCAGCTGATTTGGGAACAGTTCGGCGACGCACAGATAGATCTGTTTGCCTCCCACGACTCTTCCCATTGCCGCTGGTACTACTCCCTGACCGAGGGGACCCTCGGCACGGACGCACTAGCGCACAGCTGGCCGCGGGGGCCCACGCAAGTATGCGTTTCCCCCAGTGAGCCTTCTCACACAGGTTCTGTGCAAGATCAGGGAGGACAGGGAGCAGGTCCTTATGGTCACCCCATATTGGCCCGGCCGGACCTGGTTCTCAGAATTCGTACTCCTTGCGACAGCCCCTCCCTGGTCGATCCCTCTGAGGAAGGACCTCCTGACTCAGAGACGGGGCACCATATGGCACCCACGTCCCGACCTTTGGAACCTCCACGTGTGGAACCTGGAAGGGACGCGGTAGGTTTGAGTACCCTGCCACCTCAGGTGGCGGCTACCATCACTTCCGCTAGGGCCTTGTCCACGAGACACGCTTATGCGTTGAAGTGGAACCTCTTCGTCACCTGGTGCTTCTCTCGCCGAGAGGACCCCAGGAAATGCCTGATCGGGTCTGTGCTCTCCTTCCTCCAAGAAGGGCTGGAGCGAAGGCTGTCTCCCTCCACCCTGAAGGTCTATGTGGCAGCACGACCTGGTCAGCAGGTTCCTTAGAGGCGCGAGGAGATTAATTCCTCCTCGCCCACCTCAAGTACTCTCTTGGGATTTTGCAGTGGTTTTATCTGCCCTGCAGAAAGCTCCCTTTGAGCCACTGCAGTCTGTGGAGCTGAAGTTCTTGACTGCTCTGGCCTCCATCAAGAGGGTAGGGGACCTGCAGGCATTTTCAGTTGACGAAGCATACCTGGAATTCGGGCCGGCTAATTCTCACGTGAACCTGAGACCCCGGCCTGGATACGTGCCCATGGTTCCCACCACTCCCTTCAGGGACCAGGTGGTGAACCTGCAAGCACCGCCCGTGGAGGAGGCAGACCCAGCCTTGGCACTGCTCTGTCCAGTACGCACCCTTCGTGCTTACGTAGACCGGACGCAGTGTTTCAGGACCTCAGACCAGCTCTTTGTCTGTTATGGAGGGCAGCAGAAAGGGAAGGCTCTCTCCAAGCAGAGGTTGTCCCACTGGATAGTGGATGCCATTGTCCTGGCATATCAGGCTAAGGGCATGCCATGCCCCCTTGGGGTAAGAGCACACTCCACCAGGAGTGTTGCTTCCTCTTGGGCTTTAGCGTATGGCGCCTCGCTGACAGACATTTGTAGAGCTGCAGGCTGGGCGACACCCAACACATTCGCAAGATTCTATAATCTCCAAGTGGAGCCTGTGTCCTCTCGTATACTCGCTCCAAGTGGCCAGTAACTGGACAGGCTCAGGTGTCTTCGCTTGCTGCGCCATTCCACTCGACAGACTGGATAAGTGCGCATTTCTTCTCAGGTGAGCTTCTCAGTAAGCCCTGAGCTCCTCCAGCACTTTTGATGTCGACACCAGAGTGCATGCCCGCTTGGTCAGCCCTCGTGTTCGGCTAGGTGCCGCCGTGTGCATGGTTCCCCCGTTGGGTAACCCCCACATGTGTATTCCACGGTAAGTCTCTCTTGAGCGCGTGTCTTTCCTTGGCAAGACACCTTGCCACGCCTGGGGTTGAAATATTTCCACCTGCGGCTGGATACCCCAGAGTGATCCCTATGCAGTCCCTTCGGGGGTCATAGGGGTATTCTTGAGTCCTCCCTTCGGGCAGGCATTGTGTTGCATTTCTCCACGTGGGATATGCTTCCCAGTGTACCTTGGTAGCGTTGAGCCTAGCCCCTCGTTCGTGCTTACACTCACGGCAGGGAGCCCTGGTCAGCGCAGGACGCTGGAAGACAGCCGTCGTGGCGAGATTGTATTGGGACCCCCATTTCGTCAGTAACTGACATAACTCGTAGTGTACTGACTGAAAGGGAACGTCTCGGTTACGTTTGTAACCCTCGTTCTCTGAAGGAAGGGAACGGAGACGTTACATCCCCATGCCACTTCCGCTGTACCGCTGGAACAGGCCAGGCGCTCATGCCTCGGCTCTTCAGCAGGTAACATAATGCGAGATTGCCGCGCAACGCCCTTTATACCCACGCGGTGGGGCAAATTCCGCAGACCCATGGCATTTTCATGCCATTGGCTCGTTTTGTAGAGCTCAAAGGCGATTGGCTTCTAAGCGAAACCCCCATTTCGTCAGTAACTGACGTAACGTCTCCATTCCCTTCCTTCAGGGAACGAGAGTTACAAACGTAACCGAGACGTTATTCACTTCACCTGTCAGTTATGCCTGATCGGTGTGTGCATGTATATGTGTATACATATATATACACAGTATACACTCACCTAAAGGATTATTAGGAACACCTGTTCAATTTCTCATTAATGCAATTATCTAATCAACCAATCACATGGCAGTTGCTTCAATGCATTTAGGGGTGTGGTCCTGGTCAAGACAATCTCCTGAACTCCAAACTGAATGTCAGAATGGGAAAGAAAGGTGATTTAAGCAATTTTGAGAGTGGCATGGTTGTTGGTGCCAGACGGGCCGGTCTGAGTATTTCACAATCTGCTCAGTTACTGGGATTTTCACGCACAACCATTTCTAGAGTTTACAAAGAATGGTGTGAAAAAGGAAAAACATCCAGTATGCGGCAGTCCTGTGGGCGAAAATGCCTTGTTGATGCTAGAGGTCAGAGGAGAATGGGCCGACTGATTCAAGCTGATAGAAGAGCAACTTTGACTGAAATAACCACTCGTTACAACCGAGGTATGCAGCAAAGCATTTGTGAAGCCACAACACACACAACCTTGAGGCGGATGGGCTACAACAGCAGAAGACCCCACCGGGTACCACTCATCTCCATTACAAATAGGAAAAAGAGGCTACAATTTGCACGAGCTCACCAAAATTGGACAGTTGAAGACTGGAAAAATGTTGCCTGGTCTGATGAGTCTTGATTTCTGTTGAGACATTCAAATGGTAGAGTCAGAATTTGGCAGAACAGAATGAGAACATGGATCCATCATGCCTTGTTACCACTGTGCAGGCTGGTGGTGGTGGTGTAATGGTGTGGGGGATGTTTTCTTGGCACACTTTAGGCCCCTTAGTGCCAATTGGGCATTGTTTAAATGCCACGGCCTACCTGAGCATTGTTTCTGACCATGTCCATCCCTTTATGACCACCATGTACCCATCCTCTGATGGCTACTTCCAGCAGGATAATGCACCATGTCACAAAGCTCGAATCATTTCAAATTGGTTTCTTGAACATGACAATGAGTTCACTGTACTAAAATGGCCCCCACAGTCACCAGATCCCAACCCAATAGAGCATCTTTGGGATGTGGTGGAACGGGAGCTTCGTGCCCTGGATGTGCATCCCACAAATCTCCATCAACTGCAAGATGCTATCCTATCAATATGGGCCAACATTTCTAAAGAATGCTTTCAGCACCTTGTTGAACTAATGCCATGTAGAATTAAAGCAGTTCTGAAGGCGAAAGGGGGTCAAACACAGTATGCGTATGGTGTTCCTAATAATAATAATAATAAATATATATATATATACACATAGATAGATAGATAGATAAGATAGATAAAGATAGTGAGAGAGAGAGAGAGAGAGAGAGAGAGAGAGAGATTGCCTTCATACAGATACTAAGCCTCAGAATTTCTGTTTATTCTTTAAACATTGTATTACAAGATCCCTTAATGATGAATAAAAACAGCAGAGAAAAAACATTGCTAAATATCAGTCATATGTTTAGAAAATAAATTATTTTGTGAAAATGTACCATCTAAACAAAACACAAGACAAAAAAATGCAGCAATAATTACTTTACATATACTTTTGAAACAAAACTTTTATGGAAAATAACTCCAGAACAAAGAGGAAATGTTTCCTTTGTGACGGTTTGAGGTGTCATACATCTGAAACGAAAAACACTGTCCTTTTCTTATGGTTCAGAGGCAACATGCATGCAATGCATGAAAACGTAAATCATAGCAAAATAGTTCTGCTATACATTACTACAGTAACAAGCTTTGACCAATTTGACATTCCAGCGCAATGACATAAACACTGCTCAGGAATGTTTCTATCTATTGATAAACAAACATAGCTAATATATATATAAAATATTAGCCACTGTACTTTGTTGTACACTGTACACTGTACTCTGAGAAACAGCAAGTTTCTCAACAGAATTACTCTACAGCATTGGCAGCCAAGTGAAGTGTAAATATTTAATGTTTAAAATATGATGTACTTTGACACATTTAATGCATATTATATATATATATTGTGGTAACACTTTACAACAAGGTTTCATTTGTTAACATTAGTTAATGCATTAATTAACATAAACTAACAAGGAGCAATACATTGGTTGCAGTATTTATTAATCTTTGTTCATGTTAAATAATGAAAAATCCAGCTGTTCATTGTTTGTTCATGTTAGTTTACAGTAATGTTAACAAATAAAACATTTGATTTTAATAATGTATTAGTAAATGTTGAAATTAACTAATATTAATAAATACTGCAGAAGTATTGTTAATTTTTAGTTCATGTTAACTAATAAAACCTTATTGTAAAGTGTTACATATATTGTTGTCGAATATTTCTGAATATTTAGAAATTTATCAAGAAAGAAGGTACAATAACCAAATACTAGACAGATTGTCACAGACCACTTTACACCGGTTAACATAATGGCTCAGGTGATCAAAAGTGGTCAGCACTAAATGCAGGTATAAATGGGGTCAAAATGTTTTGTAATTTGATCGCTCATTTGGAGGTAGTCAGAAATGCATATGGCCACACTGCATTTTTTGTGTAAATTCTAATGAGTTTTTATGCATCCTGGACAACAGGGAACCTATCATTGCGCTAATATACTATATTGCCAAAAGTATTAGGACACCCCTCCAAATCATTTAATTCAGGTGTTCCAATCACTTCTATGGCCACAGGTGTATAAAATCACACACATAGGTATGCAGACTGCTTCTACAAATATTTGTGAAAGAATGGGTCGCTCTCAGGAGCTCAGTGAATTCAAGCGTGGTACCGTGATAGGTTTCCACCTGTGCAATAAGTCCATTCATGAAATTTCCTCACTACTAAATATTCTACGGTCAACTCTTAGTGGTATTATAACAAAGTGGAGGCAATTGGGAACAACAGCAGCTCAGCCACAAAGTGGTAGGCCACATAAAATCACAGAGCGGATGCTGAGGCGCACAGTACGCAGAAGTCACCAACTTTCTGCAGAGTCAATAGCTACAGACCTCCAAACTTTGTGTGCCCTTAGCTCAACAACAGTACGTAGAGAGCTTCATGGAATGGGTTTTCATGGCTGAGCAGCTGCATCCAAACCTTACATCACCAAGTGCAACACAACACGTCAGATGCAGTGGTGGAAAGCATGCCACCACTGGACTCTAGAGCAGTGGAGTTCTCTGGAGTGACAAATCACGCTTCTATGTCTGACAATCCGATGGACGAGTCTGGGTTTGGCTGAGTCTGGGTTCTGGAGTCTGGTTCAGGAGAACGGTACTTGCCTGACTGCATTGTGCCAAGTGTAAAGTTTGGTGGAGGGGGGGTTATGGTGTGGGGTTGTTTTTCAGGGGTTGGGCTTGGCCCCTTAGTTCCAGTGAAAGGAACTCTTAATGCTTCAGCATACCAAGGCATTTTGGACAATTTCATGCTCCCAACTTTGTGGTAACAGTTTGGGAATGGCCCCTTCCTATTCCAAGATGACTTTGCACCAGTGCACAAAGCAAGGTCCATAAAGACATGGATGAGCGATGAGTTTGGTGTGGAGGAACTTGGACTGACCTCACCCTGACCTCAACCCAACAGAACACCTTTGGGATGAATTAGAGCGGAGACTGTGAGCCAGGCCTTCTCGTCCAACATCAGTGCCTGACCTCACAAATGCGCTTCTAGAAGAATGGTCAACAATTCCCATAAACACACTCCTAAACCTTGTGGAAAGTCTGCCCAGAAGAGTTAAAGCTGTTATAGCTGCAAAGGGTGGGCCAACTCCATATTAAACCCTACAGATTAAGAATGGGATGTCATTAAGATTCATGTGCATGTAAAGGCAGACGTCCCAAAACTTTGGCAATATAGTGTAGGTTAAACTTGATTAGTTATGAGCAGCATTAAAAGAAAACTGTCCGAATAATGTTTGTGGAGAGATTTAAAAAGAAAAGTCTCGACTGACCACTTACGATCAGAGGCCAGTTGCATAAACATAATAGCCACTATGTTAATTTGATTAATTAATGATTGGGTCTTAATAACTAGTCTGACTAGTATGAAATTTGTTCGGGGTAATCAGTCTTACTTTTTGGATTCAAATTAGACCAATCTACACTCTTATGTAACTGACTTTTAAAAGTTGAGGGAAAAAAAACAAACAATTACTGACTTTTGAAGAAAAAAAATTAGATGACTACTTTATAAGACTATTCTATGCAGTTTATGCTCCGGCCACTGAGTAACTGAAACAGATGTTCATACCTAGTGCAACCATGGCCATAATCAAAGCCAAACAGTTTATTACCAATCTAACTGATTTTAAGTCAGCACAGACAATAGGTCCCCCGAGGTGAAGATCTGTTTTGTCTGGCTCCGCCATTGCAGCAGGTGACCGTGAATGCTTATTTTCAGGAGGATTTTACGTTTTCATCGCTCTGATTTGATCTGTTAATGAGAGGGGGGAAAAAAGGAAAAACAGCACAATGATTTAACCCGTTATACATTTTGATAACTGTATATAAAGGTTTCCGATAAGGATGAGACCCTGAATTGCTGGATGGATTGGGATAAACTACTAGGTAGAGGAGAACAGACGTCTGTGAACTTCATTTAATCGTTACTGACGTGACGTTAATATTCAAATGCACATCAAACAACAAGGAGAGGGGTCTGAAATAGTTTAGCATCAATTTGAGCTGTATCACATCTTTGAGATATACATTTTAAAGGATTATTTGCCTTTGAATTTCTCCCAAAATGTAAAAAGCTGCAAGAATAAATACAGCCCATAATTGAGTTAAACATGTACAATTTTACTAAGAATCACAACACATCTGGTCATTTCAACTGCATACTTACTGTGCAATTTGTTCTACGGATGAAACGGAACACAAGAATAGAAATGGCATTGAACGTTTTAAATGGTACAGTTCTTTTGACAGCCTTCTTAAACAGCATTTGAGCTCATCTCTGAAGAAACAAACAATTTAAAGACAAACAGAAAATCAGGTGCACAAACCATGGAATGTGTATTTACCTTGCAGCCAGTCTACACCCTCCTGAAGTCCTTCTCCTTTCACTGCATCGCTAGCACTGTAAAAGTAATTTATTTCATTTACATTTTATGTATAATATATACACACAATTATAATTATATACAAACCATTCAAAAGTTCAGAACGATTTTTTTTTAAGTGAATACTTTTATTCAGCAAGGACATGTTACATTCATAAAAAAAAAAAAAAAAAATGCTGGTTACAATGTTGATCAAATAAATGCAGAGATTTCTTTCAAAAACATCAAAGAATCTTACCAACCCCAAATGTATATATAATTAGCTTATGCTTAGTCCAAAAACTATATTCTATCCCCTAACCATAAACCTACCCACCACAGAAAACTTTTTTTGCATTTTTACATGTTCAAAAAACATTACTTGGTATGATTTATATGCTGTTTTTCTCATGAGGACCACAAAATGTCCCCATAAGAACAAGGATTTCACATATTGCCATCTTTGTGGGGGCATTTTATCCCCATAACTTAGGGTTTACCTGACCCACACACCCACACAAATGTTGGGTTTCCAAGTTTTATGGGGAAATAGACATAGACATAATGATTTTTATACAAAATTATTATATGTGACCCTGGACCACAAAAAAGAAGTTGCACGGGTATATTTGTAGCAACAGCCAACAATACATCGTAGCCTATGGTTCAAAATTATACATTTTTCTTTTATGCCAAAAATCATTAGAATATTAAGTAAAGATCATGTTCCATTAAGATATTTTGTCAATTTTCTACCGCAAATATATAAAACATTTCTTTTTGTAAGTAATATGCATTGCTAAGGACTCCCGCTTGCGTGTTTTGCTTTAAGAGCCAATAGTAACTGAAACCAAGTAGTTAGCACAATAAAAAATTTTGCATACAAAAGCAGAGACTTTACACGTTCAGATCATACCTCCAACATGCTTCTGTTGCGTTATATTCACCCTCTAATGAGTCTGCACAAATTGAGTTTACAACAAAACAGCACACATGCGATAACTGAAAACAAATGTAGATTTCACATGGCGTTTTTTGCTCATAACTTTATGACAATTGCACAGATCATAGATCATGGGATCATACCGGGATGCAATGTGTGATATGTAGATTTCAAGTGGCATTTTTACTCATAACTTTATGAACTACATGCACAGATCGTAGAAAATGGCACATCATTATTTAAATCAGATTCTCACTATTAAAATGAGTCCAAAATCAACATAATCACTTGCATCGATCACAAGATATTCCTCATGGAAGAACGATTTTAAAAATGCCCATTAGGGGGCGTCAAGGGTTAAACAAAAAGGCTGCCTTTGTTCCAAATGCTGTAACTTTTGATTACTTTATGCTATCACCACAAAATTTTATCCAGATGCAGCTCACATGTAGGAGAACTTCATCAAAAAATAACTTTCCTCCTATCCTATTGCCTTCCTGAATTATTGCATGTCAAATAAGAAACATATGTAAAATTATAATACAAATTTAAATATATTTGTTTGTTTTTATTAGCAGTTTCTCAGCATGAGAATGTCCAATTGTAATGTAATTTATTTAAAAAGTGTTCTATCAAACAATACCTACATTTTGACTTTCCTTGCTATAGTTTTGGAGTTATCCGTATTTACTTTTGTGTGTGTCACTCAACTCTAAAAAAATGCCTTCAGGTCCTAAAAGGCGATTTTCTCAATATTTAGATTTAAGCCGTATCTCGACCAAACATTGTCCTATACTTAACATACAATCAATGGAAAGCTTAGTTAGTCAGCTCTCAGATGATGTATAAATTGGTTTTGTGGTCCAGGGTTACATATGTACAAACTCTATATTATATCCCCCTACACTAACCCAACCCCTAAACCTACCCATCACAGAAAACTTTTTGCACTTAAGCCCAATTTATACTTCTGCATCGAGCGTACGCTGTAGCTACGTCGTAGGCTGTGTGTAGCACTCGAAGCTTACGGCGTAGCCTGACATGCACCTCTCCAAAAATGTAACAACGCGTCAATTCTACCCAGACCAATTCCCTTTAGTCTGATTTATAAGCTGATTTCCTTAATGGGACCAAAAAATGTCCCCACAAGGTCAAGGATTTCAGATATTTCCATCTTTCCCCATAAAATAGGGTTTACTAGGACCACACACACGTTGTGTTTTCATGTTTTATGGGGACATTCCATAGACATAATGATTTTTATATGGTACAAACTGTATATTCTATCCCCTAACCCTAAACCTACCCATCACAGAAAACTTTCTACATTTTCAAAAAATATCACTTAGTTTGATTTATAATGTTTTACTCATGGGGACAAAAAATGCCATCCTTGAGACATAGGGTTTACCAGGACCACACACACACACACAACCTCTTCAACTCTATTCGGCTGGAGCAGGTTTACCCTGAGGAGATCACAGATGTACTTTGTGATTGTGTTATTTCCATCTGAATTAAACACATCTGTAAAAACCTCACACAACCTTTGTAAAAATTAAAAAGCAAATTGCCTACCCTGGCTAGCTCCTCTGAGAAATCTAATTCTGTCTGCGTGTCACCATGTTATGTAAGACTTTTCCACATTTATTATGACATTTATTGAATACTGTAACTAAAGCTAAATCTCCTAATGTGCTGCCTGGTGCATTAGCTTGGTGATGTATGTACTTCTGACATCCCGTCCAATGTACAAAGAAAATTCAATCAATAATGAGAGTCCCTTAATTGTGTAATGTAATTAAAGAGTTCCCTTAATTACATACATTATGTTAGAATTATTTCACTTATATAAACCTTGTTTATTTCACATGACCCTTCATTTCACTCACATCCAGACAAATAGACCCTTCAAACTGCACACGTGCTGTTAATAACTGTAACTCAAACACTGTTTAGAAAATAAATCCTGTCAGAATAGTGCTTTGGACCTATAAATTATACAAACTATTTGGTAACACTTTACAATAAGGTCTCATTTGTAAACATTAGTTAACATGAACTAACAATGAGCAATACATTTGTTACAGTATTTTTTTATCTTTGAAAAACTATAAATTATCTTTGTTAATGTTAGTTAATAAAAATACTGTTGTTCATATTAGTTCACAATGCATTAACTTTTGATGTTAATAATGTATTAGTATATGTTGAAATTAACATTAACTAAGATTGATAAATGCTGAAGTATTGTTCATTCTTAGTTCATGTTAACTAAAGTAGTTAACTAATGAAACCTTATTGTAAAGTGTTAACACTTATTTCAATGCAAGCAGAAAATTATAACTGAAATAATTTAGATTTCTTACCAGATATGCCATGGTTTGTCCTTAATGTTTTCCAGACACAAGAGCTGAGAGACCTTTACTGCTGACAACGCATCCCTGAGGTCCATCTTGTTAGCGAAAAAGAGTATAGGTATCCTTCTGTGTTTAATATCTGAGTACACCCAGAAAAAACATATATGGGTATTAGGGTGCTTTTAATTCAGATTTGAAAATGATGACTAAAATATTGATAAATGACACAAACAGAAAAAAAGAAAGAAATACCTGGGTGATTCAAAAGGGTATCCAATTCCTCTTTTGCCACCACCATTCTTAGTTTATCTCCACTGTCAATCACAAAAATTATGGCCTGGCCCTCCCTGGAAACAACATAACACCAATAAACACAAACCACACAGATCGATTCCAAAGTGGGCGATGGTACTCCATTACCTTAGTAAACATAATAAAATAAGCTTGAATAGGAGGCACTCACTTGTAATAGTGCTCCCACAGATTTCTGTATCTCCCCTGACCTGACATGTCAAAGACTGTGAAACAAAGACTTTGGGGAGAGGAGGGAGTTACTGTGTTAGTGAGATTTTGAAAAAGACAAATGGTTTTCAGAGACTAACCCCTCACACTATACATAGTTAGCTCTTTTAAATATTCACCTTGAGGTCCTAAACTTTTCTATGCTGAAGCCTATAGTTGGGACAATGTCTTGAGCCTGAGCCTGCAAGGAAAAAAAATGCTTTATCACAACCGTGAGCTCACATACAAAACAGAAAACAAAGAAGAAGAGAAAGGAAAATACACAAACATATATTTTGGGTGTACAGATAGGAGAGTAACATACGTTGGATGGCTTTAGCTGGTTGATGATGGTAGTTTTTCCACTGTTGTCCAGACCTAAACACAGCACGTTCACCTCCTTCTTCTTCAGACCCAGCCACCCTGCAAGCTTGTCAAAAAGCCCCATTTGCCTAGTTGGATGGGGCGCTTCTGGAAAGAGATCACATCAAAGGCAAGCTTGATTAGATTATTCATCAGATGCATCCAGAGGCCGACAAACACTTGGGACAACAGAAACATCTCTTTTTTTCACAGTCTGCGTATGGCACTAACTGCTGAGGGAAGATCTCAGTTGCTCAAATGAAGAAGAAGAAGAAAAAAAAAAATTATATATATACACACTCACCTAAAGGATTATTAGGAACACCTGTTCAATTTCTCATTAATGCAATTATCTATTCAACCAATCACATGGCAGTTGCTTCAATGCATTTAGGGGTGTGGTCCTGGTCAAGACAATCTCCTGAACTCCAAACTGAATGTCAGAATGGAAAAGAAAGGTGATTTAAGCAATTTTGAGCGTGGCATGGTTGTTGGTGCCAGACGGGCCGGTCTGAGTATTTCACAATCTGCTCAGTTACTGGGATTTTCACGCACAACCATTTCTAGAGTTTACAAAGAATGGTGTGAAAAGGGAAAAACATCCAGTATGCGGCAGTCCTGTGGGCGAAAATGCCTTGTTGATGCTAGAGGTCAGAGGAGAATGGGCCGACTGATTCAAGCTGATAGAAGAGCAACTTTGACTGAAATAACCACTCGTTACAACCAAGGTATGCAGCAAAGCATTTGTGAAGCCACAACACGCACAACCTTGAGGCGGATAGGCTACAACAGCAGAAGACCCCACCGGGTACCACTCATCTCCACTACAAATAGGAAAAAAAGGCTACAATTTGCACGAGCTCACCAAAATTGGACAGTTGAAGACTGGAAAAATGTTGCCTGGTCTGATGAGTCTCGATTTCTGTTGAGACATTCAGATGGTAGAGTCAGAATTTGGCGTAAACAGAATGAGAACATGGATCCATCATGCCTTGTTACCACTGTGCAGGCTGGTGGTGGTGGTGTAATGGTCTGGGGGATGTTTTCTTGGCACACTTTAGGCCCCTTAGTGCCAATTGGGCATCGTTTAAATGCCACGGCCTACCTGAGCATTGTTTCTGACCATGTCCATCCCTTTATGACCACCATGTACCCATCCTCTGATGGCTACTTCCAGCAGGATAATGCACCATGTCACAAAGCTTGAATCATTTCAAATTGGTTTCTTGAACATGACAATGAGTTCACTGTACTAAAATGGCCCCCACAGTCACCAGATCTCAACCCAATAGAGCATCTTTAGGATGTGGTGGAACGGGAGCTTCGTGCCCTGGATGTGCATCCCACAAATCTCCATCAACTGCAAGATGCTATCCTATCAATATGGGCCAACATTTCTAAAGAATGCTTTCAGCACCTTGTTGAATCAATGCCACTTAGAATTAAGGCAGTTCTGAAGGCGAAAGGGGGTCAAACACAGTATTAGTATGGTGTTCCTAATAATCCTTTAGGTAAGTGTATATATATATATAGCCTATATACATTTATTTAATTATTTTTATTCCAACTATTTATGTTCAGAAGTTTGGGGTTGGCAAAATGTTTTAGAAAGAGCTGGGAGACTATTATGCTATTAAGTCTCTTATGCTCATCAAGGCTGCAGTGAATTAATTTGATAAGAAATACAGTAAAACAGTGATTTAAAAAAAAAAAAAAAAAAAAAATTATATTATTACAATTAAAAATAACTTTTCTATTTATTATGTTCTAAAATGTAATTTATTCCTGTGATGGCAAATCTGAATTTTCAGCATCATTACTCCAGTCTTCCGTGTTTCATGATCCCTCAGAAATCATTCTTATATTCGTTAATTTGCTGCTCAAGAATTATTTCTCATTATTATCAATGTTTAAAACAGTTGTGCTGCTTAATATTTCTGTGGGATCTGTGATCTCAAATCTGATGATTTGATGGATATAAAGTTCAAAAGAATAGCATTTGTTTAAAATAGAAATCTTTTGTAACGTTATAAATGTAAATGTGTGTTAATTATTTTATTTATTATATTTTAATTGATTGATTATTTGGCATTTTATTTATCATATTTTAATTCATAATGTGCATACTTAATATTCATAAATACATTTAGATGTATCTTTTTTTAAATCTAGTAATTGTAAACATTTAAACAATAACACTTGTTTCTTTTTTAATAATAAAGGCTGTTATATTTGATGGAGATGGGGGCACAGTTGGCTCTCAGCGGCCATACATCTGACAAGAAATTAAGCTTGTTTGCTTCTTTTTTAATAATCCGATTTAAGTGCATTAACTTGAGCTGCAAGCAAACACACAGCTAGCAACATGCACTAAAATCTGCACTACATGAACCCAATTCGTATCGTGCATATATATTACTTTGTAAATTAGGGGTATTTGTATGCCCTTAACTTGAGTCTAAAGAAAACACCCACCTGTTGTGTATTTCAGTCTTGTAATATAGCGTTACACAACCATCCAGTCCAATGACAACAGCAAAACTGACACCGTTTAACGCATTTATCCATATCTCTCATAGTGTCGTGGGTCAGAAACACACGAACAGACAAGAGTAAAATAGTAATCTACGAGAAGAGCCTGTAATCCTCTGAGCTCATTAGCACACGGCTAGCGCTTCACGTGTACAAGTAACAGTTATGCTCAAATAATCCAAACATTCTGACGTTTGTTTTATTAAATACTCATTTAAATCCACATAAAGGCAACACAAGGTTGACATATTTTCTTCTAATTTAAGGTTATTGTTTACATATCCGTTGCGGATGACGGCTAGCTGGCTGGCTGGCTAACATGCTCTATCAGTCTGCTGTACATGGAAAGATCTTCTTTCTTACTTTTCTGCTCCGGCTCGGCTCAAGTTGTATGTTGTCTGCGTCTTGGTTCAAAAGTAATTTCGCATATAAAGGTCTCGCTCATCTGATTGATGGTAACGTTATGTCCAGTGCAGATGGTAAGACGTAAACACACTTACCTGGCGTCCTGGAAACTCACACGCCGCTGCTATGGAGACCGATGACGCTTTTTGGCTCGAATCGATGTTTACCTAATAGCGCCATCCGATGGACAAGAACGAGTAGCTTTGTGTTTTAATTTTTAAAAAACATGATTTTAACTTTCAAAAATATTTGGGTAAGCATATTTCTTCATCTTCTGGCACTTTTATGTCCCACCCACGCAGACGACGATTTTTATTAAAAATATGATTTTCTTTCTTTCTTTCTTTCTTTCTTTTTTTCTTTCTTTCTTTCTTTCTTTCTTTCTTTCTTTTCTTTCACAGTAAAACTGGGAATATATTATAATTACAGTTGTAGCCTACTAAAAATGTTTTTTATGATTTTGTTTTAAACATGTCTAATACCCAGACTTTCTACTGCCGTATAAAAATTGTATTTACTTTTTAAACTGATCATCTAAAATATGAGTGATATAAACATAAACAAATTTAAAAGGTTTATTGTGTATAAATGGTTTATATATCATTGTTTGCTATTTACCCCTACACCCAACAATTTAATTGTAACATAAGACAGCCTTAGAATTTTTTTTTATTTTTATTTTTTACAGAAGCTGTCACGGGGACTTTAGGATACATAAAATAGGAGCTGTGAAATTAGCCTCAGGAAAACAGTGAGCCTAAGCAATTAAAATGGAAGTGAAATTCATGATGATGTTCATGACTTTAAAGAGAAAAATGACAATTCGGTCACACTTTAGTTTAGGGTCCTATTAACTATATGACTTTTGCCTTGATAAACTCCCAATTACTGCTTATTAATACTTAGTAAGGTAGTTGTTAAGTTTAGGTATTGGGTAGGATTAAGGGATGTAGGATGTGGTCATGCAGAATAAGGCATTATGTGCTTTATAAGTATTAATAAACAGCCAATATCCTAGTAATATGCATGCTAATAAGCAACTAGTTAAGTGTTACTGACAATTCTTATGCTCTACTTGTATATCTATGGCTGGACATTATAGACAAATTAAACATATTAGTAATTTTTGTTTTCTTCCAAAAAGTCATTGTATAAACCCTATAAAAAAAAAAGTCAAGTTTGATTTATTAAAATAAATTAATAAATGCATGTAACAAAGGTTAACTGAAACAATGCTTGTCGCACATGTTGTCATTAATGTACTGTATATACACACACCTTTGTTTCCAGTGTCACATTTATATTTGTACTTAGCAGACCATGCAACTCACATATTAGTCAAAGTACAGTATTGATGTCATCAGTTTTTGCATTCCCTTGCATCAAGTGCATTACCCCTTCATTCTTAACAGGAATACATTTACTATAAGTTAATATTTTATTAAAATTAGCATTGATATATTTATTATTATTATTTTAAATAAAAATGTATTTATTTAAAAAATACTTTTTCATGGTGTGCATTTTATTCATGATAATCTCAAATCATTATTTTACAACAGCCTACAATATAGTTCCTTCATGAAAGGGGTGGGGAGAGAATAACAGTTTTTAAAAAATCAAACCCAGCGCATCTCATTATTTTGTGCCTCAGTTGTGTCACAGTTGAGTTTCAGCAGACATTTAAAAAAAGCTGCTGCTGAAGTCAGTAAAGTCTGTTGTTATAACCTGTTCCATTTGCTTTGTCAGTTTGGGCATATAACAACGATTTACAACAATGGAAAGAGAATAGAGAATATATCTGCCGTCAGATTCAGGTACAACTTTGTTTGTTCAACAGAACTGTTCAAATGGAAACTGTGGTAGATGTTTGCTTCTCTATCATAATGGTACAAATTAACTAGTGTTACAACTAACTTGCATGTAGCATCTTTATGATTTCGTATTGTAATATTGGTAACATTTTACAGTAAGGTCTCATTTGTTAATATTAGAGCATTACCCGAACTAGCATTGAGAAATATGTATTTTGAAAACTTAGAGGATGATGTTCATTGTTCATGTTAATGCATTCAGTAATGTTAGTGTTGATTTAAAATATATATAATTAAATGTTCAAATTAACATTCAGATTAAATGCTGTCGAAGTATTGTTCATCGTTAGTTTATGTTAACTAATATAGCTAACTAATATAAATAAATTCAATCTTATTGTAGTTACAGTAACATTTTAGAAAGCAAATCCGCAGTCCATATTTTACATTTGATTGTGATAGACTCATAAAAAACACAAAAATATCTGTTATCATTTATTTTTACAAACATTCAACCTATATCACCTTTATCTCTCTGTACTCTTTATAAATTATAAAAAATAATGTACAATTAGTTTACTATGAACAATACATTATGACCTGATTACCCAGAGATTTCCCTTGCCCTGCTTGAAATAAGCACTCGGTTCTCTTGCACTTTGGACATTTGCACATTGCAACTTGAAGTTTGTCAAGTGGCCTCAGTGTCCCGAACATGTGTTCAGGTACAAAGAGCCAGTCAAAGAATGGGTTTATATATGGTACAGTATTGTGCGTTTGTTTGTCTGGTGGAAGCGAAAGAAGATTGCAGATGTGTACAGCATGTTGCCATTGAAGTTATGTGTGTATGTAGGCCTGCTGTGTTGGGAAAAATACTTGCCAACATGCAGAGTGCTATAGTGTTATGCTCTCTATATGAGAACATTTTACTGCAACCCGTTACCTCAATGTTTCTCCACTGACAATAGTTTCATAGTCGCAAGGCAAACTGATAAAATATCAGAGGTGTCTATAGATACTGTACACCATAGCAGACTGAACAAATGTGTGCAGTTCTCAAATCTCGGTCTGAGTGGATTTGTATAAGTTTGTTCAATTTGACTGTGGTGCACAGGAGTAAGAAAATGGCTTACAGTCTTCTGAAGACTTTTACCACCTCGCAGACAGCCTGAGGAAGTCAATGGTTTGTGTGGCATTTTTTTTTAAACAGAGCAAGATAAAGCTCTCAACTCCCAACCTTGGCTCTTTTCTTGGTTTTCTAAAGACTGCACATATTGCTTAGAAAAAGAACTAAACAAAATGCAACCAAAAAAAAAAGAAAAAAAAAGAAAAAAAGAAAAGAGAATAAAAACAAAGTCACATATACATATAAATATCAGGATAAATATCAGATGTCATAAACAATGTATAATAGCCATTTAAAGCTGAAGACATTCAACAGATCCATAGTCTCTCATTTTAGAGGCTCAGGAAGAAGCTTGATGAATAAACCAGAAAAATCTCTTAAGACACATAATTTAATACATTAAAATAGCAAATATACTATTCAAAACTCTCAGATTTGTAGTCCAGTCAATCACAGAACTTGCAGGATGATTGACAGATGACATCTTCATAACAATAGAATGGTGCCATTGTTCCATTGTTTACTGTGGTTCCTCTGGGTAAATGGTCCAATTTTCCTGTTACACACAGTTCATCAAGAAGACAAACAATTCATGACAATTAGCATGTTTCTTCGGGGTCTTTGAGATTGCTTTCTTATGTATGTGTTTCAACTGGCAATCTTCAGAAACTGAAGCTGTTGATCAGTTCTCATGACAATCAGTTAGTCCAGACCTCGAAGGTGTGTGTGTGTGTGTGTGTGTGTGCGCTTGTCTATGTGATTTATGAGGACACAAATTTGTATAATGCCATTGGTATTACAGTGGTATTACAACGTAAACGTGGTTTATGAGGACATTTCAAATGTCCTCATATTTCAAATAGCTTTAAAAACATGCTAAACAAAGTTTTATTAAAAATGTAAAAATGCAGAATGTTTTCTGTGATAGGTAGGTTTAGGGGTAGGGGTAGTGGTAGTGTAGGGGGATAGAATGTACAGTTAAAACCATTACGTCTATGGAATGTCCTCATAATGTAGTTGCACCAACATGTGTGTGTGTGTGTGTGTGTGTGTTTGTGCGCGTTGCTGGGATAAGCGTTTGTATGAGTGTGTATGTGTATATGTGTATTTTCATACATGGAAGCCATTCTGTTGAATGTGGAGGAACTGCAGTCGTAGTGCTTGTATGCTGCTCACTATCCTCCTCTGGTGGCCAATCAGAGACACTCCGATTCTTCTTACATCACTGTTTAGAAAACAATGAGGGTGAGACAGTTGAAACTGGGCTACATAATTGGAAAGTTCATGAGAGGATTATAAAGGGTGTAAATATAATATAAAAGTAATTTAAGCCATTACATTTAGATCTACTCTACTGTCTAGTGTAGAGTGAGGGACTTAAAGGGATAGTTCACCCAAAAATGAAAATTCTGTCATCATTTAGTCATGCTCAAGTTGTTTCAAACCTGTATACATTTTTTTGCTCTGCTGAAAACAAAGGAAAATATTTGGAAGAATGTTTGTAACCAAGCAGAGCTCGGCAGCCATTGACTACCATAGTGGGGGGAAAAAAATACTATGGTAGTCAATGGCATGCCAAGATCTGCTTGTTTTTTTTTCCTATTTGTGAAAAAAGTATTTTCCTTTGTGTTCAGCAGAAGAAAGAAATGCATACAGGTTTGGATCAACTTGAGGGTGAGTAAATGATGACAGAATTTTCATTTTTGGGGCGAACTATCCCTTTAAGTTGGGCAGGTGCTACTACTATATACATCTATTAGGCATAACATTATGACAGGTGAAGTGAATAACTGATTATCTCTTCATCACGGCACCTGCTAGTGGGTGGGATATATTAGGCAGCAATTTAACATTTTGTCCTTAAATTTAATGTGTTAGAAGCAGGAAAATGGGCAAGCGTAAGGATTTGAGTGAGTTTGACAAAGGCCAAATTGCGATGGCTAGGCGAATGGGTCAGATCTTTTTTTTTTCTAAAAATGCAGCTCTTGTGGGGTGTTCCCGATCTGCAGTGGTCAGTATCTATCAAAAGCGGTCCAAGGAAGGAACAGTGGTGAACCGGTGACAGGGTCATGGGCGTCCAAGGCTCATTGATGCACGTGAGGAGCGAAGGCTGACCCGTGTGGTCCAATCAAACAGACGAGCTACTGGAGCTCAAATTGCTCAAGAAGTTAATGCTGGTTCTGATAGAAAGGTGTCAGAGTACACAGTGCATCACAGTTTGTTGCATATGGGGCTGCATAGACCAGTCAGGGTGCCTATGCTGAAATCGCCAACAGTGGGCATGTGAGCATCAGAACTGGACCACAGAGCAATGGAAGAAGGTGGCCTGGTCTGATGAATCACGTTTTCTTTTACATCACGTGGATTTTATGCTTACCTGGGGAACACATGGCACCAGGAGGCACTATGGGAAGAAGGCAAGCCGGTAGAGGCAGTGTGATGCTTTGGGCAATGTTCTGCTGGGAAACCTTGGGTCCTGCCATCCATGTGGATGTTACTTTGACACGTACCACCTACCTAAGCATTGTTGCAGACCATGTACACCCTTTCATGGAAACGGTATTCCCTGGTGGCTGTGGCATCTTTCAGCAGGATAATGCGCCCTGCCACAAAGCAAAAATGCTTCAGGAATGGTTTGAGGAGCACAACGACGAGTTTGAGATGTTGACTTGGCCTCCAAATTCCCCAGATCTCAATCCAATCGAGCATCTGTGGGATGTGCTGAACAAACAAGTCTGATCCATGGAGGCAACACCTCGCAACTTCCAGGACTTAAAGGATTTGCTGTTAACATCTTGGTGCCAGATACCACAGCACACCTTCAGGGGTCTAGTGGAGTCCATGCCTCGACGGGTCAGGGCTGTTTTGGCAGCAAAAGGGGGACCAACACAATATTAGGAAGGTGGTCATAATATTATGCCTGATTGGTGTATGGAAATGACTAATGAATGTGAATTAGTGTGCTTTGGGTTATTTTCCTAGGCTAACCATTCACATTAACCGTTTATTATTATAATTATTAAACATTATTATTTTAACCCTATAAAGCCTACTGCCTCTTTTGATACATGAAATTCTAAGGCACATAAGACTGATTAGAAATATTATGTTACAATGTACAAAGCAATGAACAGAACTTCATGCAGTAGTTTTGACTCCACTCACTCAATACTCATGGTGGATATGGAATCCAGGGTTGTGTACCCTGCTGCTATGAAGTTGTTCTTATATTGACTCATTTTAATGGAATCCAACCAGTCACCGATGGATATGAAGAGAGGGTAGTCTGGCATATCCTCAGGGGATTCTGGGAAGCTGTTTAAACAGATTGTTGATTGTTGTAAACATAGACACTGTCATGCAAGAACATTTTTGACTTAGTCTGACAGTAAAGTATCATCATATCATATATCATATCATATCATATCATATCATATATCACTTATATCATATCACATTCTGTATGTGAAACAACAACAGTCTGGCATGCAAGGAATTTCTGAAATTCCTTTATAGACATTTCACACAAGGCAAGAGACAACAATTCAGTGTAATTAGAGTTCTCTGTAAGTAAATAATAACAATTTCAGTTTCAAATTGCAATTTCAATACTGGCACTCATTTTGATTCTAGTAAGCAATTAAGTAAAATGTGTAATGTTGTTGTGATTGTTCTACCTATTTACATCCTCCACCAGTGTGAGCAGACTGCTGGGATTGCGGATCAGCTTGTCTAGGAAGCTGACCACGTCACTAAACCGTGGTCGTCGACTGCGTTCCTTCTGCCAGCAGAGAAGCATGAGCTGGTGCAGGGCCACGGGGCAGCCCATGGGCGCAGGGAGCCTGTAGCCCTCCTCTATAGACAGAATTACCTGCAGAAAGACACACAGAACCTTACTGGGATACAAATTCTACAAGATCATTTTATTTATGCAATTTTAGGCATGCCATCTGTGGTATAAAATACTTCAGCCAATTACTGAATTCCCCAAAGTGTGTGTGTATTAATTAAATAGTGAGAACAGTAATGAATAAACTAAAGGCATAGTAAGGAAACTTTATAACAAAGTTCCACATCTTATAATGTAACAGAATATGTTTGAAATTAAATCAGAATTGGCCACATTCCAAGGGAAGATGATTTAAAATTGGAATTAAAACAAATAGAATGATAAATTCAGATAAATTTTACAGAAAAATGGTATTCTGGGAAATTAAATATATTTTCAGATGCATTTAATATATATATATATATATATTTCTAATAATAGAGATTAGAGATTTTGGAGATTAGACTAAAGTGTAATTATTTAGGGGAAACTGCTTGCCTAGATTTTAGTAGAATAAGAATAGCCCAAGTTACTCACATCCTGATTGGACATCTCCCAGTAGGGCCGTTCCCCATATGACATCACTTCCCACATGACAATACCGTAGCTCCATGCATCACTGGCCGATGAAAACTTTCTGTATGCAATTGCCTCTGGAGCTGTCCAGCGGATGGGGATTTTACCTCCCTGAAAAAACAAAATCTTTTCTTTTCATGATAATAGTTGTGTTTCCTAGGCAATCAAAGGAGATGCAGATTGCTTGTTATGTAATGATGAGTCATAATTGAGTTTTCTGTGGAATGTGATATACTGTTTAGTGAAGTGAACACACTCAGAACCTCTGTATAAAAAAGTTCAGAAGTATTCAGACACATTTAGCATCTTATTATAAACCTAATTACTCAATCACTTCTCAGAATAAGCCCATAATCTCATGTTATACTGCTTAGATCACCTCAATCCCATTCAATAACACACAACAGACAGAGTAATGCTAAGCTCCAGATATTCTGAATCAGCTTTGGCTGTCTAAAGAGCACAGATTGTTATTAACGCTGATCAGCCCTGAATTTAAATGAACCAATATTGAAGTGGGTGTATGTGGCTTACTGTGGTGGTGTAAGCTGCCTCTGGGTCATCCTCCAGAACCCTGGACAGACCGAAGTCCGACACTTTACACACCAGGTTGTCATCCACTAGAATATTTCGTGCTGCCAGGTCCCGATGGACATAGCCGATGTCGGACAGGTACATCATACCTGAGGCAATGCCACGCAGCATACCAACCAGCTGGATCACGGTGAAGTGCCCGTCATGCTTCTACAAAAGGCAAGAAGAGCCAAAGGATAGAAAAGAAGAGTCGGAGAGGTCTATATTTTATCACAATGAACAATAAATATTCAACTTTAAACCAAACCTGGCAGCAAACCAAAAAAAAAATAATGGTGTTTTGGTAGTTGATGCATAAAATGTTCATTGGCCAAAGGAATATATAAATAGTATAAAAGACTATATAGTAGGTACTATGGTTTTTCATCTTTTTAAATCAACTTGACTAGTTCATTTTAAATGGTTCTGTGGTGTGATAAATTAACTTCTGAAAGTATAATATTCAACAAATTTAAAAAATAAAAATTAATAAAAGAATCAGTTAAGAAACAAGCATCATACCTGATTATCATACCAAATAAAAGAATAATCAAAATGGTGTTTGCAATAGATATAGACCAGTGTATCTCAATCTTTTTGACTCCAAGAGCTCGTCCCGTCCAAAACAATTCAAAGGCCCTGTGACTTTTCTAGTCATTTGGGATTTACTGGATAAGGATTTTATTTCAACCCGATAAAATATTTTAGAGCTTGGCATAGTTTGAAAAATTTATGTGTTCAGCAATATTATTGATTTGACTGTACTGAGACTATTGAATGAGAACTGAGCTTACACTGTTTTCTCCAGAGATGCTTATAGCTGAATTGAACTCATTCCACAATTGATTAACTTTATTAATCTGGACCAAAAATCGATGCACCTCTTGATGGAAATAACATCACAGCATTTATTTTCATCAAAAGGTGCATTCATTTTTGGTCTAGATCATGTATTGACAATGCAAGTGTCAAGCACTCTGTCATGTCTCCTCCAGCACATCCCAAAGACTTTCAGTGAATTTAAGGTCTGGACTCATTCATGTGTGAAAATGATTCTTCTTGCTCCCTCCCAACCATTCTTTCACAGTTTGAGCCTGATGCATCTTGACATTGTCTTCCTGGAATATGGCCATGATGTCTGCCTACATGGTTGTTTAAGAAATGAAAAGCTACAAACTCCATCAATTAGGGTTGGAAGAACTGTTGCCAAACATATGACATGCTAGAAACATAAAAATCACTACAACAATGATCCAATCATTGACTTTTAAGCATTTGCCAATTTAAATCAAAACAGACTTTTTTTTTGGCCGGACAGTGTATGTGTGTACACTGTGTATAATGTATATTTGAATACACACACATCTTCTTCTTATTCTGCAAACTCCTCAGGGGAGCATAGGGCCTCAGCAACAGTCTTCCTATTTAAAAAATATTTGCATGTATATATTGTATATATATTTATATCATTTATATTATATATAAATATACATTTTTTATAACTTGAGCGTGACTAAATGATGACAGAATTGTCATTTTTGGGTAAACTATCCCTTTAGGAGCCTTCAAATTAAGATCTTGTTGAATTAGTGAATTAAAATAAGATATATCTTGATTTTTAGTAATTTTGTATTATTTTATTGCTTGTTTTGTCTGAGAACCACAGTTTTAAACTGTCACACTGCAGGATATATCAACTATCATATCTACTATCCATCTGCTGGCAAATTTCAAAATGCTCTCTGTAGTTAGGCGCCGTTTATGAGTAATGTCAAATGAGGTATGCCATTTTAATGTTAAACGTACCCTCAGAAAAGAGTCCAATGAGCCATTTTCCAAGTATTCCACCACTATCATCACAGGCCGACCTACAAAGAGGAAAACAGGACACCTGTAAGTAATGGACTAAGTTACAGAGAAAGAAACAGAGAGAAATGGGACAGACATTGCCACATTACTCATCTCTGTCTTTGTATGACTTCAAGTCAAACCCAAAAGTTCACTCTTGCCTTCACCATTAGTGTATAATGCTGCTACTACATTACCATCTGCTGTAGTACCTCTATAACAGCTTGAAATTTAATATAAAGTTAATCTCTGGTAGCATGGTAGGGAATGGTAGAATAGATGAAAGACATGAGATAATCACAGACTGGGAAAGTAGTTTTTTCTGGGTTATTATGGAGGTTGAAGGCAGTTTGATGTGTAGGGTGAAATCATTGATTGTGTGCGTGTCAGACAGAATCTGTGGGTGTAACAAACTTAGTGGAGAAACATGTTGGCTTCTTTCAGAGAGAAAACGGCTTCTGGTTGGTAATGATCAAAGTTATTCTGTAATCAGTTCCATCCAAACAATTTGTATCCTCCATGACCAATATTTTCCACAATTTCCTTTTCTGTTTTATTTTTATGCATTTCTTTATTCATTGTCTGCCATGCTTTTCAGACACAGCTGTGTTTGCTGCAGAGTTGCTCATTAAGCATTATTTAAGCAGACTCAAACTTTTGAACAGTAGTGTACATGTTATCAGTGACATGTTAAATGTTTGCATCTTCAGAATGAAAGAAGGCAGAGAGTTTCTTACTCTTTGTGACCACTCCCTCCAGCCTGATGATGTTAGGGTTATCAAACTGTCCCATGATGCTCGCCTCTCGCAGGAAGTCCCGTCTCTGGCGTTCAGTGTATCCTCCCTTCAACGTCTTTATAGCCACGGGAATTTCCTTTTTTCCTGGGATACGGAGACGGCCACTACACACCTCCCCAAACTCGCCTGCAGAACACACTCAAGTCCATACTCACTGTCGTAGTATTTAGGGTTACCGCTTGCACTTGTATATACTAAACGCTAGGTGGCAGTCAAACTATATCAAACAAACATGTTCACTTTACAAGGGCTCGCATTGTGACAATTATTTCCCATTGAATTATTTCCTACTTATCTCACTGAAGATTAGATTCTAATCATTTTGTCTTCTGAGAACAAGAAAGTGATTTTTCAGAGAGATTTTAAAGAGCTTAACTATGAAAGTGATCTAAAATATAGTTTAATTATACACATATGATAAACCGAAGCCTAGATCTAGATCCCAAAAGGGGAGAAAGGTAAATTAACAAATCTGAAGCATTTTTTTATATTTATTTTTGAAGAACTTTATCTTCTATTTTATTTTTAACTAATGACACATTTTAAGTTGAGATCATGCTGCATAAATAGCTGGAGTGGATTATGGGCTGCTGAGGCACAGACTGAAGTGAGCTGTAAAAAGAGCTCTGACCTGCTCCGATGACCCTTTCGATTAGGATACGAGATGGATCGATTTCCTTGGCAAACTCATGAACGGCCTGTGAAGGGTCCTCGTAAGTATCTGGGTCAATGTAAGTCTTTAATCCTGGGAATGGCACTATAAAAACATGTCAAAGGTTGAAATCTGGATTTTTATTTTTGGAGAAAATATTAATATGAATACACAGTATGTGTGTATGTGAGTGAGTGTGTAAGGTCTCATACCATGTCCATTTTGATACTGTGTTCTTTTTTTGTCTTCTGACTTTATCTTAGATTTTATGTACCACTGACACCTGTTCAAGCAAAGAGAAATGTAAATGATCAGTGATTTTGTTGATAAACTGTCCACATTTAACACATTCAGAGACTGCGGCAGTCAGCACTGTCCGTGGTTCTGAAGACTGTGTCCCTGTCTTTGGCCCTGAATGGACAGCACTCATGATCGGTACCATAACAAATCAAGACATATGGCTAAATGGCTCCTCAGAACCCTCAAATGTTGATATTAAAATTATGCTCCTACAGAGAGAAATTCTCAAAAGTGTTCGTTTGTAATTTAATTTTTTTTCTCGACAAATGAGGACACTGATTCTGTCCATCATCAAGAGCTCTTGAGAGCTGCTCACAACAGCCTCCCAGCAAATCTGCACAAGCAGCTGAACACGTTGCCATCAGCTCCTGCAGCTGTGTGAGGATATGATGGCACAGGGGCTGGCTGACTGAGGTTTCGCACAGTGTGCTGCACATGCTGATATTGCGAAATCACAGGACTGTGTGGCATGTTTAAGCTTGCTGTCAGTCTCACAGCAGGCCATTTCATGGCAGCAGACACGGCCGCTGCCGGGAGGCAGCAGCATTCCGACTAATTAGGCAGCGACATGGCTCAGCCAATCGGAAAATAGAAAGGTGCTCCGTGGCCAACAGGCCTATTAGGAGATGGCTGGATAAGCAAGGAGCTAAATTAAGGGTAAATTAGTGAATGAAAGAAAAGACATATCCATGACATCCACAGATAGATAGATAGATAGATAGACAGACAGATAGAGACAGACAGACAGACAGAGACAGACAGATAGAGACAGACAGACAGACAGACAGACAGACAGACATATAGATAGATAGATAGATAGATAGACAGACAGATAGAGACAGACAGACATACAGACAGACAGAGACAGACAGACAGACAGACAGACATATAGATAGATAGATAGATAGATAGATAGATAGATCAAATCTATATAAGCACAACATCTGTTCATCTATCCTGGAGCGTATTTACCTGCCCTCATTATATGCTCCCTCATTACCTGCCAGTGATGAGAAGGAAGAGGGTGAGAATGACGAGGAGAGAGAAACCCCCCACTGTGGCTGTAACAATCACCAACACCTGGCCTTGATCAGCTGCCTCCTCAGAGTCTGACATAGTCAAAGATAGTGAGTGTGTGCGTTTGTGTGCATGTGAGAGAGAAAGAGAGAGCACAAAACAAAGAAGTCACTTTTTCACACAAGTTCCTGTTCTGTGATCGGTTTGGTCAGTGATGCTGTATCAGTTGCAGAACGACAGAATGGCCACAAGCTCATTGTCAGACTCAGAAATAGACTTGCCAAGAGAGAGGTTGGTATGTATTTACATACATTCTTTGCATAAGCCAACCAGCAGTTGAAAAATATTCAAGAACTGAAATCGTAGGGCACTTAAGGTTATTCATGGTAAACAGAAAATGTTCCCTTCAAACGCATTTTTTATTTTATTTTTTTTTAACTCTACTCACGCAGATGACATGGTATGACCACAATCTTAGAAAATTGAACATAACTACAGCGTTTTAGACTAACAGGTATTGAAATTATGCATTTTAAGAGAAACGCTTACTTTCATCTCCTGTAGCGAACTCAAACTTGGGGCTGTAGCTGCTGTAGCCAGCGAGGGTACGAGCACGCACATGAAACGCATAAACCGTAGAGGGCTTTAGTCCTGTCACTATTGCGCTTGGAGACTTTGTGCGTGTAGAGGAGTAGCTTAATTGTTCCTGTTCCTAAACATAAAGAATTTTTTATTTTTAAATTTAGCATAATGTTAATTATGTAACGTTTATTGTAAAGATGTTCTCAGTCTTGGCGAGTTACCTTTTCATAATATTTGATTTCGTAGTCCAGGATGGCAGCATGTGGTTGTTCAGTTTCCTGCCAGGAGAGGGCGATACTAGTTTGAGATGCCCAGTCCTTTCTCACCACACCTACCAGAGACGGACCTGAGAGGTAAAAACAACTAGTTAGTGAGGGTGACTCGGTAACTAAAGCAATAGGACTTTCAATACAAAGGCACTGAAAATGGGAATGTTACTCTATGCTTTTTTTAAACAGGTCACTTTACTCCCATCTGGTGTTAAAAAAGATTAACAGCACCCACAAAGTCATTGTCCCATTATGCCAGGTTCTATAATGGGTCCTGCTTTAAAATAAGGCTATTAATACGCTTGGGTGTCAATACAATTGTATATGAATCAATGCTGTAAACTGATTGAAAAATTGAATTACAAATGAATCACATAAAATAGTAAATGCACATAATGTAAACCCCACTTTAATTTTCCCATTTAGTTCACTTTAAAATGAAAATTACCCCATGATTTACTCACCCTCAAGCCATCCTAGGTGTATATGACTTTTCTTATTTCTGATGAACACAATCAGAGTTATATTAATAAATATCCTGATGTTTCCAAGCTTTTTTCGTAAGTTGAATATGAAACTCGTGAGCCTCATTCACTGCCATTATAAAGCTTGGAAACATCCGTATATTAATATAACTCCGATTGTGTTCATCAGAAAGAAGAAAATCATATACGCCTAGGATGGCTTGAGGGTGAGTAAATCATGGGCTAATTTTCATTTTAAAGTGAACTACTCCTTTAAGCAAGAATTGGGTACAATCTCAACATCTATTAAAAAGAAAGCAATCAAAACTTCTAGAATATGTACCATGTTTGACAATCTTAATATTTTTTTTCATCATCATTTGTGTACCCTCTCCTTTTTGTTTCTTTATTCTTCTTCTGTTAGGTTAATATTTTTTACTCTTTTACTAATGATCTTTTATTAATGACTAACGTAATTGCTTCCCATTGCACTTTGGCTTGACATTTGCATGTAGGAATATTTTATTATATAAATAATTTGCATAAAAAAAAAACACAATTTGTCAATATTTGCTAAGGAAATCATACAGCTATAGGTCAGGGTACATGACTGATAGCTTTTTTTTCAGTGATTTATTTAAGCTTTTGTGCTTAAATCGGATATATTCTGGATCGGTTAATCGGATGTATGGAGTTACTTTGGCAATGTGTTTTTTTAGTCAAAAAGCTTTAGGCATCATAGCACCTGTGCTTGCTAAACAAATCAAGCTCTGATACTTTGTTTCAATGTAAGTGAAGTGTGTGTGTGTTTTTTTTTTTTAACACAAGCTTTGAAACTTTGAACATCATTGTAATTAGCCAGTTCTGCTTATGCTATGTGCATTAAAATAATGCACTCAATCATGGCTCAGTCAGGTGGAAGAACCCAAGAAGAAACACAAGGAAAATCCATTAAGACTCTGTGTCTGAGGTGATTTACAATTAGCACAATTAGTGAAGTTTATAAGCCTCTGCACTTAAGATGGTAAGTACGTGCTTATTCATACTTAAACACGCTCAAACAATCATATACACCACACAAACTGTTTGCTGCTTTTCTAATAATGTACGCTTTAACAGAAACCTTTTCACTTCTTTTTTTCAGCGACTGAAGTGACGCCCACAGGTAGGTGGAGCCGATCTCTAATTGAATCCTGGAGCAGATTAAAGTAGTGGGTGAATGGCATTAGCCAGCCTGATTGAATTTCTCCCAGGTAAATATTCACTCTGGAAGCCCACAGAGACTGCCAGCATGGTAGTCATTACCTCTGTCAAAGTAATCAATCTCTCACTGTTAAAACAGCTGGGAAAATATAAGGGGTGGACAGGGAATGTGAGGGTTTTAGGTATAGCAAAGTTGAAGAGAGAGAGCAAGAGTGAGGATTTAGGCAGTCGGTAAACAGCAGAGAGCAGCGTTCAGTGATGTGCAGTATTGGGCGGCACTGCCTGAGGTCCTCTGGGATATCAGCGAAGTGATTTGGAGAGACAATAAGAGAATAAGACATCGGTTTTGCTAAGGTTACAACCTGTGACACAATCTCTCTGTCTGTCTGTCTCTCTCGGTAACCACAAGGGCTTTATCTAAATGTGCAATGCTGTCTATCTTCCATCTACTATGTCTCTACAAATTTGCACGTTGGAGATCTATTGGAACTGTGTTTGATGAAACCCCCATGTTGTTTGTCTGATTTGACTCTGCGGTGAGAGAAGCTACGTGCTGAATCCCTCTCATGAGAGACAGCTCATCTTTTATTGAGAGGAGAACAGACAGTGCAGCCTGTGACATCTGACTACTTTAGACGTGCGTGAGGAGGAAACTTGTAGGTTTGCACAGAAATATTGAAGCCAGAGCGACGGTAGAGAACAGGCTGCACCTTAATAAATGATGAAGCTTCATCATGTCGCTATTTACAGAGGTAGAGATTGATTTCAGAATGGAATATTATACATGAATAGAGAGTGCAAAAAAGTATTTTTCTGATTCTGTGACTGGCTGAACTTAGCTGGAGTTGTCAGCCAGTAAAAGGGCAGGAGGATGACCTTGGCTGCAAAAACAAAATGGCATTATGACTCAAAACAAACCCAGTGAAGGACAGCCGAGAGTTAGTTCACAATTTAGTCAATATTTAATCTTTATCTGTCTTTAAATCATTAATGCTATGTTGGACAATAGGTCAGAAATCATTCTGAAACACATACACTACCGTTCAAAAATGTGGGGTCAGAAATGTTTTTACTTTTTGATACTTTTATTTAATACTTTTATTCAGCAAGGACACAATTAATTGATCAAAAGTAACAGTAAGACATTTATAATGTTACAAAAAAGTATCACAGTTTCCACAAAAATATTAAAGGGGGGTGAAATGCTGTTTCATGCATACTGAGCTTTTTACACTGTTAAAGTCTTGGATTCCCATGCTAAACATGGACAAAGTTAAAAAAAAATTAGTTGGACGTTTGATGGAGTATTTCTGTGGCAAAAATACTCCTTCCGGTTTCTCACGAGTTTCGGAAAGTTTTTTCAGAGTATGGGCCTGCTTGACGTCAACAAGGGCAGAATGTCCTTGTACGGGCCGTACGGGCTCTTCTCCCGGAAGGGCCCGCACGCGACCAGAGCAAGAGAGCAAATGCACGCCTATTAACGCGCTTTGCTCGGAAGCCGGCTGCACTGCAGTCACAGGACTTCATGAAATCAACAATGTCACAAAAGAATAGTGTTTTTGGTTGTCAGGGCAAGACAACCCTGTGCAGCTTCCCAAAGAACCTAGCGTAAATGTGACAGTGGATGGAGTTTGTTTTTCCGGAGCAGCAACGGAGTTGTGCAGGTGTTTTTGTTTGTTCCCTGCATTTTGGCGATGATTGTTTTTATAAACAAGGCCCATTTCGACGCCGGATTTGTAGCTCGTCTAGTGCTGAAAGATGGAGTGGTCCCAACGATAAAGGTTCACGGTCGTGCGTTGTAACCACAGGCGGTGAGTAAAATTGCTTCAGATGTCTTTGTGTTGTTGGTTATCGCGCGTAAGTGCACATGAAATAAACATGATCACGTATAGTTAATTTATCAATGGAGCATGCGATGTATGGTGTGTGTTTAACTACATTTGTTTAGCTGACCACTATAGGTGTCTGTTTGTTTATTGTAAAACCACTCAAAACAACAATACACAAAGAGTGGGAAAATATGTTGAACTAAATGAATTTTTTCATTTTAAACCTAGGGGCCGTTCACACAAAGCGCGCTTCATTCAAATGCGCTACTATTCCATTGTTTTTCTATGTAAACACGCACTAGTCTGATGTGCAAAACCGTTCCTCTTGCTACTGCTAACGTTAAATCGCATACACTAGACCATAAACCAAATCATGTCCTCATAAACCATGGGTAAACACACACAAATGTTGTAAAACTCGCGCATGACAAGCCGCTAAGCAAATACAGTTAACGTTACAGTAGTTACATACCACATAGAGGCTGACTGCTGTAGTCGTTGTTGCTGCTGCTCCTGTTCAATTTCAGCCTCCGGATCAGATTCTGGATCATATATGTATGGCTGAATCTGATTGATAGCCATCGTTTATTTAGGAAAACGTTTATTTGTTTTTCCACATTTTATAAGGATGTCACAGCTTTCAGATGCTCTCAACGTAATAGCTGCGCGCCCTCGTGATTCTTTAGCTCCGCCCACACGACACGCCTCCAACCGCTCGGTTTTATTCGGAAAGACTCGTACAGCGTATCTTTCTTTTATAAATATAATAAAACTAAAGACTTTTTAGAGATATGAAGGATGCAGTACTACTCTATAGTTACTCAAGATTGACATGAGATTGACTTCACCCCCCCTTTAAGCAGCACAACGGTTTTTAACATTGATAATAATAAGAAATGTTTCTTTAGCATCAAATTGGAATATAGAATATTGGAACATATGGCACTGAAGACTGGAGTAATGGCTGCTGAACATTCAGCTTTGTCATGACAAAAAAACAGTAGCCTAAATGAGACTTTAAAATACATTAAAATAGAAAAGTTATTTTAAACATATTGTACCTGTAAATTACTGTATTTTTGATTAAATAAATGCAGCCTTAGTGAGCATAAGAGACTTCTTTAACATTAACAGAGGTGTAAAGAGTCCCTGAAAACCATACTCAAGTAAAGGTAGAGATAACTTACAGCAAAAATGACTCACCGATTCCAAAACCAATATCTGACTTTAACAGTACTTAAGTATTTTACTGGAACTGAATGTAGGCTCAAAGATGCACTAGTAGACATGCCAGTGAAAAGAGTGGAGAGAAAAAACACATGGTTATTTCCTAAAATCAAAATAAAACGGAACAAAATTACAATAAATCAAGGTTGACACAACAGCCTCTTAAACATCTTGCTTTAATGTATTGGAGTAAAGTATGGAAGCTTGTTTGGAGGCAAGCTTTAAGAACCCAGGTACAGTTTATTTACAAAACAAAAACCTGAACAGACTCAGAACTCACCCACAGCGGTACAGGGAATACTAGACAATGGAACAAGGCAAACATGAGGGCTTAAATACACAAGGACTAATGACTAAACAAGACACACCTGTGAACAATCAAGCCAATGACAACATGAGACAAACCAGGAAACATGACATTGAACATAAAATAAGAACATGAAACAAAACCAAAATACACCGTGACATATCCCCCCCTTCCATGGGCGGCTCTCGACACCCAACATAAGACCAAAACTAGACAAAAAGAAAGTCCAGGTGGGTAGTGAAGCAGAGGTGGTCTTGGGGGAGGGATGGTGGGCCAGGCCCATGCAGGGGGACAGGACATGCACCATGGCAAGGCAGTGGTGGGCTTGGGCCGTGGGGCATGGGGCATGGGCGGACCTGGGTGTTCAGGAAGCCAGGAAGTACAAGGGACCATGGCCTTAGCCAGGTAGGGCATGGTCGATATACTGACAAAGGGAGAAATGAATTTCACCCTCAGGCAGTCCGGAGCACAAGGGCTTGTTTAATCCATGTCTAAAAATGTCTTTTAAAGCCACTTCATTAAAATGAACTAGGTGACAGAGTTCACAGAAGTCCTGGACATAATCCTCCAGGGGAAGATACCCCTGCAGGCGTAAACACAGGTTGGCTACCGCTGGGTTCATTTTGGATGGTCTAGATATCCACTGAAGGCAAGCTTTAAGAACCCAAGTACAGTTTATTTACAAAACAAGGACTTGACTTGAACAGACTCAGAACTCACCAACAGCGGTACAGGGAATACTAGACAAGGGAACAAGGCAAACATGGCTTAAATACACAAGGACTAATGACTAAACAAGACACACCTGTGAACAATCAAGCCAATGAACCAATGACAACATGACACAAGAGACTAGGGAAGCACATGACATGATCACATGAGGGCACAATGGAATCACATGACAAACCAGGAAACATGACATTGAACATAACAAAATAAAAACATGAACATGAACCAAAACCAAAATAAGGTGGCGGTAATACACCATTTCGTTGTTTGTCAACCGGCAATAAAATCTAAAGAAGAAGAAGAAAAACAAAATACACAGTGACAATACCATGCAATTCCGCCTTTTTTCACGCAATTCTGACTTTTTAGAATTAAATGCTATAAAGTCAGAATTGTGAGATATGAACTCTCAATTCTGAGAAAAAAGTCTGTCTTTTTTTCTTAGAATTGGACTTTATAACTCACAATTGCAAGTTTATATCTCACAACTGCGAGATTTAAAGTCGCAGTTGCGTGATATAAAGTCTTTTTTTTTGTAGTGTTTGTAAACTTATTTTAGGATTCTTTTTTTTTCCAGTAGAATTTGTTAATTATTTGATTTAATGATGTAAACCATTTCTTATTTGGTTGTACTGAATAGATAGAGGAGTTTTTGTAGAATACACATTTTAACTGTTGCAATACGACCTATAATGGGAAGCAGTAGGTTCATCCATCAAGTTAAATCATCTTCTATTGTTTTCAACAGTGGAATAAAATTGAGGTTGAACAAGTCAGAGAGGTTTTGTACAAATAATAGCATGTCGTCTGCGTATAAAGAAATGTTATGATTAGTGTTGTTTGATAAAACTCCAAAAATGTTATCATTCTGTCTTATTGCAGCAGCAAGAGGTTCTATAAATAAGGCAAAAAGTAATGGAGATAAGGGCCATCCTTGGCGAGTGCCTCTCTGAAGTTGGAATGGTGATGATATTATGCCATTCGTTACAACAGATGCTAGTGGAGTATTACATAGTGTTTTAATCCAGTGAATAAAGCAGTCTCCGAACCCACATATTTTTAAGTGTCATATGAAGAAAGTACCAGCTAAACTTTATCAAAAAAAGTACCAGCTAACTTCTTCTGCGACTAGTGATACGATTATGGTCTTTTTTGTTTTGATTACATAGGTTCATAATGTTGAATAATCTTTTGGTATTGTTTGATGACTGGCGTCCTTAGATGAAACCTGTTTGGTCTGGATGGATGAGAGATGAAATTACTGATTCAAGTCGTTTAGCCAAAGCTTTACTAATAATTCTTAAGTCAGTATTTAGAAGAGATAATGGGCGATAGCAAAACGTTGTGTCTTTGTTTGGTTTAAGCAGGACTGAAATTAGTGTTCATATGAGGTGGGATAGAAGAAGTGTTTTTAATTTCTGCCGTCATTCGCAAGAAAAATGGTGATATAGCTGACCAAAATTTTTTCTAATATTCTGGTGGGTATCCATCTAAACTGGGGCTTTGATAGAGAGTCAAGAGCTTGTTTATATTCAGTTTCTGATATAGATTCTTCTAATGATTCTCTTTGTGTTGTGGTTAGACTGTAAAAATAAATTGTTAAGGAATGATTTAGTGTCATTAATTTTTGGTTCTTTAGCATTACTGTACAGACATTTATAAAGTGTGTGAAAAGTATCATTGATGTCTTGGGTGTGGAGTGTCTTTCCTTCTGGATTCTTGATTACTGGGGTAAATGTCTTTTCTCTATTACGTTTGAGTAAATTAGCAAGAAATTTAACCGATTTGTCATTATGTTCAAAGTGTGTATATCTTAAACATTGTTCCCTTTCAGTCGGTCACGTTCGACGTACGTCGGAACTGACCGACGAATTGGGATCTATTTTCAGAGACCAATCTACTTCGAGTGTTTAAAAACGAGCCAATGAGGATTGGCATGCGGTTGACGCGTCCCACGTTCCGTCCCAAGTTCTCGTCCGGGCTAACCGGCAAGGCTTACACAGCCTGTGGAGAAGCCGCATCATCTTTGCATGCCATGGCGCTCCTGCAGGTCTACCAGGCCAAAGCGCTCATGGAATTGCACGAGGGTAGTTCCGACCCAGGCGTTATGCAGGAACTGTCTGTCAGGCCGGCCTCTTCGGCGATGCAATCGAGAACTTCGCCCAGCAGTTCTCGGTTGCCCAGAAGCAGACGGAGGCGATTAAAAATATCCTGCCCAGCCGACCTGCTGCTGCCTCCACCCAGTCGCCGGCCGCAGCGCCCCCGCCTGCTCGTCGCCGAGGGCTTCCCCCGGCGTCTGCCTCCGCCTCCGCCCCTGCCAAGCCAAAGCAGCAGCCTCCACCGGCGAGGCAGAGCGCTAGGCGCAAGGGGGCCGCCCAACCCGTCCAGGGTCCTGCTGTCTCTGCCGGCAAGAGCAAGGGTAAGCGGGCCTGAGATGGGCAGCCCAGGGAGGAAAGGAGCTGCTCTCGGGGAGGTGGTGTCCGCACACCTCCTCCCCCCGGAGGAGGACCGGGGGGAGAATGTCACAGCACTGGTACCAACATCCTGCCGCTGGCTCTCCGGAGTCCAGCGGTACCCACATTCTCAATAAAAGAGCAGTTTCCTCCCTCCCAAGAGGCTCAGGTTGACAGTGTGCGACGCCCCCGGGCCTTGCCACTCCTTTCCTCCCCTCTCCCCCTCGCCAGGGGGCAGCAGTGTGGGCACCGAGGACGCCCCTGGGCCTTCTCACCCACGCTCTGCCCCACCTTGGAGTACTCTGGCAACACTCCGGGCCGCCTCCGGGCCTCCCGAGTCGGGCCCGGGTACTCCATCTTGCTGCCTCACCCCGGGCACGTCTGTGGTGCCGTTGGTCCCGCTTGTTCGGTCTCTGGGGGCCTGGTTAGGTCTCCCCAGGCCATCTAGCTGGCTCATCCGTACCATCAGACTCCGCTATGCGATTCAATTCACCCGCCGGCCTCCCAAGTTCACGGGCATCCTCTTCACCTAAGTGCGGAGTTGCGATGCCCATGTCTTGCGGTTCGAGATCGATGTCCTGCTGACGAAGGACGCGATCGAGCCGGTTCCTCCGGACGATATGAAGGCGGGGTTTTACAGCCCCTACTTCATTGTGCCCAAGAAAGGGGGTGGGTTAAGACCAATCCTGGACCTGCGTGTTCTGAATCGGGCCCTGCACAAGCTCCCGTTCAGAATGCTAACGCAGAAACACATTTTCGAATGCATCCGTCCCCAGGATTGGTTCGCAGCGATCGACCTGAAGGACGCGTACTTTCATGTCTCCATTCTCCCTCGACACAGACCGTTCCTACGCTTTGCGTTCGAGGGGAGGGCATTTCAGTACAAGGTCCTGCCCTTCGGGCTGTCCCTGTCGCCTCGCGTCTTCACGAAAGTCAGTTACTCCTTACTGTCGCCAAACCTTCAACCCGTGGGCGGACCCTGCCTTTCTACGGGCCGGAGTGTCCCTAGAACAGGTGTCCAGGCATGCTGTGGTCTTCACGGATGCCTCTTCCACGGGTTGGGGGGCCACGTACAACGGGCACTCAGTTGCGGGTCTGTGGACGGGGCCCCAACTGCGTTGGCATATCAATTGCCTAGAGCTTCTGGCAGTACGTCTCGCCCTGAGCCGCTTCAAGAAGTCGCTCCAGGGGAAACACGTACTGGTCCGTACGGACAGCACTGCGGCCGTTGCGTACATCAACCGTCAGGGTGGTCTACGCTCCCGTTGCATGCTCCGGCTCGCCCGCCATCTCCTCCTGTGGAGTCAGAAGCGTCTGAGCAGAAGGGAAAGGCTGTCTCCAAGCAGAGGTTAGCCCACTGGATAGTGGATGCTATCGTCTTGGCTTACCAGTCCCAAGACGTGCCTTGCCCGTTCGGGGTGCGAGCTCACTCCACTAGGAGTGTAGCCTCCTCCTGGGCGCTGGCTCAAGGCGCCTCGCTGACAGATATATGTAGAGATATTTATAGCCTCCGTGTAGAGCCGGTATCTTCCCGCATCCTCGCCCCCAGTGGCCAGTAGCGCTAAGTGCCCGTTCTAGTGTCGGCTTGCATACGCCACTCCCGCCTCCGGGCCGGATACGTGCGTTTATTGTCTCCAGTTGTGTTCCCCGGAAACGGCTAACCCTGTCGAGCTCCTCCGTCACCCCTGCGGTGTCAGACATTGTGGCCGTCTGACACCAGGCCTGCACCCGTATGCTTGTGGAACGTGTGTGTTAGGCTGGGTTCCATATGTAGCGGTTCCCTAACGGCAACCCCATATGTGTATTCTCCACGGTACCAGCTACCCTACTCGGCTAGCCCCGTGTCTTTCCCTTGACAGAGCCCGCTCTGTCGTCTCTGGTGGTGTTCTTTCCCCCCTGGGACCAGGTTGGATCCACCCCAGAGACTGCCATAGGTAGCACTACCCTGCTAGGTTAGTCCTTATGAGTATTTCCACCTCTCCTTCCACTGAAGGATGTGGCTCCGCAGAGTACCATCTCCCCGAGACGGACACGCTTTCCCAGCGTTATCCAATAGTCACGCTGAGTGGGTCTTGCAGGAACAGCAGTGACTGGCCTCCCTGCCCGGAGCCCTGACTTCCGCACCAACGTAGGTGTGGTCCAGCGAGCTCGGTCAGGGCGCTGGAAGGGCCAGCATCTCTGGCGTGTTAGTAGGGATCCCAATTCGTTGGTCAGTTCCGACGTACGTCTTCGTTCCCTTCTTCAGGGAACGAGGGTTACATACGTAACCGAGACGTTTTTGGAAATCTATCCTTATATTTATAATGTCTTCATATTAACCTTTTGTTTTATTTATTTCCTTTAGAAAATAAAATACATAGATTACACAATATTTACACTCATAGTCCCAATGAACAGATTCTAATTATTTTTCTCCACTTTGTTCCTTTTTGTATTTGTATGTAGAGTATGATATGATTTTTCCTCTAGTTCAACTTTCTCTGTTTCCCAGAGAGTTGCAGCAGAGATGTCCGGTGTGTTGTTTATTTCCATGAAGGGTGCCCATTCCTTTTTAAAGTATTCATTAAACCCTTTGTCTTGAAGTAATGATGTATTCATCCTCCATCTGAATGATTTTTTAGTATCATTCCTGTTATAAATAGTTATAGTAATTGGTGCATGGTCAGAGATAATGATAGGGTTTATTGTTTTATTTAAAATGTCAGGGATGAGGGAATTGCTTGTTAAGAAATAATCAATGCGTGAATATGATTTATGAACTGTATTCTCTTGAGTTTGGGTTTGTAAGTCTCCAGCTATCGCCAAGACCAAGGCCAGTCATGTATTGTTTAATTATTTCTGTAGATTGCCTTGTTTTATAATGCGATGGTGTATTCGATTTGTCTTGAGTTGGATCAATAACTGTATTAAAGTCTCCTCCGATTATGATGGCTGATTGGGAAAAGTTGGCTATTGAGGAGAAAAAAAATCATAGAAAAATTGGGGGTCATCTGTGTTAGATATTAGCAATGGTCAGTGTTTTATTGTCAAAGGTTATATTGATAATAACATATCGTCCATCTGGGTCACATATGGTTGAGTGATTAACAACTGTTATGTTTTTATTGATTAATATAGCTACACCTCTTTTCTTTGAGTTGTAGGATGCAGAATATATTTTCTTGCAATAAACATATATCTACCTTGAGTTTTTTTAATGTGGATTAAAATTTTGGATCTGCTGAGTTAATGCCTCATACATTCCATTTTACTAATTTTAGATGTGACATTTTGTGTTATGATACCATGTAGCTTTGTTCGATATTTATAAGTATACGTACCCTACTATATGATATAGATATAAAATATACATGCAGTACATATTCAATGTCAGACAAACACGAAATGCAATCCGAGGGGGGGTGGGGGGTCCTGGATTGGGATTTTTGGGAAATTGGGATTTTGGGTGGGGGGCTATTGGTTGTGCTCACTGGCAGTGGTAGAGCGGCTCCCAGACCTATAGAATAGTGTATCTCTACAATAATTTTATTGACTGGTCTAAATGTATCATTATTATTAATATTATTATTATTATTTTTACTATTGCTATTATAAATTACTAATGCTACCACTACTCCTAATATTATTATTATTATGAATATTAGAGCTATTACTACTACTACTACTACCACTACCACTACTACTGCTACTATTATTATTGTTATTATTTTTGGTATGAATACTACTTCTACTACAAATCTATTACTATTACTATGATTGTCTCAAATTGCCTCTATCTATATCTATAGCACAAATATATCCCATTGCTTAAACTTACCAATGTACCTGCATACATCACTATATCTAAATTTAGCAGGGTTTTTTTGTTTGTTTTTTCTCTTTGCTTTTGTTTTTCTCTCATCTAAGTGTATGTATTTCATTGATCTCTTGCCTTGTATAAGCTACTATGTTTTGCTAATTTGCAATTTTTTTCTCAAAAAAACAAAACAAAAACAAATTGTGAGATATAAACTTGCAATTGTGAGAAAAAAAAGTCAGAATTGTGAGTTATTTCACGTTATTTTAGGACTTTAGATCACGCAATTCTGACTTTAAAACTCAGAATTGCGAGATGTAAACTCGCAATTGTGAGATAAAAAGTCGCAATTATCTTTTAAAATGTTTTATTCTGTGGCGGAAACAAGCTTCCATAGTAAAGTATATATACTTATTAAAAAATGTAATCAGTAAGAGAGTAAAAGTTGCTAATATCTTTGATACTCAGTGAAAGTACAAAGTAGCCAAAAAGATACTTTTAGAAACCCCAAACGGAGGTGTAATTTTGATATAGACATAGAAGTCTCTTTTTGAACTATCGATTGGTTTCGCATGCAATCAAAAAAAGACAAATATGTTTTTGCCATTATTTTATGGTAGGCCCTATATATTATCTTGTTTTTCAAAATAATCACATTCAATTCACATAATTCAACTTAATCTTGGGTTATTTGGTACTGTTTATTGAATTAAATTAAATAAAACTTCAAGTTCAATGGTATGTTGAATTGTCACAACAAGCCTTAGTTGGTAATTAGCCTGAAGCACAAACGATCACGCAAGAAGAAACTGAAAGGAGAAACTGCTTACACAAACACATCCAAACATATACGTTCAAAAAGAATCAAAAGGCGCTAATGTACAGTCATTATGTGGAGCTGACCTGCATTTTTATTTTAATTAGCTTTCCTGCTCCGCTTAAGGGGATCTTCCATTGACTCTTACACCCAAATCATTTCAGACTCTTTATGGATGCTGCACAATGCCTACATGATGACTTTCCCCCATAATCAGCAATCATGCCACCCTAGTGAAGCAATCACTAAAGCCAGATTAAGGATAATTGGATGTTGCTTGTTTTCACAGGATACATTTTTATATTGCTTTCTCTCAGAGAGCTTACCGAAATGACAGTAAAAGGAAGTGTGGCACAATTTAAAAAAAGAGGCACATAAAAATGCACATGCACACGCTTGTGGGCACACACAGTGAACACGCAACCTAAGTTCTTGTTTTATTGAAGTGGCTCTGGAAAAGACATGCAAATGGAAACTGTCCTTGCCCTTAAATTTCTTGGTGATTTGAAAAGATTTCTTGCATACATGAGAGGAAGCGAGGGGAAGAGAGAGCTCTGATAATGCACATTCTTCTTCTATTTCCCATTGCTTTGACAGATCTCACTCCCCACCATCCCTTCCTAGAATTATATACAAGAATAAAAAGAAATGCTTCCCTATAGCTCCTATAATCTTCTCCTCTAAGTGCATCTCATATAGTCATGTTACTATAAGTGAACATACTCTTCTGAGAGTGCGAACCTGAGCTCATCACAGCTAAGCAGAAATGTGTAGGTGGAGTTGTGGCATAGTGGTTAGCATACAGGCTCCAGATATATTGAACTGTGGTGTGCATGTGACAGAATATATATATATATGAAAGAGAAAGAGAGAGATTATGCTAATTTGGTGCATAGACATTTAACCCTTTTTAACAATATTATTATCAATGTTGTGCTCAACATTTTTGCGGAAACCATAATAAAAAAAATGTGTATTCTTTGAGGAATAATTACCTTTTTTTTTCTCTTTTTTTTTAAATACTTTCTAATAGTGCTTAAAATCACTTTTCATACATTTAGTGGATTCTTTTCTTGATGAATAAAATAATTTCTTTAAAAAATTTGGAACAGTAGTGTATACAATGAATTGTGATTGCAATTGATCATAATATAATGTTATTAATTTAATAAAAAAATCGATTGACAGCACTAGCTCTAATATTAAGTGCTTGTGCCCTTAATATCAGTACTAGTTTAATCCTTTAACCCTTAAATGCATGAATGTTTTGCCAATTATTATTACAAATTTGGGTCTTTATATCTAACACGGATGGATCTCTACCTGTCACGATAATATAAAACTCTCAATTACAGAAGAATAAAATAAACCATATTTTGTTACTTTTTGGAGCTTGGAAGGGTTCAGTTTGAGCAGATGTTTTATATCATCATCACTGTCAAACATATTCTCAAAACTTTTATTTTTAACATCTTCAAAATCAATATTTTGATCGCTTACAGCTTCTTCACCAGATCCACCATCAAGTGACAGTGACGCTAATATTTGATTGTGTTCAGTTCTTGCTCTTCAGTAAATCACTGAGCCATTTTAAGTTTTGCTGATGATACTTCCTATTCTTTTGTTTTCTGCCTGCGGTAACTATGAGTGAAACATCACTTCATCATTGTGTATCAGACATTGCCACCTTAAGGATTAAAAGTTAATTGCACTTATTCAGTCATCAAAGATTCAGTTATTGTTTTGTAGAAAAAATATACGTACTCTCTTACACACCTTGGGCTGTTAGCGACCCTATAACATTTTTACAAAAAATGAATAGGAAAACAGGCATTCTTTTTATAATTTTATACATTGTTTCTTGTTATATGTTTATAATAAATTGATTGTGGAATACTAAGAAGGTTGATATCTAACTTTAAAAATGGATGAGGAGGAGGGTAGTGAATGACATCCCGGGTCACTAAAGACCTGAGGTATGAGTTTAAGGGTTAAAAAAAACAAGATCAAGTATATGAAGTTCATTTTCAAAGTGTGTCAGTTGTCAAATTATGAATTAACAATCTGGATTAATCCAGTTTTATAGTGTAAGACTGAATTTAAATGTGGACTGTTTGCTTTCTGTTTGCAGCAGATGAGGTTTTATCTCTCTGGCGGTGAATGAGTTTACCAGGTGCTCTGAGAGAGGGAAGATCCAACACAGAGTTTGACAAGACCATGTTTGATTTGTTCTCAGCAATGAAAACAACTCCAATTCAGATTCAGAGATGAATAATGAGAGACGATCAAGTATTTGTCTAAACACACTCAAAAATCATCCACCCCCAGATACACATGCAGGTCTCTCAGAAGCTCACAAACGGCAGCAATTAACTAGAGAATGAAGCAGCTGCAGTAAATATGCAGTTGATATGGCAGAACACAGGATGAGTGCAGCCCATGTGATTACAAAAGCATGTGAGATGTGCACATGCTTATTCTCACTTTAATGACTGTGTGCATGGATGCATGAGTCGTTACATGTTTATGGGGTGTGTAAAGGGGGCATAAAAGTCTGTGTGTGTGTTTGCATGATTTGAAAGTCAGAACGCCTTTTTATAGGCCAGTCGGTATTTGCTTCAATTAAACTGCCTTTGGTAAACGCAGTGAGGCATTACTACATTGAACACAAGCAGTTTGAGCTGAAGGGAGTCGGGTCATCACAATCAATATTAATTCACTCTTTTGTAGTTTAGGGGTAATTAACAAGCTACAGTGAGTTAGCGTCCCACCTCTGTCTCTTCAAGCTCACTGGCGGTGATGCGTTTCAGTACAAATGTGAAATTTATATGCTTCCAATATAAGACAACAGACAGTGCGGCAGTTGTGTGAAAAACAATGTGCTCGGAAACTGGAAAGCCAATCAAAACATCAGCTCAGTTCAGCTCCTAAGCCAGCTGTAACAAGCACAAATGAGATGAAAAGAGCAAGAGAGAGGCTGGAAGTGAGTGAGAAAGTAATAAAAAAAGATGCAGGAGATTGTCGCTAGGAATAATTGTTAGTTCCGTTAACAGATTTGTCTTGTAGTGCAGAAAAAATAGACGATATTCTGTTCCCCTCCCCTGTCCAACCAGATCTTAATTACGGCACCTATATGGGCCATTATGTGCCAACACCTGGCCTCATGGGGAAAATTTGTACATTGCATAATTTTTCACTTCGAGCTGTTTCCACTGCCAGGAAAAATAAATAGCTAAATAAATAAATAAATAAAATCATAGAGACACAGAGAGAAAGTGAGAGACTGAGGGAAGGAGGTGGTAAAAAATAACATAAATAGGCTCTCTAATCCCCCTTTTCTCTCAACTCTGGGTAAAGACAGAACAACAAAGATTAGAAGAAAATTGCAGAAGTGTAAATATGTTCACAAAGCTAGATGTCTAGAGAATAAAGCGAAAAAAGCTTAGAACACCGGTGAACTGAGAGAAGAAAATAATGACTTGAAAAACAATGAACTACATTACTGTAACAGAAGCAGGGTTACCTTAAACTACAGAGGAAGCACAAAAATAAATAAATAAAATGAATAAACAATCCATGTATTTTACCTAGGTAGCACTCCTTTGGCCTGCAAGGATTAATATATCATTGCAATATAATAACAGAAGAGTCCAAACATCCACTGAAAACATCCACGGGAAAGATCTATGTTCTGAATTACATGTCTGAATTTCAGACTAAAAAACTTTTTTTCTGCTGACAAGCCTTGGTCCACCATGACCACCAATGAAAACACCTTACACAACTAAAACCAAAAATAGCTTATGGAAAAGTCCTTCAGTGCATGTCCATGAACAAATGCAAAGTTATTAATGGTAGGCTCACACAGACTTTTCTGAGATGATTTTGATGAAAAATTCTACACAGTAAACATGGAGCTGAGAGTACAACACTGTTATGTATAGCTTTCAGCATTATGGCATTACAAAATGAATTGGTGACACTTTACAATAACATTGTGTCTACACTGGGCATGACTGTTGTCCCATCACTTTGTGTCGTGCAACAACAGATTAAGTCTGTCTACCAGTGGTGAGGCCAGAAATTGAGTGGACCTTGGTGAAATAGGGTGGACCTCAAAGCCTACTACTCTCAAATCACATCATTTTACAATAAATGGGATAAAAATAATTAGACAATTAAGATTAGTTCAATGTGATTTATTGTCAGCCAACAGTTTCATGAAAGCAACTAAATCCATTTATAAAATAACCAATAACCTGCTTCTAATTGCTTTAAGAGGGAAAAGCTGCACACAACTGCTGGTCTAGGATCAGTTTTCTCCGTAATAATAGCATATTGGCGATTTGGCGTTCTGTGTTTGCGCTCTGTAGAGCGTCAATGGTTTCTATTTAAAATTTGCAGCGTATAGCAATGTAGCCAATCACAGACATGTCGGTTTATTTCTTGAACGCAATGGCCAATTAGAGGTGTTTAAATTAGAAGCCACTCAGTTTTTGTCCAGTGCCGAGTTCTGCCCATTCGCAAATCCTCTCATTATAACAAAGTGTAGACATAATGTAAATAAGAGATTCATTGTGCAGTCTAGACAGCTTCATTGATTATAACGGAACTTTGTGAAATCACGTCATAACTAAGATGAGTGACAGCTTTTGAGTGATTATAAAGCAGTGGTCTTCGCTATTTTTTTCAGGAGAGCCACACTGATAGGACAAAATCAATTGGAGAGCCACTTTTACCGCAGTATCAAAAGTTACATCTGCTTATCAATCTGTCATCCCTGAACATACAATATGCAATGCAATAAATACAAAAGGTAGATAGATAGTGGGTATGCATAATATATTTTTTATTTAAACTTTCTTTTAGTGCTGTCAATCGATTAAAAAAATGTACTAGATTATTCACACATTTTTCTGTTTAAAACACATTCATATATTTTAATGTAATAATTCCACAGTAAATCACCAAATTAATGTAGAAAGAACAAAGACAGTATATTTATGTATATGTTCAATGGCAGCTTTTTATGAATAAGGCCAGTTTCTAATACTGATACTAATGTTTATGAAATAGATTCCCCCCAATTTTAAACATTAATTATAGCCATTCAACATTACAGTGTAATTAAAGCTACAAAAGTTCTTTAGTCAAGAGCAGTGAGTGATTAACATTAATAGCAGACATCATTAGTGACTGCTGTTCCTTTAAGATCTGCCGCTACCGAACATGACACGGATCTGACGTGCTGTCACACGTATCCCATTTCTTTACAACAAGTTCATTTAAGACGTTATTTAACTAATTTAAAACTGTTCTTATGAGGATACTCGACAAAAAGAACATTTAGGCATAATTCTGTGTGTTATAGTTTGTTGAAGAGCGAAAGAGAACTTGATTCTAGCGCGCTGTCTGTGCTCATGATGCTGGTGCTTATCTCACACCACTAATCCTAGTTGACAATGCATATCATATGCACGGAAAAAGTCATTGTGCCGTATAAATCGAACAATAAATACAATTTGTGTTATAGATACGCTTTTTATGAGAACGTGTTGATCTATAAGAGCACATTCGGCGTTAAAAGCTGGAAAGACCGTCATAACTGGCAACTCTGCAGTGAGTCATGGACGTAAGGGCAGAGCAAGTTTAAATATCCTTTCTAGTCTATATTTCCATCTTGTAATGCCGCTGTTTTTGGGTATTTTTTTAAATATAAATTATTTGTAAAAGAGCAGACACTTTGAGTTTTTAATGGGTTATGTTATAGCCCTGCTTGTTTTTATGAAATATATGTATTGACTGCATGATCATTTCACCGCATTTACTGCCATGCGAGCCGCAAATTAAGCTGGGCGAGTCGCAGGAGGCTTGCGGGCCGTGCAATGAGTAACACTGTTATAAAGGAATGGCTTTTTGCGGGCTTTCTAGGCAATACAGTATAATCAATTCAGAATTTGAATAAATCTTGGTTTCATGCTTGACCAGCATCCACAAAGTTAAATTAATGTATTTGAGCAATTTTCATGTATGCATGATTTTTTTTCCTCCTTTCACACAAAAAAAAAATATTTTGTGTCTCATCTGATTGGGTGGACCAGGCATCAATCTGATTAGGCAAGTGCACCCTGGCCCTTATGCAGCCTCGCCACTGTTGTCTACACTAGATGCATCAAAGCTGTAGGTTAAATGTATTAACATAGTTCTGTCATGTAACGTACACTCACCTAAAGGATTATTAGGAACACCATACTAATACTGTGTTTGACCCCCTTTCGCCTTCAGAACTGCCTTAATTCTAAGTGGCATTGATTCAACAAGGTGCTGAAAGCATTCTTTAGAAATGTTGGCCCATATTGATAGGATAGCATCTTGCAGTTGATGGAGATTTGTGGGATGTACATCCAGGGCACGAAGCTCCCGTTCCACCACATCCCAAAGATGCTCTATTGGGTTGAGATCTGGTGACTGTGGGGGCCATTTTAGTACAGTGAACTCATTGTCATGTTCAAGAAACCAATTTGAAATGATTCGAGCTTTGTGACATGGTGCATTATCCTGCTGGAAGTAGCCATCAGAGGATGGGTACATGGTGGTCATAAAGGGATGGACATGGTCAGAAACAACGCTCAGGTAGGCCGTGGCATTTGAACGATGCCTAATTGGCACTAAGGGGCCTAAAGTGTGCCAAGAAAACATCCCCCACACCAGTACACCACCACCACCAGCCTGCACAGTGGTAACAAGGCATGATGGATCCATGTTCTCATTCTGTTTACGCCAAATTCTGACTCTACCATCTGAATGTCTTAACAGAAATCGAGACTCATCAGACCAAGCAACATTTTTGTTGTTGTAGCCCATCCGCCTCAAGGTTGTGCGTGTTGTGGCTTCACAAATGCTTTGCTGCATACCTCGGTTGTAACGAGTGGTTATTTCAGTCAAAGTTGCTCTTCTATCAGCTTGAATCAGTCGGCCCATTCTCCTCTGACCTCTAGCATCAACAAGGCATTTTCGCCCACAGGACTGCCGCATACTGGATGTTTTTCCCTTTTCACACCATTCTTTGTAAACTCTAGAAATGGTTGTGCGTGAAAATTCCAGTAACTGAGCAGATTGTGAAATACTCAGACCGGCCCGTCTGGCACCAACAACCATGCCACGCTCAAAATTGCTTAAATCACCTTTCTTTCCCATTCTGACATTCAGTTTGGAGTTCAGGAGATTGTCTTGACCAGGACCACACCCCTAAATGCATTGAAGCAACTGCCATGTGATTGGTTGATTAGATAATTGCATTAATGAGAAATTTAACAGGTGTTCCTAATAATCCTTTAGGTGAGTGTATATGGCAATGTTAATGTATTTGGTCTTGGCGGAATAGATCTGCTACGCTGCTGAGCAAGTACCAAGGCTTTCTACTGCCAATACATTCATAGACATTGCTGTGCTGCTGCTGCACATGTAACATACATGAATTAACCCCAGGAGCAGTTCTATACAGGTGGAGCTGGACAAGGTGGAGGGTTTCTGAAAGCACGCTGCAGACTGCTAACAGCAACACTACCACAGTTCATTGGCTGCTGATGCCAAAGCAACCAATCAGCTGCGCTATGTAGATAATGATGTGATCGCTACGAAATGAGTTAAGGACCTATCAGCCTGTGCCATCTAGTTTCATGCCAGAACTAATTATTGTTTTATGTATCTCCTTGTGAAAAAGAAGTGTGCTTAATTCTATTGAACATTCAAATATTAAAAGCATAATTGAAAAATGTACTTGCAGATAATATAACATTAATGAAATAAAATGCCTCACTTACATGTTTCTTATCACACTTTATTACAAAGTGCACTTTTTACAAGTGTACTTATGTCATATAAGAAAAATGCTTTAAAAGTCAAGTTTAAATGACTATATTTTAATCATTTTTTTAACTGTGGTGTGTTAATGCATTATTACACGCAAAGTTCATATTGTTTAAATGTACTAAATTGCAACTTTATCATTACTAAACTTTCACCAAATAAATTTTAACATACTATATAGAACCTTACTGTACTGTGTTAACAAATAATCAAAAAGTAAATGCAGGGGGTTTGCAGAATTTTATGAATGACAGTTTTGCAGAAATCTGCAGAGTTCTATGCAGGGCTCAGGTTTTGCGTGGGTCTGCTCACAGGAAATCACATTGAATTACAGAAACATCTGAATAGGCACAAAATAGGCACAAACTGAGGAGGCCAATTTCACATTTTGATAGACTACAATCAGAAGGACGAAATCATTATGATGTCTGACAGGATTAAGCTGGGTTTATTAGGTTCATAATTGCATATCAATATGCCGTTTTGCCAGTGCTATCAGTAGACTAGCAAAATAATCTTCATTACAGTTTAAACAGGTGACTGCCATTTCACTCTTATGGTCTGTGTTGTTGACAGAAATTGTACAAGAATTGCAATCCATCCATCATCCTCTTAAATTTGCTATGGAAAACAAAAACAGAAAAATTGGGAAAAGAGAGAGAGAAATAGAAAAAGACAGATGGCACCAAAATACTACAGTTTTTGCATCTCTGTTCTCTGATTCATTGACAATGCCCAGCACATATACATTAGCATTCCACCAATTCAAACAATATGTGTGTAATCACCATCAGCCTGCCACTCACTTGCAAAGACAGTGCAGTTAACTCTCCATTATAAAGCCCTTCAGGGGAGTAAGAAAGCTCTGCATAGTCCCGAGTGCTTTCAGGGCTGCCGTGTGGGTCAAAAGTCTGGATGTCTGTCTCTATGTTCTGTGGCACACAGTCTGTCAAAATGGAGACAGTCACCCTCCTCTTTTCCCTTTCCCTCTTTCCTTGTATCTTTCCATCTATCCGTCTATCCCTGGGGGACAGCAAAGTGTCAGTCTATGTCTTTGCCCCTGCCCGGCTCAGTAAGGGCTATGGATATTTTGGCCTCAGATACATTCAAGACATACTCTGACCCTCTCTCTCTCCGTCCCATACAGTCAAATATATATTTTATCAACCAATTATTAAGCTGGTGGTACTGATAAACTTTGGTCCTGAAGGGCCACTGTCCTGCAGAGTTGAGCTCCAACCCTGATAAAAACTCACCTGACTTTAGCTTTCTAGTAATCCTGAAGACATTGATTAGCTTATTCAGGTGTGTTTTATTTGGGTTGGAGCTAAACTGTGCAGGACAGTTGCCCTCCCTACACAAACCCTACCCCTAAACCTACCAATCACAGAAAACTTTCTGAATTTTTTGATTTTCAAAACACTTAACAGCTTAACCAAATGTCCACATAAGGTCAAAAATTACTGGTATTACTATCCTTGTAAGAACATAGAAATATGGGTCCCAATAATGTAGGGAATCCCAGGTACACACACACACACATATACAGCCCAACCCCCTGTCGCTTATCTATCCCCTACTGCTGGTCTGAGGTTCTCCGAGCCTCCCAGATCTGTCTACAACTGACAATGAAGGGCTCCGTTGAGGCCACTGTGGCTAAAAGCCCCTAAAACACACTGGGATGTAATGTTAGATAAATGACAAACGGCTGAGGGATGAGGGTGTTCGGTCAGTACTCATGGGCCATATTGTCTGAATGAGAACTGCTTGAGGAAGTAGTGTAAACATCACAGCATTAAAGAATCTAAATGACTATGGATCTAAATAAAGTAACTTATCTTACAAGAGATTGCCGTCAAATGCCAGCATGCAAAATGCAATAACTCTCAATTTTGCTATTTATTTTCCCTTTTCTTTATTAAAGTTGTGTACGTTTGGAATAGTGTGTATTTGAATTACAATATCATAGTGCATTATTTGTCATTTTTTTCATTCGCAGTCTCATCGCTAAAGTAGATTATGCCTGGCTGAGTAATTTTTTTAAATGAGATTTGGCCAGCTAGTTTAATATTTTAGATTGCCATTTTATTAGTGTGGGTCTTATTGGTGATGAACAAAGCTTGAATAATTTACGATTTTTTTACACATTTTTCTTTATGAGAAAAGCTTTTTATTAAATAGCCTCTATATTTCAGTGCAACGGACATTTTTATATTAGAGCATCTGAGAGTGTGCGACTTTCATCAAAATAACAGACGCCGCCTGGAATTGATTTGGTCTGAAATTATACGGATAAGTATAGACAGGTGAGAGAAAATGAGGAGGCTACAGATATGGACGGACAATCACACAAATACAGCAAATTCCCTAGATTCTTTTCTTTACAGAACTATTGCTGTGATTTGATGCCATGTAAGTTAGAATAGCAAGGCTATTAACATTACAAACATTTACCATGGTAACAACCCTACATGAAAAACTGTGAATAAACCATCATATTTTTTAAAATACTGGTTTATCTAGGATAGTGCCAGACCAACATGACCACTCACTCATGTTCCACAAAAACAACTAATAAAACTGATTGAAGAATAAAATCTTGATATACACTCACCTAAAGGATTATTAGGAACACCATACTAATACTGTGTTTGACCCCCTTTCGCCTTCAGAACTGCCTTAATTCTACGTGGCATTGATTCAACAAGGTGCTGAAAGCATTCTTTAGAAATGTTGGCCCATATTGATAGGATAGCATCTTGCAGTTGATGGAGATTTGTGGGATGCACATCCAGGGCACGAAGCTCCCGTTCCACCACATCCCAAAGATGCTCTATTGGGTTGAGATCTGGTGACTGTGGGGGCCATTTTAGTACAGTGAACTCATTGTCATGTTCAAGAAACTAATTTGAAATTATTCAAGCTTTGTGACAAGGTGCATTATCCTGCTGGAAGTAGCCATCAGAGGATGGGTACATGGTGGTCATAAAGGGATAGACATGGTCAGAAACAATGCTCAGGTAGGCCGTGGCATTTAAACGATGCCCAATTGGCACTAAGGGGCCTAAAGTGTGCCAAGAAAACATCCCCCACACCATTACACCACCACCAGCAGCCTGCACAGTGGTAACAAGGCACGATGGATCCATGTTCTCATTCTGTTTACGCCAAATTCTGACTCTACCATCTGAATGTCTCAACAGAAATCGAGACTCATCAGACCAGGCAACATTTTTCCAGTCTTCAACTGTCCAATTTTGGTGAGCTTGTTCCTATTTGTAGTGGAGATGAGTGGTACCCGGTGGGGTCTTCTGCTGTTGTAGCCCATCCGCCTCAAGGTTGTGCATGTTATGGCTTCACAAATGCTTTGCTGCATACCTCGGTTGTAACGAGTGGTTATTTCAGTCAAAGTTGCTCTTCTATCAGCTTGAATCAGTCTGCCCATTCTCCTCTGACCTCTAGCATCAACAAGGCATTTTCGAAAATTATTATTATTTTTTTTCCACAATCTGCTCAGTTATTGGGATTTTCACGCACAACCATTTCTAGAGTTTACAAAGAATGGTGTGAAAACGGAAAAACATCCAGTATGCGGCAGTCCTGTGGGCGAAAATGCCTTGTTGATGCTAGAGGTCAGAGGAGAATGGGCCGACTAATTCAAGCTGATAGAAGAGCAACTTTGACTGAAATAACTCGTTACAACCGAGGTATGCAGCAAAGCATTTGTGAAGCCACAACACGCACAACCTTGAGGCGGATGGGCTAAAACAGCAGAAGACCCCACCGGGTACCACTCATCTCCACTACAAATAGGAAAAAGAGGCTACAATTTGCACGAGCTCACCAAAATTGGACAGTTGAAGACCGGAAAAATGTTGCCTGGTCTGATGAGTCTCGATTTCTGTTGAGACATTCAGATGGTAGAGTCAGAATTTGGCGTAAACAGAATAAGAACATGGATCCATCATGCCTTGTTACCACTGTGCAGGCTGGTGGTGGTGGTGTAATGGTGTGGGGGATGTTTTCTTGGCACACTTTAGGCCCCTTAGTGCCAATTGAGCATCATTTAAATGCCACGGCCTACCTGAGCATTGTTTCTGACCATGTCCATCCCTTTATGACCACCATGTACCCATCCTCTGATGGCTACTTCCAGCAGGATAATGCACCATGTCACAAAGCTCGAATCATTTCAAATTGGTTTCTTGAACATGACAATGAGTTCACTGTACTAAAATGGCCCCCACAGTCACCAGATCTCAACCCAATAGAGCATCTTTGGGATGTGGTGGAACGGGAGCTTCGTGCCCTGGATGTGCATCCCACAAATCTCCATCAACTGCAAGATGCTATCCTATCAATATGGGCCAGCATTTCTAAAGAATGCTTTCAGCACCTTGTTGAATCAATGCCACGTAGAATTAAGGCAGTTCTGAGGGCGAAAAGGGGTCAAACACAGTATTAGTATGGTGTTCCTAATAATCCTTTAGGTGAGTGTATGTTCAGCTAGTAAAAAAAGGCAGTTGGGGAAATCAGCAAAGCAGCATACCAAAAAGCAATATTTGACCATTTAACCTTTTAATTTTCCACTAAAATACGTAGTACTAATGTATGCATTATTTATAGGACAAAGTTGACTAATACCACTGTATCACAGTTTATCATAGCACCAGCTAGCAACTATGATATGGTTATGTGATAATTGTTGTTATTATAATACATTTTTTGGAATCCCTGCTGGGGGAAAATGCTGTAGGCTGGTTTTCAATGGGTTTTGGTTGCTTAGACCAGCTCAAACCACTTAAGACCAGAAAATCTAAGCTGATTTTTTGCAGGCATGGTGTGGGAAAAAGGTTACGTAACAAAACATTAGCACCTCTAGAAACAAGTGGCAGCATTGGTAAGCTGTTTCAGAGAATTAACCTGTTAAAAACCTGCACTGCTGGCAGAAATGCTTGTGAGTGAACGTGTATAAATGGAGGACTCGGGGGGGAATGTGTGTGCGTGCTTGTCTTGTCGGCCTGCCAATGTGTCAGCAAAGTGTGCAGGTACACATGGAAATGCATGCATATATCAATGTGTCCAAGCATGTGTGTGTGTGTGTGGTGTAATTTAGAGTTTCTCTGACATTATGCAAGCCCACAAACATTCTGACACCTTGCTTTTTTGACGATTCTATCCAAAGCCTAAAAATAAAAAAATAAAAAAAACAATTCAGAGTTAGGAACTGCACAACATGTAGCCTCTCAGCCCCTGGAGAGAACATTTACATTTGATATGTCACACACACACACACGCACTCTCTCTCTTCCACTCTCCAGGAATACCTCAAACCCACATACCTAAAACATGCCAACCATCCACCCATCCAAAAGCAACAGCAGCACAGAAACTGTGTTCAGCATTAATGTCTGTAGCACTTTCAGTTCCCCACTTGTATTTCTAACATAACAATTCAGTCTGACAGTATTTTTGTGCTGTAACTTACTCTGGCTGTAGGCTTCTTCTAAAACACATGGCTGGGTCAAACAACACCTGCCAACCCCAATATTGTTTTATTTTTACAGTGAATGACTGCAGTGTGTTGACCAAAAATGCATTGAAAACTCCACCATACTGCTTAACACATTCACATTACTGTACAGTTGCATCATACTGGGAGCTTTAAGCCCCTACTGGCTGAGCTTATTTAAAGTTGCAGTTTGTAATTTCTGTGCCATTAGCAGGACCAAAGATAATTGCACAAAAATTGGAAAAAACATAAAGTTTTAAACAGGTTTCCCAAGCATCAGCCATAGTTTGGGAAACCATGTCCCATCCAGGGTTCATAGAGTTAACTGATTTTTTTTTTAATCAATAAAAAAAAACATTAATTCCTTAAACTTTAAACTAAAATAAAACCCTTGCCAAGTTGCCAAGATAAAAAAACAACTTGAAAACGTCTCGGTTATGTATGTAACCCTCGTTCCCTGAAGGAGGGAACGGAGACGTACGTCGGAACTGACCGACGAATTGGGATCTATTTTCAGAGACCAATCTACTTCGAGTATTTAAAAACGAGTCAATGAAGATTGGCATGCGGTTGACGCATTCCACGGTCCGCCCCGTATCGCGGGTATAAATACGGAAGTGGAAGTACCGCATATCGCTTTACAACTGAGGAGCCGAGATAGGTGACTCGGCCTACAGCTGAAGCACAGCACCTGGCGACAGGGACATACGTCTCTGTGGGAATGTAAACCTCACATACGTAACCGAGACGTTCCCTTTCAGTCGGTCACGCTTACCGTACGTCGGAACTGACCGACGAATTGGGATCCCTACTAACACGCCAGAGATGCTGGCCCTTCCAGCGCCCTGCCCGAAATCGCTGGACCACACCTACGTTGGTGTGGAAGTCAGGGCTCCGGGCAGGGAGGTCAGTCACAGCTGTTCCTGCAAGACCCACTCAGCGTGACTATTGGATAACGCTGGAAAAGTGTGCCCGTCTCGGGAGATGGTTTCGCTGCGGAGCCACGTTCTTCAGTGGAAGGAGAGGTGGAAATACTCATAAGGACTAACCTAGCAGGGTAGTGCTACCTATGGCAGTCTCTGGGGTGGATCCAACCTGGTCCCAGGGGGGAAAGAACACCGCCAGAGACGACAAAGCGGGTTCTGTCAAGGGAAAGACACGGGGCTAGCCGAGTAGGGTAGCTGGTACCGTGGAGAATACACATATGGGGTTGCCATTAGGGAACCGCTACATATGGAACCCAGCCTACACACACGTTCCACAAGCATACGAGTGCAGGCCTGGTGTCAAACGGCCGCAACGTCTGACACTGAAGGGGTGACGGAGGAGCTCGACAGGGTTAGCCGTTTCCGGGGAACACAACTGGAGACAATAGACGCATGTATCCGGCCCGGAGGCGGGAGTGGCGTATGCAAGCCGACACTAGAACGGGTACTTAGCGAGGATGCGGGAAGATACCGGCTCTACACGGAGGCTATAAAATCTAGCAAACGTGTTAGGTGTCGCCCAGCCAGCAGCTCTACATATATCTGTCAGCGAGGCGCCTTGAGCCAGCGCCCAGGAGGAGGCTACACTCCTAGTGGAGTGAGCTCGCACCCCGAACGGGCAAGGCACGTCTTGGGACTGGTAAGCCAAGACGATAGCATCCACTATCCAGTGGGCTAACCTCTGCTTGGAGACAGCCTTTCCCTTCTGCTGGCCTCCGTAACAGATGAAGAGCTGCTCTGAGGTTTTAAAGCTTTGAGTTCGGTCCACGTAGGCGCGGAGAGCGCGGACGGGACAGAGCAAAGCTAGGGCTGGGTCTGCCTCCTCCGAAGGCAGCGCTTGCAGGTTCACCACCTGGTCCCGGAAGGGAGTGGTGGGAACCTTGGGCACATATCCAGGCCGGGGTCTCAGGACAACGTGAGAGTTGGCCGGCCCGAATTCTAGGCACGATTCGTTGACCAAAAGTGCATGCAGGTCCCCTACCCTCTTGATTGAAGCCAATGCAGTCAGGAGCACTGTTTTCATGGACAGGATGTTTAGCTCTGCCGATTGCAAAGGCTCGAAGGGAGGGCCCTGGAGTGCTCTAAGCACCAGGGCTAAGTCCCAAGAGGGTACCGATGTTGGACGAGGAGGATTCAGTCTCCTCGCACCTCTGAGGAACCTGATGATTAAGCCGTGCTTACCTAAGGACTTACCTTCTACTGCATCGTGATACGCCGCTATTGTGGCGACGTACACTTTGAGGGTGGAGGGAGGCAGCTTTCGCTCCAACCCATCTTGCAGAAAAGAAAGCACGACATTAATCGAACACCTTCGGGGGTCTTCCCGGCGGGAAGTTGTCCACGTAGGCGCGGAGAGCGCGGACGGGACAGAGCAAAGCAAGTACGTGTTTTCCCTGTAGCGGCTTTTTGCGGACCAGTACGTGTTTTCCCTGTAGCTGCTTTTTGAAGCGGCCCAGGGCGAGACGTACCGCCAGAAGCTCTAGGCAATTGATATGCCAACGCAGTTGGGGCCCCGTCCACAGACCCGCAACTGTGTGCCCGTTGTACGTGGCCCCCCAGCCCGTGGAAGAGGCATCCGTGAAGACCACAGCATGCCTGGACACCTGCTCTAGGGACACTCCGGCTCTTAGAAAGGCAGGGTCCGCCCACGGGTTGAAGGTTTGGCGACAGTAAGGAGTAACTTAGACCCGGTACTTGCCGCGCTGCCACGCCCATCTCGAGACTCGGTCGTGAAGCCAGCGTTGAAGCGGTCTCATATGAAGCAATCCGAGCAGCGTTACCGCAGCCATATGACCCAGGAGCCTCTGAAAGAATTTCAGTGGGACCGCCGTCCTGCCTTTGAACGTATTCAAGCAGTTCAACACTGACCGGACTCACTCCTCTTATACTGAGATAAGAGATCCTCTGCGTAGGGCAGAGTTTGCTCTTCTCTCGGTTGACCCGAAGGCCCAACAGGCTGAGGTGACGTAGCACCAGGTCCCTGTGTTCGCACAACTGCTCTCGGGACTGGGCCACAATGGCTGCCTCTGCGACTTTCGTGAAGACGCGAGGCGAAAGGGACAGCCCGAAGGGCAGGACTTTGTACTGAAATGCCCTCCCCTCGAACGCAAAGTGTAGGAACGGTCTGTGTCGAGGGAGAACGGAGACATGAAAGTATGCATCCTTCAGGTCGATCGCTGCGAACCAATCTTGGGGACGGATGCATTCGAAAATGCGTTTCTGCGTTAGCATTCTAAACCGGAGCTTGTGCAGGGCCCGATACAGGACACGCAGGTCCAAGATTGGTCTTAACCCACCCCCTTTCTTGGGCACAATGAAGTAGGGGCTGTAGAACCCCGACCTCAAATCAGCTGGAGGAACCGGCTCGATCGCGTCCTTCGCCAGCAGGACATCGATCTCGGACCGCAAGACATGGGCATCGCTGCTCCGCACGGAGGTGAAGAGGATGCCCGTGAACTTGGGAGGCCGGCGGGCGAACTGAATCGCATAGCCGAGTCTGATGGTGCGGATGAGCCAGCGAGACGGTCTGGGAAGACCTAGCCAGGCCCCCAGAGACGAGCAAGCGGGACCAAAGGCACAACATACGTGCCCGGGGTGAGTCAGCGAGGTGGAATACGCAGACCCGACTCGGGAGGCCCGGAGGCGGCCCGGAGTGTTGCCTGAGTACTCCAAGGTGGGGCAGAGTGTGGGTGAGAAGGCCCGGGGGCGTCCTCGGTGCCCACACTGCTGCCCCCTGGTGAAGGGGAGAGGGGAGGAAAGGAGTGGCAAGGCCCGGGGGCGTCACCCACTGCCAACCTGACCCTCTTGGGGCCCAGGGAGGGAGGAAACTGCTCTTTTATTGAGAATGTGGGTACCGCTGGACTCCGGACCCTGGACGGGTTAGGTGGCACCCTTGCGCCTGGCACCCTGCTTCACTGGTGGAGGCTGCTGCTTTGGCTTGGCAGGGGCGGAGGCAGACGCAGGGGGACGTCCTCGGCGACGAGCAGGCGGAGGCGCTGCAGCCGGCGACTGGGTGGAGGCAGCAGCGGGTCGCTTGGGCAGGATATTTTTAATCGCCTCTGTCTGCTTCTGGGCAACCGAGAACTGCTGGGCGAAGTTCTCGATTGCGTCGGCGAAGAGGTTCAGCCACAGGTGGCGCTCCTGGACCACAAGTGTGGACATCGCCCGACCCAGGAAGCGTGCGGTGACTTTCGTCGCCCGGAGGGCGAGGTCCGTCGCGGTACGCAGTTCCTGCATAACGCCTGGGTCGGAACTACCCTCATGTAATTCCATGAGCACTTTGGCCTGGTAGACCTCCAGGAGCGCCATGGCATGCAGGGATGACGCGGCTTCTCCACAGGCTGCGTAAGCCTTGCCGGTTAGCCCGGACGAGAACTTACACGCCCAGGAGGGGAGGCGCGGATTTCCCCGCCAGTCAGTAGCGGTCTTAGGACACAGTTGCATCGCAACCGACCGCTCTACTGGGGGGATCTCCACGTAACCCTTCGCCGCGCCACCGTCAAGGGTAGTGAGGACGGAGGAGTCAGTCGATCGGTTTCTAGCGCTGTAGGGCACTGTCCACGACTTTGTGAGCTCCTGATGCACTTCCGGGAAGAAAGGCACTAGGGCGGGGCGCTGAGAACCAGCAAGAGCCGTCCCGAGATACCAATCGTCCATTAGCTCGTCCCCCGATGCAGAAATCGAGACCATATCCTCAACCGGAGCCCCAAAAGTAACAGCTGGTCCCCTGCGGGAAGAACCAGCGTGCTCTTCTGGAAGCTCAACCGGCGCAGCGGAGTGGGGAGGGGCCCGAGGAGCCTGTTGGCCCGGCGGGAGTGCCCTCACAGTTACCCTCAGGTCCCAAAGGCATCAGCCAAAGTAGCAGCCCTCTGCTTCGGAGCAGGAGGACCGCTAGATCGGGGGATGCGCAATGGGACTCCACCTTTTTTAAGGTAGTTGAGCCTGGACCTTAAGACTGCGATGGTCCACGAAAGCCAGGGGTGCAAGCCCGCTGAGAGCACTCAAAAGGGAACGCCCAGCGAGCTGTGAAAACAGCTGTTGTTCTTTGATGACGTCCTCGCGACCACCACTGCAGGGCACCGTCACACCAACACTGGAAGCAGCGATCCTCTTCACGAAACTCGTAGCAAAACACTCTTCATAAGAACACACTCAAACGGTAATGTTCGGCTCCGAAGTTGAAAGCGATATGCGGTACTTCCACTTCCGTATTTATACCCGCTATGCGGGGCGGACCGTGGAATGCGTCAACCGCATGCCAATCTTCATTGGCTCGTTTTTAAACACTCAAAGTAGATTGGTCTCTGAAAATAGATCCCAATTCGTTGGTCAGTTCCGACGTACGTCGAACGTGACCGACTGAAAGGAAACAACATTTTCATTTAGTGAACTTGATGTACAAAAAAAAACTAAAAAACTAAAACTAAAACTGTAAAAAAAAAATAAAATAAAAAATTATATAATTATAAAAACTGTAGAGACATGTTTAATAAAAATTACAAAAAAGCACTCAACACAACAGGGCCAGAGTTGTTAGACATTTCTTTAAAATTAACCTGCAAAGCTGTTTTATTTACAGTTGACTGTGCATTAAGAATGTGCATTTTAACATATAAAAAGTACACGCTAAAGTTTTAAATGGTATATGAAACACTTTGACAACTTCTGCAAATTAACTGAAGACTTTTGTGTTCAACTAGTAGGGGTTCACAGAGGGTTAGAGACGTTTCAGATCTATTAAACATGCTTCAATCACTCTGTGAGGAGCTGAGGGTCTGATATGTTTGATGTAATACGAATGTCTCTGAGTGGCAGTGAGAGTTCACCATTAAGGCTTGTTTGGATCTCTTGAATCATGATTCTTTGGCTCAGCCCTCTCCATGGCAAGAACCTCCAGCTCATTAATACTGCACTGGTCCTGGTTAGTATGGGTGGGGGAACTGGAGGTTTGTTGGCCCCATGCCCCATCATCACCCTTGTGGGGTTCTCCGCAGAGCCCAGCACAATCCCAAGGTCACTCCACTCAATCTGATCTCTATTAACATTAGGGCTAAATAGACACCAGAGAGAAAGATTCACTGTACTATGAATCTTACTGAGATATATTGTAATGAGTTGGTTTTAACTTGGGCTACTTTGATGTGATCTTCAGTAGAGGATGTTGTGTCTTTATAGCATTAGGGTTACATTTGTGTAGATGTAGAATAACATATAAGTACTGTGTGCACTGTCATTATTGAAGCTATTGTAAACATGCCATTAAATAATGCAACACATTATGTGGGACTTTTACATATTTCCTAATATGTAGGATCAGGATCACCTTGCTTACGCTAACCTAAACTTCTACTTATTGCATTAAATAAAGCATCAAATCAAGTAGCAGTATATTAAAGAAGCAGATCTTTCAGATTTTTCAAGCAAACTAAATTATGTTTGTTAGGTTTTATTTTATAATAGATATATTCAGATAAGACTCAGCTGTCAGGGTCACATCATTGTGTTTTCATTCATGTGCCTGTGTTTTTTGTGTTTCATTTCAGTTTAGTTCCAGACACTAATCTTAGATACTAATTCCTCCCTGTTTGTTGCCTTGGTTTGATAAGTCCCACCTGTGTCTAGTTTAGATTTCTGTGTGTTTATACTCCCTGTTTTGTACTGTTGGTTGTGGGTTGTGGGTTATCATCGCGTGCGTTTGCTGTTTCTGAAGAATCTCCTTAGTATTTTAGGTAAATCATTCGTGTATGGATTGCACAGCACCGTCATGGCCAGGACTTGAATAAGCTAGTCACAACACTGTTATTGACTTTTATCATAGGGGCAAAAACAGCAGAAACATTCTTCAAAATATTTTCTTATTTGTTCTGCTGAAGAAAGAAATTAATAAAAGTTTGGTTTGAGGGTGAGTAAGTGATGACTTGACATTTTGTATCCATTTAAATCAATACCTGCTCTAAATCAATGAAACTCTTATATTTTAAGTCTCAACTTCAGCGCACTCTAAAATGGCTCTGAATATTTTAGATGCTCTATACACTTTGCAGCTCCATTTCTTCCCGTTCTGCATCTCCTTCCCTCTCCACAGGTGGTAGATTGAAGACTTGAAGGAAGGGGGTGAAGCTCTTCACTGTGATGAAGGAGATTGATCATATCAATCAATCAATCTTTGTTTCTCACTATGCTGATGAGCTCCATTCTTTACAAAGAATAAAATTACCCCGCCAACAGAGTATAAGACCACCTGGTCCAAATATGACTTTTGACCTCTCACACTTCCTCCATCATTCATCATGTTGCAGCACTTCATGCAACAAATCCTACTTCACACTGTTCTTTTGAAGGAAACACCTGGATAACCCAAAAATGAGGAAACAGTTGACTTTCTTTGCTTTTCCAAAGCACAATCCAGCCAATGAAAGTGAGCAGTGAATCATCAGTCAGAGCACAGGAAATGGGCACACAGAGAGAAATTGATAAATACGGTTTGAGAATACGTCCTGAGAGTCGGGAGAGCTGTCCTGCAGAGACTTGGGCAGATTCTAATAATGAAGTTTGGCCATATCTGCGGATACGGAATCCAGATAGAGGAAGACAGCAGGCTTTTAGATAAAGCTGTGTGTCTCTATTAGTGTGAAACTGAGCTTAGGCCAGGAGACATCCCGCATTTGATGTGCTGAGACAATGCCTCTCCAGGATGAAATGAAATTTGCAGTTATCATCATTATCATGATGAACGATGAGAGTCTGGCCAGGATGGCAATAGTTATGAATACGTTCTGCCAATGGTTTGATTTTTACAGACTGGGGAAACATGCTAGCAGGTCTATGGCCCAGAACATCAGGAGATAGAGGCTGGAATGAGTCTTTAATTTAACCAGTCAAGATGCTGACTGCAAAAAATTATATAAAAACAAATATTTAATAAAATAATTTCAATTTTTTATATTCTAAAATGGAATTCATTCATGTGGTGGCAAAGCTGAATTTTCAGCCCAGTCTTCAGTGTCACATGATCCTTCAGAAATCAATCTAATATGCTGATTTGGTGCACAAGAAACACTTTTTAAAAATTAATTTTTATCAAATTTATTATCAAAAACGTTTAGTTATGCTGCTTAATATTTTTCAGGTTTGTTTTAATTGAAAAGATTAGAAAGTTTAAAATAACAGCATTTATTTGAAACAGAAATATTTTGTAACTTTATAAAAGTGTTTACTATCTCTGTTGATCAATGTATTCTGTCCTTGCTAAATAAAAGTATTAATTTCTTTGAAGAACAAAACATTTTACTGACACCAAACTTTTGAACAGTATACTGTTTCTATCATGATAAACTCTCAGAAGATTTTTTTAGCATGGTAATGGATATGATAATGTATTTGGACTTGGCAGAATCTGCTACGCTGCTCCTGCAGAGCAAATACAGGAACTTGCCACTGCCAATACATACACCGATACGCTGCTGTGAGTATGTAAAGACATACTGCTTCAGCACAAGTAGATCTATATACTATACTAGATCTATACAGGTGGAGCTGGGGGAGGTGGAAGGTTTCAGAGGAACTGTGAAAGTGCACTGTAAACTGATGTAGTGAACGCTAACATCATCAGGCTGCATTAAGGACCCATCAGCCTGCACTATCTAGAGTTCCTTGACAGAACTTGTTATTTAGAAGTAATTTGCCTTAAATACTTTTTTTCATGAGCTGTTGGAGGACTTGTCACAGGCTGCAGAACAACATTCCCAGTTGTCCTCCCATGAAGCCCTCCCTACAATATACCAGTTATACTGGTATAACTTTATTAATGTGTCAGATTTCTTTTTTTTTTTATTAATGTATCATTTTTAATGCATCAGAATCACATGCAGAAATCTATTTAGTCCATTCCTATATTCCACTGTAATGTGAGCCTTGACCGTGATCATCATAACATAACTTTACACATCAAAGAGCTTATTTATATGATTAACTGACATCAGTTCAGTTTTAAAACAGCTCTACTTACCAGCCTGCTCTGTGCTCACGGTGATATTGGCAAGCTGTCTCGTGGATCTGCCCAAGCCTGACACTCCATTCAGAGCCTCGATTTGGAATGTGTAGTTGGCATGTGCAACAAAGTCCTGGACCACCACAGAGGTGCTTGCGAGGCCTGTGGGTTTGGGTACGAAGCGCACATTGCTGTTGCATGGCTCGCAGGCCTGTCCATCAGTCCCGCATCGAAGACAGAAGACATTATAGGTTATATCCTTCCGACCACCTGTGTCACTGGGCGGAGTCCACTCCAGGAAGAGGGCGGTTTCATTGATGTTAAAAACCAAATTTCGAGGGGGGGAGGGCGGTCCTGAAAGGAGAGACACCTGACACATTAGCAACCATGATTATCATGCTGGCAGAAATCATGCTGAGAGAAAAAAAAATGCCTATTGCGGAAAATGTTATGCAGATTAACAGTTTTTATCTTTTTTCCCTCTCTCAAAAATGTGCATATGCTTTAACTAATGTATCCCACTAATACCTAAAGCTTTTGCCATCTCTCTTTCATGCCCTCCTTCTGGTTTAGCTGATATACAAATGTCTCTGCTCTAGTACCCTGGTTCTGCTTCCTATGGAACCCAGGCTCAGAGCCAGATACAGGGAAGTCTGCGTTTATCTGCTGTTTCCCAGACTCAGCTAATGATGATAATGAGAATATGTCCTAGACATGATTATCATAGTTAATGATAATTGCACCCACTCGTGAATAACAAGGAAGTAATTATTCCTCCTCTCCTGTTTTTAATGCAGATTGCTGCTGGTGTTGAAAAGATTGAGTTTGGTGAATAATTTGAGTAAGCACGATGGGGGGCAGAAGGAGGGAATGAGAAGAGAATGATGAAGCAGATGACTGAAATAAGAGAAATTCTGATCAATAGAATCAGAAACAATAGAGGAAGAAGAAACAGAAAAGAGAATGAGAATGATGAGAAAATTGTTAGTGATCTGACTTTAGTCAGTGTCTTGTTTTGCACTGATACTTATCTTTACCTTTTTTAATCTTAATCTTTTATATATTTATTTCTCTTCTGGGTAACTGAAACCAGTGCCATGAAAACTTTCACATCACTGTACCATGCATCAGATCGCTGGCTTGTTCCCTTTTTGTTTGTGTCACTCTGAGTAACGTCAATAACTGACGAATGGGGGTTTCGCCTAAAAGCCTATCATCTTCGAGATCTTAGAAAACGCCCAATGGCAGGCCAATGCCATGGTCATGCGGAATTTGCATAGTGTAACTCCACAGTGTGTGTATATAAGGAAGTACACTGGCAACATCGCATTATGTTTCTGCTTCGGAGCCAAGAATATCACTCCTCAAGCCTTCTGAGTATCATCAGCTTCTTCGAGACGAGCAGCTTTCCAGTCGGTGTTGGTGTTACGGCGCGTTCCAGCGTCAGGTCAGGTAAGACTGAATCCTCCTCGCTCTCCTCTCATACCCTCTTGGGGCCTCTCAGTAGTCTTAGATGCTCTGCAAAGGGCTCCCTTCGAGCCATTCCAATCAGTCGAGCTTAAGTTCCTGTCGATGAAGACAGTGCTCCTGATCGCCTTGGCCTCCATCAAGAGGGTAGGGGACCTGCAGGCTTTTTCGGTTGATGAAGTGTGCCTAGAATTCGGGCCGGCCAACTCTCACGTGATCCCGGATATGTGCCCAAGGTTCCCTCACTGGATAGTGGACGCCATTGTCTTGGCTTACCAGACGCTGGGGCGTCCATGCCCCCTGGGGGTCAGGGCACACTCCACTAGGGGTGTGGCCTCCTCTTGGGCTTTAGCGCATGGCGCCTCACTAACAGACATCTACAGAGCTGCAGGCTGGGCGACACCCAACACATTCGCCAGATTCTATAATCTCCGAGTGGAGCCAGTGTCCTCTCATGTACTCGCCTCTACTAGTGGCCAGTAATGGACTAGGCTCAGGTGTCTTCGCTTGCTCGCCCCTTCCTCTCCACGGAGGGGATACGTCCAGTCTTGGCTCCTCAGCAGGTAAACATAATGCGATGTTGCCAGCGTACTTCCTTATATACCCACACTGTGGGGCGGAGTTACGCTATGCAAATTCCACATGCCCATGGCATTGGCCTGCCATTGGGTGTTTTCTAAGATCTCGAAGATGATAGGCTTCTAGGCGAAACCCTCATTCGTCAGTCACTTACGTTACGTCTCGGTTCCCTCCTCAGGGAACGAAGGTTACATACGTAACCGAGATGTTCTCTCTCATATCATACAACCATAGCTGGAGTCATCTTGCATCTCAGTTATAGATGGTACTAAAAATGACATGAGAAATTTGCCTTGATCTTTTGACATATAAGAGGTCAAACATCCTTCTCATTATAAAGAAATGATTTAATCAAGCTCCAAAAACAGCTTGTTTCGATATTGTGGGATTTGTGATGTCACACTGGCAAACACATTTGCATATGACTGCTTCCAGAGCAAGACATCAACGAATAGTTATAGATCATTGCAACATAGTCTCAGCCCACTGGCATTCAGTCGCTTAACAGCTGACATTTGTCAGATGTGATTGTTGCGTCGCGACAAAAGCAAATACAGCCCATTATAATGACTGATGCTGTCTACGCTGGATTTATTATACAGTTATGCGTTCAGTTTCTGACATATTCCACGCACTTCAGTCTGTCAACACCAGAACAAATGAAAGAGTGCAAGAATGTTTGCTTTGATGCATCCAGTTTAAACATTTTTTTTGAATCTTCGTACAGACTCCCTACAGATCCCAGCGTCGGAAACAAGTGGATGGTTTATTTTAATGGTGTCCTGGATTACATCTGAGGATTGTATGTTTGTTCGGAATATTTGACTGCATTTGTGCAAAAATCAGACCATGCACTGATTCATAACTAGGGCTGCAACAATTTTAGATTTTGTTGGTACGATTATAGTCTGACAAATAATCACGGTTTCACGATTATCACGATTATTATGCATTTCACAAGAATGTATAAAATCACATGAACACTTTAGATTTTAAAGTGTTATTTTTTGCTACCTTTTGAACCAGAAATAACACAGTAACCAAATAATACAGCACAAAATAATAATAAAGACAAAAGTCCATCTCTCCCTTTGGAATTAAAGAAAGGTGACCTCTGCTCTGTAAACATCAATGTCAGTGTGAGGGGAATGAACTGAACTGTTACTGTCACTAACTGTCATCCATACGTATTCATTTTAATAATCTTTTTAATAATTTATCTAATTTTACATGTGGCCTGAGAGTCATGTCTATTATTTTGGTTTGTTTGTCTGTTTGCGTCACTGCTTTTCATATATCACTGTTCAACCACATAATGTTTATTTGAGGTTTCAGACATTTAAATAGACATTTAAATGAATTACTAGACTATATAAAAAAGACATGTAACGTTATAGTTTGTTACATTTAAATTCCATACACTGATATCTATGGAAGCTGCAATAATAATGCTTTCAATTATAGTTTCAAATTTCTTTTTATTCATATCAGATACACATTGTGCATGAAACAATAGGCCTAAAGTTTGTTCTTCTCTCATGTTCACTGGCCACTTACATGTATTTTGGGGAAAATTGATGAAAACAAATCCTCTGAATTGCAAACTCATCACACGTTATATCAACTAACATGATCATTATAAAGGTGTTTAAACGACAAAACACGTTCACTTCCACTTTTGACAATCAGAATATATAATAATTCATGATATAGTTAACAATTTTGTAAATATAAAAAAAACCCGAAATAAACACGACACTTCTCTGTATTGTGACTGCATGACTCGGCGGCATGGAAATAATATGTTCTGAAATAACGGTCGCTTTAATCCTCTCTGCCACAGTTAATCCACAATGTGTACAGTAGTAGCCTCCGTGTCTCTGATAAGCACGGCACTTTAAGCTGGTGCACCGCTGGTGTAACTTTGTTTCCGTTTTGTGCAAGTTGCAACAGTTCCGTTCCGTGCAAAAGAAACACGCGGTGTAGCAGAGCCTTTACGGTTAATTAACCGTGATGTTTTTAAGTGCGGTCAATTGAGAAATCGGTTAATCGCTGCATCCCTATTCATAACAACAAAAATTCTTAAATATTATTTGTCTATTTAAACTATTCTTTATGCTGTAACCACTTTGAACATTCAAATGTGCAGTTTTGTTAATGCATTTAAAGCACATTAACATTTAAACTGGAAAAAAAGGGATAAGAATGAAAACAAAGGAGTAGGCTGACTAACGTGTGCAGGCCATGGTGGGAGGGTCCTTGCTGGATCTGTAGTAGCTCTTCTCACAGTGACACTGTGGCGAACCATCGGTGTGGCTGGAACTGTGTGGGGGACACTTTGAGCATTTGATGTTTCCTGCAAAGGCTTTGTAGAATCCAGGTCTGCAGGCTGTGTGGGGAACATAAGAGAAAAGTTAAGGTGGTGCGTTCCAGAGTTCAGTGATAAACAGACATATTTCTAATTAGGGCTGTCAATCAAAATGTAATTGCCAGTTATTTAATCAAATGAATCACAATTATTCACATTAATATTTGATGTGAATCATCACCCCCCCATCCCACACACACAAATTTGAAGAAGTGTAATTTTGTATTATTTATTTGTAGTATTAAATGTGAGCTCACTACCATTTGAACGTTTGGGGTCAGCAAGATTTTTTCTTCTTCTTAACACCATGGGCCTCTTTGGTCGGAACTAACCGAAACATTTTAAGTTTTGGACTTTAGCTATGTGAAAAAAACAAAACATGAATTGGATATGTTAAAGGGTCGAACAAAAGTCACACTTGGTTCATTCGGACAAGGAACATAGAAAACAACATAGAAAGGAACATAGAAAATGAATGGGAAATACTGAAAAAATACGAAAACTCTGAGAATCTTTTGGTGGTACAAACTACGAATTTCCCATGATGCAAAAAAAAAATAAAAATAAAAAATAACGTAATGAAGGGGTGTCTAAAATATCAAGACTGCAAAATAGACTGCAAAAAGACACACACACACACACACACACACACACACACTCACACACTCACACACTCACTTACACACACACAAATTAACAAAAAATAATAATAAATTTGAGCCAGAAGACTCAAATAAGAGGTTAAAATATATTTTCAGTGGGGAAAATTTTTTCATAATTATTGCATAAATATAAATTAGTACCATATAATTCTCTAAAAATACAAAATAAAAAAAGAGAAAATATTATTGAACAAAAACTTATTACATACACAGGCTTCGGTCACTTTTGACCACGAAGGAGTGTGAGGCTCAGAGGGTTAAAAGAAATGAAACCATACTTTTACTCATCAATGCATTACATTTATCAAAAATGACAGTTAAGACATTTATAATGTTAGAAATGACTATTTTAAATGAAACATTCTATTTATCAAACAATCCTGGAACAGAAATATAATATAATAATATAAAGCAGCACAACTATTTTCAACATTGATAATAATAAAAATGTATAATAAAAATGCAAATCCACACTCCTGCTGAAAATTAAGATTTGCCATCACAGGAATAAATTACATTTTAAAATATATAAAAATTGGAAATACATATTTCACAATATAACTGTTTTATTGGATTTTGGATCAAATAAATGCAGCCATGGTGAACATAAGAGACTTCTTTCAAAAACATTAAAAAATCTTACAGACCCCAAACTTTTGAACGGTAGGATATGACAACACTTTTCAATCATGTTCACACAAGACACATTCTAGCATTCAAAATTAATTGTATAAATATTGTTTTAAATTGTTGGTCAAAATACACATGCAGATGAATATCCGTAAAAATGACCAATTAAAATATGGACACATACGGCTGATAAAATGCGAGATGTTTTCAATCTGTATGTCTCCATGTAACTGATGCCTAAGAGATACATTAAAAGCTTCTCCTTCTCCCGCTTTCTCACTCTATATCCCTCCAGTGTGCAGCCTAACTCATTTGATCGTTTCTATGCTCCAAACCATAGCAGTTCTTAAACACTCTGTCTTGGACTTTAGACTCCACACTGAAAGACTCGCCAAGGCCCAGGAGAGAAGCCAGACGAGACTGAGTTAAGTGGTACACACACACACACACAAGCACACATACTTACACACATCATAAATGTAAGATAGTAGATATATTTCTGAAGTATCTCTCTCTCTCTCTCTCTCTCTCTCACACACACACACACACTAGTTTTACTTTTATTTAAATTTTCTCCTCAGAGGTTAGTAATTCTCTACAGCCACAACATTACAGGCATTGATCTGTTTCTCTCTGACTCCAGACACCTTCTCCAGTAACAGGGCCATTCCCAGAGAGCTTCGGAGCTTCCCCAGCAGCCTTTTGAGCTTATTGTGATGCAGAGAAACAAGGTCTGTGCGCAGAACCTCATCTTTTAAAATCGGTATAGGCGTTTGGCAGCATTCCTAGCAAGGAAAACAACACCATGGCAGTGTATAAATCATTAATGAAGGTTCTTACTTTTATTTAGATCTGTTCTAAACAAAGTCAACTTCTATTTTACGAATGTGAAGTAAAAAATAATAGAGTCAATTTTTTAAACAGTTTATTTCATTTGTTCCCCTAATAATGTCTGACAATGGATATACACGTCACAGGATTTTCACACAATTGTGTCCCCTGAAAGTCATAAAAAATGCACCACGCCTCAAGTGTTTCAGACGTTTTGGAATAAAATACTAGACTCCTTTGTCTTGTTAAGGCTAATTTCACAGCTAGCTTTTTATGTATCCCAACACACACAACAAAAATACATTTTCACACTTTTTTTCATAATTTGACTAAAATATACTAACAAGTATATTTACCCTGATTTTTCTTTATCCTGATTTTTAACAACTAATTTTTAATCTAAAGCATGAGCTTTCCACTGACACTGCTGTTTTGGTAAAGATGAATAGTAACTTTTGAAATGTTTTTTTTTTTTATGTGGTGGAAATTATGCCACAACTCAAATAATTGTTTAACTATATATATATATATATATATATATATATATATATATATATATATATATATATATATACGATTGAAATTGGAAGTCAAACAACAAAATATAATGTTAAAGATACAAAAGAAAGAAAACAAGCCCTGGGATTTAAGAGTGTCCAAAATTGAAGAAACACCTATTTATATTTATTTATTATTTACCAGTATTGCTCCAACTTTTACTGCTATTATTAAACCAGAACCACAAGTATTGGCACTTTTACGAGGCCCATAGCTGCTCTAATCAGGCCAACAGAAGAAGTAGATCTGCCTCAGTGAAGTGAAGACCAGTGATACCAAGAACGGTACGATTCTGCAGCATTTACCTTTCCCCAGAGGATCCACAGGCAGCCATGCTGCAGAACGGTTCAGCTCTCAATATCAAAGGATGCAAAGCAGGATGAGGCAGCGCTGGAGGCAGGCGTGATAACAAAGTGGCCGTTTAGATCTAGGAAATTAGTTCAATTTTAATTTGCTCACATTGTAAAATGGCTCCCGGTAAGGCTCTTTGTGGAGCTTGTAATTACACAGAGGGGGAAAAAAAACATTGGTATGGGTGCATTGGGAATATAAAAGCAAAAAAACATAAAAACAATACTACATTCACCTTTAATTAAGCTTCATTTTCAGTACAGTTCATTTGGCTTTATTTTTTTTTAATGATTTCTGTTGTTTTCAGAACAATTAAGACTCATTCATATACCACACAGTCTCCACTGAATTTCAGGTGCTAAAAGAGTCGTTTCTGCTACTTTCACCTCAAAGCAGTCGCTGCGATGCCAGCGATGCCCACCATTCAGGCCTTTACTTTCTAAAAAGCCAATTAAATAAAAACCCTCATTGCCAGTCAATGGACTCCGTAATGGCTATGTCAATATGAATATATATATTTTCCCCTCAGACAGACATGTATTGAATATCAGCTGACATACTGTCTGAGCAGGGGGTTAGAATAGCAGGGAGATGAACAGGAGACAGTCATTTAGAAAATCGATCTAATTTCCTGCAACCACGTTTTAAACTTTTCTAGAAATCCTCCATGGCTTTGGGAATGAACCTCAGGAAAGTTGTTTGGTTGTCTGACCTCCAGTTCAGGTGCTGCCTAATGGTCATGTAGCGCATAATAACAACGCAGAGGAGGTTTAGGTGGTCCATTTGGAAGAAAGTGAAGGGTTTTATTATTCGGAGTGTGTCTGAATTGTTACAATGACATACAGCGTAGAGAGTAAGTTGCACTCTCTCTCTCTCCCCCAGCAATCATCCCATCTCAACAGCACTTTGCTTGCCCCTGAGGACAAGACCTTTATGACAGGAGGACAAGAGAGTGTCTCTGTGGAAGATATAGTTCTAGAGATTCTTTCCTTCGTCTTCTCTCTTCGTCTTCTCTCTGTGTCTCTTTTCCTCTCTTTCGATGACAGTTTTGGGGCATTTTCCAGTGCCGCTGTGTTTGTGTGTATAAGGTATAATGGTAGGAGGACACGGGAACTAAGAGAAAGAATTTTAAGAGAGAGAGAGATGTAGTCACACCGGTAAACAATTTCATCGTTAGCACAGGGGACTGCCGGTAGCAATTATGATTTTGTATGTGGTTTAAATTCTCTTTCGCCTTTAATGAATGGTCTCAGAGCTAGTGACCTGACGGTGCAATGCAGTCTAGGCCTCATCATCTCTCTTTTTTTTCTCTCTCTCTCTATCCCCTGCCTTTTCTTGGTCTCTTTATCTCTTTCCTTCATTCTCTCTCTTTGTCCCTCCATCCGCCCACCTCCCTCTCTGTATCTCTGTACTCTCTGTTGACAGTCTATCTGGGTATGGAAATAGGCAATGGAGATTGCCTCCAGCAGTATGTCAGTCCCCAGAGGAGGAAATAGACCCGTGATAGCACAATTACTTAATACACTAAAAAGCTGAAAATAATAGCTTTGGTGTGTGACAGAAAACAAATCGGGGAGCTTTGATAGGCAAAAAAGAAAAAAGAAAAAGACAAAATAGAAATTCAATCAGAGGTCCATTTCAGGCTGCCCCGGATCCTGCTGATTCCACTAATTTGTATTATTTTTTCCCCCTCAGCATTTAGATAGACAAATCCTACTGAATGGTCTTCTTGAATGTTAATCATATCTGTCAGTTAGCAGTTGGCAAGCAAAGGGTAGAGTGACAGATTGCTGGAATATACTCAATGCTTCCTCACATGACAGTTTTACAAAACGCAGAGTATTAACAGTCATTATTCAATTTGGAAAGGCAGTCTATAGTGAAAATTGTAATAGACTGCTAAATGTGCTGCCGTCCTCCGACTCGCCGCCCGGAGCGAATATTGAAAAAATAATTATAAGCATTGAGTTTTAGGACAAATGATTCATTTTTAATCTCCGGTTGGTATTTAAATGTTATGAATGTGATTTTCTACCTCTGCGAGGGAAGACGCGTATGTATTTTCTGCCTTATGCAGAACAGTAGGCCCTCATTGAGTGGAGGAGGAATTCTGCTTTCCATTTATCTGTGTCAATTTAATGTACTTTTAACTAGCTGCTAATGCAGCAGTTGCAGTTTTGGTTCTATATGAAATGTTACTGTGGAGTTGTTGATATTACAATCTTTCTCCATCACCATGTGCCACTGAGTAAGACACTTAACCCTGGGTTGCTCCAGGGGGGCTATGTCTGCAAACAGTTTACTCAGTAGTTTACTCATGTCTGCCTTCTGTCTACCTTGCTGCAGTGTTTGTAGCTCTGTACAGCTTTGCTTTTGAATCTCTATTTGATATCTTTTCTTTGTTGTTTATACTGCTAAATATAACTTACTCATCACCATATATTGTTTAATATTGCCTATCACGTTAAATTTGACATCGCTAGCTTTTAATCTAAATCAGTATCACAACGCGTTAGCATTTCACTAGCCTGTTAGCCTGCATCCGGGTCTCCTGTTTTGTCTCTCGTGCCTTTACTAGTCCATCAAACAACTGTGGTGAGTTGGATTAGTCAACATAGTCCATCAAACAACTGTGGTGAGTTGGATTAGTCAATAGAGTCTATCAAACAACAGTGGTGAGTTGGATTAATCAACAAACACGGTAAGCCATGTCATCTTCTCCTGTTATTGTCACTTGCACTGCCTGTTACATGTTCAGTATATCCTTATCTGTCGGCAAACAGGGCTTCACAAGTGATAAATGCAGGGAGATAGTCAGGCTGACAGAGAAGATTTCAGAATTAGAGACACGCATCCAGACTTTATCTGAGAGCAGTGAGAATGTAACAGCTTTAGACACTGCTTTGGATGCGACTAGCTTAGTGAACTCTGTACATTGTTCGGTTCTGTAGAGCCCGTGCAGCAGGGCAACTGGGTGACTGTAAGACAGCATAGTCGTGGATAAAAAAAACGCTCTTCCGTTCCGATTAGAACATCAAACAGGTTCTCCCCGCTCAGTGACGCACCAACTGAGAATCCTGTTGAAAGTGTTATTTATTATAGTTTTTGGCGATTCTATTACACGGAACGTGAAAACAGAGACACCAGCCACCATAGTCACATGTTTACTGGGAGCCAGAGCGCCTGACATCAAAGCAAATTTAAAAGTGCTAATGCTAATCGTAAATTTTCTACGATTATTAGTCACGTCAGCACTAATGATGTTCAACTTCGCCAGTCGGAGATCACCAAAATTAACATTAAAAAGGTGTGTGAACTCGCAAGTATGATGGCAGATAGCGTTTTTGCTCTGGTCCCCTTCCTGTTCGCCTGAGTGATGAGATACTTAGCAGACTATCATCACTCAATGGCTGGTTGTCTAAGTGGTGTCCGCAAAATAACATAGGGTTCATAGACAATTAAAAAAACTTTTGGGGCAGACCTGACCTGTTGAAAAGAGATGGTATCCATCCCTCCTGGGGTGGTGCCGCTCTTCTCTCTAGTAATTTGGCACATAGTCTTAGAGCTAAACCTTGACTAACTGGGGCCCAGGTCAGGAAGCAGATGGACTGGCTTAACCGACCGTCTGCTAGGTGTCTCGCGTCACAGAAGTCTGATAAATCCCAACACATAGAGACTCTTTCACCTAGATATTATCACATAGAGACTGTGTCTGTTCCACGAATTAGTAAATACAAAAAAACATCAAAACCATTTATCGGTAAAAATACAAAAAAAAACAAAAAAAAAAAACAGATATAATACAGATGAACAAATGATAAAGCTCGGGCTGCTGAATATTCGATCTCTTTCCCCAAAAGCGCTTATTGTTAATGATATGATTTCAGATAATAATCTAGATGTGCTGTGTTTGACAGAAAACTTGGCTAAAACCTGACGACTACATTACTTTAAATGAGTCCACCCTTAAAGATTATTGTTATAAACACGAGCCACGTCTGAAAGGTAAAGGGGGAGGTGTTGCTGTAATTTATAATAATATCTTCAGTATTACTCAGAAGACTAGTTTCAAATATAATTCATTTGAAGTTTTGGTGCTTTATGTAACATTATGTAATGTAATTGATAAATCCCGTTTGACATTTGTGCTGACTACTGTGGCCACCAGGGCACAATACAGACTTCACCAAAGAATTTGTTAGTACTGGCTGCAGATAAATGCAGTTGGTGATTTTAATATCCATGTAGATAATGAAAAAGACGTATTGGGATTGGCATTTAGAGACATTCTAAACTCTATTGGAGTTAGGCAACATGTGTCAGGACCCACTCATCGTCGTAATCATACTCTAGACCTAATATTGTCACATGGAATAAATGTTGATACTGTTGAAATTCTGCAGCAGAGCGATGACATCTCAGATCATTACCTAGTATCATGTATACTTAATTTAACAAAGGCTGCAAAGCTGTCCCCTTGCTTCAAATATGGCAGGACTATCACTGCTGCCACTAAAGATTTCTTTGTAAATAATCTTCCTCATCAGTTTCATCTCCTCAGCATCCCAGATAGCTTAGAGGAACTCGATGTTGCTCCCCTGCACTTAAATAAGATTAAAGAGAATAGTCCAACGCCAGAGTACAACGAGCACACCCGGGCCCTTAAAACAGCAGCCAGAAAAATGGAGCGCAGCTGGAAGAAAACAAAACTGGAGGTTTTTGTATTCTGGGAAAGAGAGCATGATTGCGTACAGAAAGGCCGTAAAAACTGCTAGATCTGCTTATTTCATGCCTCTCTCTTAGAAGAAAACAAACACAACCCAAGGTATTTACTCGATACAGTGGCTAAATTAACCAAAAATAAAGCTTCAACTTCTGATGTTTGTAAACAGTACGGCAGTAATGACTTTATGAACTTCTTTACCTGCAAAAAATATATATAAACAAAGAGGGAAATCCAAAATCCAAAATAACAGTTTTTAATGATTTCAAGATGATGATGAATTCAATGAACGCAGGAGAACACAGGAAATCGTCTCGGTTCCTCCACCCAAGGCATCGTCCCATATCCACATTTAGCCGCCCTCAGCACATTAGAGAAATCGAGCACTGGGGAGTTGGAGAGCCTGGCTGAATATGGTTTTTCCTACGACATGCACAACTCATTGTGCTAGTCTGGGAAAAACGGAAGGCCTCGGCATGGAGGCTGAAAAAGCGTCCGTCCAGCTTACTTAGCGGATGAACTACTTGCTCTTCCTGTTGCCAATCAATCTTAAGTTTGGCAACGGCGCATGTCAGAACCTCCACCAGCTCCTCCTGAGCAGGTGAGTGGAGTGGCGATTCTAGCTCCACAGCACCGCCTCGATGCTCAGCACATCTAACTCCTCAGAGCCAGATAGCGAAAGCATCGGGGTCCTCTACTCCACGGGAAGAAGCCGGTTTGCGAGTTTCTGCACGGGGAGGGAGAACATCTGAACTTTCCGATGAGTTTTGGGAAGATGCCTCAGCAGTCTCAAGCCCTGCTGTCAGGTCCATTTGTGAGCCCCATGATCTCCGACGCCACGCTGCCTCGGCAGCCGCGGACCCAGAACCACGGGGCTCGCGCGCCTGGCCAGCCTCATTGAACACGGCCAGCCGTGAGCGCAACAACCTAGCTTCTCACATTCGCTACAGGCAGCCCCCTAGAGCTGCCCGAGTGTGCTGCACGCCCAGACATTGCACACACAACTGGTGTGTGTCCGTCCCCGAAATAAAACGGGGACAAGGAGGCACACACCGTTTAAATTGCTTGCTCGCCATATTATGCTTGTGAAACATAAGACAAACAACACCAAATAAGACTCACAAAACACAGAGCGCTTAGCTGAAGAGAAAAAGCTAATGTGTTGTGCGAGCTACTACGTCATGACGCAGCCCCAATCAGGATTGGAATAGATTTCATTCATGCTTCAGACGCGCTACGCTGAGGGCATTCCCAAAGTGTCGTCATGACGACTCAGTGCGAGTTCCCTCGAAGGGGAACGCAGTGCAGCTGCACAGCAGACTCCATTGGCTGTGCTGCGGCAACTGCACGAACCTATGGCGGGGCGGCTGAGACGCTTCGCGCCCTAGCGCATCAGAGCTCGCCAAAATGGGATTCAGGTTACGCCATAGGATTCATGTTAAATCGACTGAAGTGATCGACTGATCTAAGCACGATAGCACGGTATCTTCCAGTGGTATTCCACTGGACCAAGCCCCCGACGAGTCCATGCCTCTAGTGGAATGAGCTCTGACGCCTATGGTTCTTCCAAAGCACTGCACACTTGCTCTCCCTGATCCGTTTGATGACCTGAGGTAGCATCGCGACCGGTGGGAATGCATACAGCTGGCAAACGCATCCCTACTCTTGGAGAAAAATGTTGGGCAATGAGCATTGTCTTCTGAGGCAAAGAGATCGACCTCTGCCTTGCCGAAGACGATCCAAATTAACTGAACCGTTTGTGAAGAGACCAGTCCCCTGGGGAAGTCCCCTTGGCTTGAAACATTTGAAGGAGAGCCATCGTGTGAAGAGCCAAAGCAGCCTAGCCGACGGAGGCGTATGCTCGACCAGCGAGAGCTGACGTAGTGCGGCAGGGCTTAGATGGGTGCATCGCTTTTGGCTGCCATCCTCTGGCAGGTCGAGTGTGCTGAAGAAGCCGAGGATCTGAGGCGAGCTGAAAATGGCACCTTCCACGATTTTGTCAGCTCGTCGTGAACTTCAGGGAAAAAGGGGGCGAGCCTCTGCAGAGGGGCCTGACTGCGGCCTTGTACAAACCACTCGTCCAGCCTGCTTCGTGTGGGTTCTTCAGGATGAGACCAATCAATCCCGAGGTCTCCGACGGCCCTGGTCAGCGGAGCGAATGAGTTCAGCATCGAGGCCGGCTCTCACACCACTGGTGCTGGCTTGAACAGAAGGTGCGGGGTCAGCGATGGAGCCCGACCAGTTGTCACTTCGGGATGCAGTGAGCGAAAGGCTGTCATCTTCATCTTCCTACACTTCTGGTCCGCCAAAGGAAATAGAACCGGCCGCTAACTGAGAGGGGCGTTGGTCATCCTGGGTGAACAAAACCGCCGAAGGGGATTCTGAGAGCGAGACACACGGGGAGTGCTCTGGCATTCTCGGTTCGCGGCACTTCTTTCTGTGAGGCCCGAGCGAGAGGTAAGTGAGCTGAAGGAGATTACATCTGAATCCTATGGCGTAAGGGGGGCTTTTAGAGCCAAGGCCATACCCATTTTGGCGGGTTTTGACATGCTAGGGCGCGAATCTATCTAAGACTGGCGAATCTATAGAACAATGGCAAAGAAAACTAACTTTACCGCACTCCGAGAGCCCCCTAGTGGTCGGGAGCATTTCTGTTGTGTTGTAGCTTTTTCGTTGTGTTGTGGCTTTTTCTGTTGTTGTGGCTTGATTCCGTTGTGTTGTGACTTGTTTCCTTTGTGTTGTGGCTTGATTCCATTGTGTTGTGGCTTTATTTCGTTGTGTTGTGAACTTATTTATGCTTTTTAAAATTCGTTGTGTTGTGCACTACTGGGCCACCGTAGATATGCAACCCGCAACAAAGTAAAACAATGGAGAAGCACAAGTTGCACTCTAGAAACCAGAAACAAGACATTCATCAGTGATCTCAGGATTAAAGCTAAAAGTTGTGATTTTGGAGAACTGACAAAAACGAGCTGATCTGTGATAGGATAGTATGTGGCATCAACAGTGAAAGCTTAAGGAAATTACTGTTAAGAGACAGTGATTTAACTCTAACTAAAGCCATATTGATTTGTCGCATAACTGAGATGACAGAGGAGAATAACAAAACATTGGCTACGCCTCAGAAAGCCACTAACGAGGATGCAATACAACTAGTTTCCACCAACACACAAGACAAAAGCCCAGAACAGAGCAACATGATTCAACCATCATAACCAATTGTAGAAATTGTCGAAATAATCATGCAACAAAAAAAGAGATATGCCCAGCCTTCGGGCAACAGTGTCATAATCACAAGAAAATGGATCATTACAAGAAATGCAAAGCACGTAGTCAGTTCAGTCAAAAAGAAATTTAAGGAAGGCGGTACATGAACTCGAAGTAGACAAGCCCCCTGACCAAGATGACACCTTTTATGTTGATGGCATTGAACTTGATAAGTGTGTCAATGCTGTTAACCCTCTCATGCCAGAGTTGGAGGCGGCATTTGTCACTTTACACATAAACAAACCTCCAATTGAAGTGAAAGTCAATACTAGGGCAAAATGTAACGTTCGAACAAATGACCAATGATGAACGACCAGCAAAGCAATTGAAGACACCTAACCTTGTAGCTTATGGTAGAAGTAAAATTGAAACAAAAGGCTTAGGTTACATTGCAGCGTGGCCCAAATGGGCAAAATCACTCACTTTCATTCTTCTTGGTAGATCAAGATGTCCAACTACTGTTAGGATTTTGTTTATGCTTAGACATGGGGATTGTTAAAATCAGTCCGCATGTCCACCATGTTAGTATGGAGGGCAGCACTAAAGACATGTACAAAGACTTGTTTACCAGCGAGCTTGGTGAACTCCCGATTACATATTCCATGACAGTGGACCCTAACATACAGCATATAGTTCCCCCACTCATCGCATTCCTCTGGCAATGCAAAATTATGTCAAAGGCCCTGTCCCAAATGGCGCCCTAAACCCTTGCGGTCTTCCTACGAGTCCGCACTTTCATGACGTAACACCACTTTGACTGTTGGGAAGAAGTCTGCTGTGCGGGCTCGGCAAAAGTGCATATCGAAGGTGCATAACGACCGCAAAGGGGGTGTTCGCGAGCACCCTTCGGAAACCTAAAATGACAAACGGGACTGACCGAAAGTGCATATGAAGTGAGCCATTTGGGACAGGTCCAAAGCAGAGCTGGACCGCACACAGAGCCTTGCCATCATAACGACAGTGTCAGAGCCAACGGATTGGGTCTCGTCCATGGTGGTTGTACACAAAAAGAACAGACAAGAAATCAGACTGTGTATACACCCAAAAGATCTCAACACTGCCTTAAAAAAGTCCCCATCACCTAATGCACAGCGTAGAGGAAGCTTCCCTACACTCATTGAGAGAATATATCGGCATAGTACACAGAGGCCACCCTGGTCTAAACACTACTAAGCACAGAACAAGTGGTATCATTTTCTGGCCAATGATGATGGCTGATATCACAACGGAACTCTCTCATGCCCAGTCTGCAACGGCACAATGCCACATCAACAGAAGGAACCACTAAAACCATGAGATTGGTTGGTATGAGATTGACCTTCTCCATGACACAGCATCCTCCCCACTTGAACCTTCTATAAAATAATCATTCATAAAGTTCGAAACGGTTGAAGAGAATTACAAGTGTGTTTGCAGTGGGCTATTTACATTAATCTCACATCATAAAAGCATTCTGAGGTGCAAGTACATTCTCAGACTCACCCGAACACACAAGCAATCTTAGTTCGTCTCGCCTGTGTGATTAAAAACTAGCCTAGAGCACCATCTGCAGTTAAAAACTAAGCTTAGAATCAATTCGAAAGAGAATCGCGATGCATTAGGTAAAATCTCAGAATCGAGTGATGCATCGATTTATTGTCCCAGCCCTACTTCATCCATATTGCCAGTGGTCTAGAGTTTTCGCTGTCAAATGGCCTGGCCTGGCCGAAACATGCCCAGCAAATCACTGCTCGGCTCCTTAATAAGAGGATTACCCTAAAGCGATACTAAGACACTTCAAGATGCCCACTGCAGCCATTGGCAAAAGGACAAGTTGTTAGAATGCAAAACCTGAAAGGATATGAGCACCTTGGCACATTAAAGGAGGTGAACAAGAAGCCTTGGTCATACACTATTCAATGGAATGGGAGAACATACAGGAGGAACCAATGCCACATCATCCTTGTTGCAGAGCCCCCTCCATCACAGCTCAAACCTGAGAGCATTGACTTTCAAAACACCATAATGGACTTTGCTCCCCCAACAACAAACACATCACAAACTCACATTCCTCAACCAGAATCCACACATACTGACCCTGCCAAAGCACACAGTACAGTCCCCCACTAAGGTCAGTAACGCACTTTAGCGAACACGTTCAGGTTGCATTTGTAAGCAGAATCCATGGTATGAACAGTGAGCTCCAGTGATGGGAGATTTAATGGCACTTTGGTATTAACCATTTTCTATGATCATTCAGTTATTCACTGTAATGGATACAGTACATTGTTATAACAGAAGTTATACTGTCATTGCTATTTGTTGATCAAGTTAATGTCATACCCTAGCATTGGTCATTGTTAAGTATGTTTATGTCATTTGATAGGAGATAAATGTGATAAATTATCTGTACAGAAGTACAATATGTTTTGTGTATTCTAATATGCTGCACTCTAAAAGTGTTGGGCTCTTTAGTGTGCATGTGTGCATTGATGTGTCTATGGGTTTTACCTGATCAGTTTTATACATGTGTAGATATTTCAATTAATGACATTAGTATAATAAAAATGAATAATAGTAGTTAATCTCTTATTGGCCTGTTTAGTTGAGCAATCCATGGAACAAACAAGACAAGCCCTGAAAATTGATAAAAGAACAAATATTACACAGACACTTGCTATTTAATCCTATTAGATTAGTTAATTGCATTTGATAGATTTTACTTTCAATAAAACATATGTGTTTGTTTAAAACATTGGTGTTGTTAATGCATGTTTGGCCTGAGTTTGTTGCATTTACACTGTTCTGACCAGCAGGCGGCAGTTCGAAACAGTGCGTCGAAACAGTGAATCATTTTGCGAAGCAATTGGTTCAATTGATTCAAAGCTTTGAAAAGCTTTGTCTCTCCCATCACTAACTTGAACAAACCAAAACATAGCTCACCTACAGCGGGTTACATGGAAACATGAGGGCTATATATACACATGGACTAATGACTGAACAAGACACACCTAAAAGCAATGAACAATCAACCAATGAGAACATGACACATGAAACCAATCAGAACATTACACATGAGACTAGAGAAGCACAAGACATGAGAGGCTTGTTCGACTTCATGCAGCAATGCGCAGACCAATCGGCGGCTGACTTGAAGCAGTGCATGGCGGTAAGAAATTTTGTCCGACTTGAGGCAGCGCCTCTACGGGAAGCATAATGTGTCTGACTTCAGGAGGTGTGTTACACATCGGCTGCGGCTGAATGTAACCGATCAGCGAGAGTTGCCGCGTGCAGGCGGGAAGAGCTGCAAACGGAGATGTGAAGTCGGACACTTTCTGCTTCCCGTAGTGACGCTCGCACAGATGAACTGAAATAAATGTAGTATTTATCAATACACAGATGTTTCAGAGACATTTTCATTCAATACTTTATATAGCTTAATACAGTGTCTGTTTGTACAAGAATACATTTTTAACATAAGCCTACACTATCAATGAAGTGTGGTCTATGTTTTAATAACATCGTGACTACATGAAAATAGGTTTTACTATTATAAAAATCTGATTTGTGAGCATTAGTGGAACTGAAGGTGTCCGAATAAACATGAAACACACGTGATCGCTGTCATGCAGTGAATCCGGCCAATCGTGGAACAGCTGTGTCGTCATCAGCGCTCATGCAGCTGCTCTGGAGAAGCTGCGCAAAATGCACCAGCCGACTGCTCTCGAATCGCACTCAGTCACGTAGTGTCGGCGCTGTCTCAAGTTGGACAAAATTTCTAACCGGAATGCACTGCTTCAAGTCAGCCTCCGATCGGTCTGTGCAGTGCTGTATGAAATCGAACAAGCCTAATATCACACGAGGGCAAGGAAGTCACATGACAAGAAACCAAGACCAAAACTTCAAAATAAAAGACATGAAACAAAACCCAGAACTAACGTGACATTCATGTTAATTCACAGTGCATTAAAACTTTTTATCTAAAAAATGTATTAGTAAATGTTGAGATTAGCTAAGATTAATAAATGCTTTAGAAGCATTGCTTATGTTAATTCATGTTAATAATGTAGTTAACTAATGTTAATAAATGAAATCTTATTGTAGAGTATACTTTATTTACTGTGTCCTCAACTTGATATAAAATTACTTTACTGTTGTCAGGCAACAGAAGAGGACAGATAAAGTGAATAGAATCAGAGTAAACTTTATTCAATACAGTAGAGGTCAGAGGTGAAGCAGGAGAATAACAGGTGAGTCAGAACAATGATGATAAAGCTCTGGGTGGTTAGGCAGAATGAGCTGAGCTGAGCTGGCGAAGGCGGCTGACCGAAAATATCCTTGAGGATGGTGGCGGCAGCAGACAGATGACCGACAACAGGACAAATATAGCAGGTAAGTAACTCATGTAAGTATTGCTGTAGGAATCTGTTGCATGCATGACAGACAAGACCAGACACTTGTGAGGTGGAAGGTATGTAGGGACCCCTAAAATATGCCTTTTGTTTGAAATAATGCTTATTGCTTATTATGTTTATTTCAATATATGTGATGTTAACTATGTCTTTTGTTTAAAATCCAATGGGATAATGTGTTAAATGCAAGTGTAATATTACTGGACAGTGACTGTTATTTGTTTAAGGTTGCGTCATAACGTGAGTTACGTGAAGGGGAGGAGCATCGCACATGGCAGAGAAAAGGTTGCCAGCAATTTCGCTGTCTGTGTAATAAGTGCGCCATCATTCTGGAGACTTTATATTCGATTATAAAACGACACTTGTTTTATTTTGTTTACTTGTTTTTTATTTCTGTTATCTCCTTGATCTTTTGAGTCATCACGCTCAATAAAGATGTGTGTGATGAGTGCTTAAGAGCTAGTGACATTCAAGTTTGTTGATAATAACTGTCAATGAAGTTATTGGATGTTCGTGGTGGACTTTAGGATTAATTCGGGACTGGACAGATCGCGTGGTTCGTTGTGGGACGTGAATCGACTGGATTCATCGCGTGTTCGGGACTGCTCGTGATGTTAAAAGTGTGTTCGTGGACATAAGTGAACTCATTTCCAAGAATGTGCGGATTGAGTTGAATTCGTCAGCTGTTAATGTGCACCAACGAACTGGGCCCCAACGGTAACGAAACGAGTGTATATTTGACTGCGTGACTAACTCATAACTAATTTGCATACTGAACTGAAAGAACGTTTATGTTGAGAATCACAGGTTTTTCAAGTGTACACTTGATGTTGAGAGGAATATTGTTGTTTATTTTCCCTATTTCTCAACGTGTTTCTGGAGTGTTTAACTCTTTAACAAGGTTTGAATTTGTCATCTTGTATGCTGATACAATGTTCTAAAGTAGGAAGAAAAGGTTAAGAATGCTAGTGTAGAAAGCATAGGAGAGACAAAAGAAGCATTCTAAGACTGAGAAGGTGATTTATATATTTTATTTACAAGAAGCAAAGTAATTCACATACCATTGGGCAGAAGTTTTTCTGTTTTTCTTACAAAAGGCTGTTATTTGTTTCTTCATTGATTGTTTTCTTTAAAAGGGGGTTATTACATTCATGTAAAAATGAATATGTTATTATTTTTTCCCTTAACATTTGTATTCTGGAATTTCATTGAGTTTGACAAGTTAATTCATTTAACAAGTTACTGATTTCTGGGGAAACTATAAACACAAATTGTGTTTAACTGATTTTTAGTGAAAGTATTGTGTAACTGACATAGGGAAAAGGTTTATTTACAACTATCTTTATTTAAAGACTTATACCGGCCAAATTCACTATTCAACTGCCGGGAATCCAGGTTCCTTTTCAGTCGGTCACGTTCGACGTACGTCGGACGTCACCGACGAATTGGGATCACTTCTGGGAGCCCCTATCAACTTCGAGATATAGAGAACGGGCCAATGGCCATTGGCGTGCGAGATTTGCATCTCGCGCTCCGCCCCGCGCTGCGGGTATAAACAGGAGGCGAATGCAGCGCACTATTGTCATTCACTTCGGAGCCGAACACGGTGTTGATGAAGGAGACTGTTCCTGCTTCAGCAGAAAGAGAGAAAACGAGAGAAGATGCTTCTTTGAGTGCTGGGAGAGAAGGCACGATCAGCGGCGGCCGCAAGCTCACTGATACAGTGATAAACTGTTGTTTTTACAGCACTGTTGGTTTGGTGAGGGCGTTCCCAACGGTGAGTGCATACACAGGCTGCACTACTCTCCTGTGTTTTGCCGCGGTCTTTCCTGGGTGCTTCAGCACATTTAAAAGAGATTTCTTCTAAAAGAGCAGCGCGGGTGTGACACTGGGTCTTTTTCAAGACGTCATTCCACCCGTGCGTTTCTGGATGCGGTTGTTTCCTGTCCTTTGACGGCCACGATCCCTCTCGCATAAGCATGTTGAGATTGCGTTCGTGGGTGATCCATGTTCTCTCAGGAGAACGGGATCACGTCGGCGCTTTGTTCGTCTCGCCTTCCTCGTGAGGGTTTGAGTGTTCAGCGCGCCGTGTGCCGTCTAGCAGCCGGCTGACAGCGCGGGTTGTCACGGCAACCCAGCGCGTCACTCGCCGCTTTAGATGCACGGTCGAGACTTAACCTCAAACGGGGTTGAGTCCCTTCGCCTATTCCCCGATCTAGTTTCTTTTCTGGTGCACCAGAAAGGAGCTACTTCGGCTAATAAGCCTTGGTGACCTGAGGATTACAGTGGGGCTTCCCTGCCGAGTACATCTCCGTGGGCCCTCACTCCTCTATCGCATCGCAAGCATGCTGAGACTGTGTTCGTGGGTGGTTCATGTTCTCTCATGAGAGCATGACCACGTCGGCGCGTTGTTCGTCTTGCCTTCTTCATAGGGGCTTGAGTGTTCAGCACGCCGTGTGCCGTCTCGGCGGCCACGCTCACGGTCTTGCATGCCTGCTGGTAGCTTACAGGTGGGATTGCTGGTTCCAAAAAAAATTAATAAATAAAAAAATAAAGGGGACCTAGCGTTTCATCTGGGGCTCTAGCAGAGGACAGATGTCAATCGCTGCATCGGAGAGAGGGCTGTTATAAGCTGGAAATGAAGATGATGCTGAGTTTCCCACTATAATGGTGTGTGCTCATGCTGAATCAGATTCAGACTTGACAGCCATGCTTTCCTGGGTGGCTGAGGCGTAGTGCAACGCGTAAATCGCCTTGCCCGCCCCCTTGCCTTTTTCCCGGATGTGCATTGGAAGGCTTTGGCAGTGTGGAACTATTTGGTGCCAAAATATGGGGTGCCAATGGTGCCATAATCTGGATAAAGTTTTCCTCTCTCTCACTACCCTCATCGGTGAGGTAGCAGTACCACTGGCAGGCCACCTCCGCCCTGCGCTCTTAGTGCACGAGGGTAGTTCTGAGCTGAGGTTGAGCTGCGCACAGTGACTGATTTACATTTAAAGTCACAGCGCTGGCCCTTGGCCAGACGATGTCCACCCTGGTCCAGAAACACCCTTGGGCTACCTTGCAGGGGTGTGAGACATCGCCAGAGTACGCTCTCTCGATGCTCACATCTCACAAGGTGACCCTTTTCGGCGACACTGTCGGTGACTGTGCAGCAGTCCTCCACAGTGCAAAGCAGATGGAACCCCTCAGTCTGCTCGCCATGGGCATCCCACGATGCCACCCGTCTTGGCTGCCAGTCAGCTGAGACGGGTGACCTGGACTTGGTTGAAGCTGCTCTTCCCCGGAGGAGGGCCGGGTCTCGGGAGTTCAGGAATGGCAGCGTGTGACGCTATGAAGCCGTGCCGCTCTCATTCCCCTCCCCACAAGAGGGCAAGAATGTCAGTGTGCGACGCCGGGGAGCCTCGCCACTCTCATTCCCCTCTTCTCAGCGGTGTGAGGACGGCAGTGCGCGACGCTATGCCTCGCCACTCTTGTTCCCCGCTGAGGAATGAGGTGAGGTAGGCAGTGTGTGACGCCACAAAGCCTTGCCACTCTCTGCCCCTCCTTCAGTCGCCAGCGGACCGCAGCGTATGGCTTGAGAACGCTACCATGCGTGCGCGCACTCAGACCCCACTTCAGGCGCTGTGCCTCTTGGGTCGGGTCCCTGCCCTCCACTTCGCTGCCCTACTGTGGGTACGTCTGTGGGGCGGGTGTGTTCATGGTACGGTTTCCGGAAGCCTAGCTAGCACTTCCGGGACGGTCCCGCTGAGTCACCTGCACCACCAGGCTCGGCTATGCGATTCAGTTCGCACGGCATCCTCCCAAGTTCTGGGCGTCCACTTCACTGTTGTGTGGAGCTGCGACGCCCATCTTGTGGAAAGAGATCGAAGTCCTACTGGCGAAGGAACGCGATTGGAGCCGGTCCCTCCAGCCGACATGAAGTTGGGGTTCTATAACTCCTACTTCATTGTGCCCAAGAAAAGCAGTGGGTTATGACCAATCTTGGACCTGTGAGTCCTGAACCGGGCCCTTCACAAACCGCCCGTTCAAATGTTGACGCAGAAGCGCACTTTCAAGTACATCCGTCCCCAAGATTGGTTTGCAGCGATCGACCTGAAGGTCGTTCCCTTCAGGACTGTCCCTGTTGTGTGAATACAGAGACACGGTGATCAGTCACCTCAGCCTGTTAGGACTTCGGGTCAACTGGGGAAAGAGCAAACTCTGCCCCGTGCAGAGGATCTCTTTTCTCGGTATGGAGCTGGACTTGGTCAATCTGACAGCGCGTCTCACAGAGGAGCGTGTCCAGTCGGTGTTGAACTGCTTGAATTCGTTCAAATGCAGGACAGCGGTACCACTGAAACATTTTCAGAGGCTCCTGGGGCATATGGCATCCGCAGCCGCTGTAACGGCGCTCGGATTGCTTCATATGAGACCGCTTCAACGCTGGCTACACGACCGAGTCCTGAGATGGGCGTGGCACAGCGGATCCCTCCGTGTCCCCGTGACTCCGAGGTGCCGCCAAACCTTCAGCCTTCAACCTTCAACCCTTCGTTTCTATGGGCAGGAGTTTCCCTAGAACAAGTGTCCAGGCATGTTGTTGTCTCCACGGATGCCTCATCCACCGGCTGGGGTGCCACGTACAACGGGCTTGCAGTTTCGGGTCTGTGGACGGGGCCTCAACTGCAATGGCATATCAATTGCCTCGAGTTGTTAGCAGTTCGTCTTGCGCTGGGCCGCTTCAAAACGCCGCTACTAGGCAAGCACGTTCTGGTCCGTACGGACAACACTGCGGCCGTTGCGTACGTCAACAAACAGGGTGGTCTACGCTCCCGTCGCATGTCTCAACTCGCCCGCCATCTCCTCCTATGGAGTCCTGGGGCATATGGCATCCGCAGCCGCTGTAACGGCGCTCGGATTGCTTCATATGAGACCGCTTCAACGCTGGCTACACGACCGAGTCCTGAGATGGGCGTGGCACAGCGGATCCCTCCGTGTCCCCGTGACTCCGAGGTGCCGCCAAACCTTCAGCCTTCAACCTTCAACCCTTCGTTTCTATGGGCAGGAGTTTCCCTAGAACAAGTGTCCAGGCATGTTGTTGTCTCCACGGATGCCTCATCCACCGGCTGGGGTGCCACGTACAACGGGCTTGCAGTTTCGGGTCTGTGGACGGGGCCTCAACTGCAATGGCATATCAATTGCCTCGAGTTGTTAGCAGTTCGTCTTGCGCTGGGCCGCTTCAAAACGCCGCTACTAGGCAAGCACGTTCTGGTCCGTACGGACAACACTGCGGCCGTTGCGTACGTCAACAAACAGGGTGGTCTACGCTCCCGTCGCATGTCTCAACTCGCCCGCCATCTCCTCCTATGAAGTCAGAAGCATCTGAGGTCGCTTCGTGCCATTCACATTCCGGGCCTGCTCAATCGTGCGGCCGACGAGCTCTCACGGCAGCCAGTGCTCCCCGGAGAGTGGAGACTCCATCCCCAGGTGGTCCAGCTGATCTGGAGTCGCTTCGGGACCGCACAGGTAGACCTGTTTGCCGCCCCGGACACGACCCACTGCCAGTTGTTTTATTCCCTGACCGAGGGGACCCTCGGCTCGGATGCGCTGGCACACAGCTGGCCCCGGGGCCTACGCAAGTATACGTTTCCCCCAGTGAGCCTTCTTGCACAGACTCTGTGCAAGGTCTGGGAGGACGAGGAGCAAGTCCTGTTGGTTGCTCTGTATTGGCCCAACTGGACTTGGTTCTCGTGACAGCACCTCCCTGGCCCATTCCTCTGAGGAAGGACCTCCTGACTCAGAGACGGGGCACCCTATGGCACCCGCGTCCGGTGTCTGGTCCCTGGACGGGACGCGGAGGTTCTAGGTGGCCTACCACAGGCTGTGGTAGACACCATCACTTCCGCTAGAGCTCCCTCTACGAGGCGCCTCTATGCGTTGAAGTGGAACCTGTTCGTCGACTGGTGTTCTTCTCGCTGAGAAGACCCCTGGAGATGTTCGGTCGGTTCTGTGCTTTCCTTTCTACATGACGGGTTGAAGCGAAGGCTGTCTCCCTCCACCCTCAAAGTCGATGTTGCCGCTATCGCCGCTAATCATGACATGGTAGGTGGTAAGTCTCTAGGGAAGCACGATCTGATCGTCAGGTTCCTGAGGGGGGCGAGGAGACTAAAACCGCCTCGCTCTCCCTCTATACCCTCTTGGGACTTAACTCTGGTGCTAAACGCACTGCAGAGGGCGCCCTTTGAGCCTTTGCAGTCAGTTGAGTTAAAAATCCTGTCTCTGAAGACAGTACTCCTGACTGCATTGGCCTCTATCAAGAGGGTAGGGGACCTGCAGGCATTTTCGGTCGACGAATCGTGCCTGGAATTCGGGCCCGGTAACTCTCATGTAATCCTGAGACCCCGGCCCGGATATATGCCCAAGGTTCCCACCACTCCCTTCCGGGACCAGGTGGTGAGCCTGCAAGCGCTGCCTTCGGAGGAGGCAGACCCAGCCCTAGCTTTTCTCTGTCTAGTCCACGCTCTGCGGACTTACGTGGACAGAACGCAAAGCTTCAGGACCTCAGAACAGCTCTTCGTCTGTTATGGAGGCCAGCAGAAGGGAAAGGCTGTCTCCAAGCAGAGGATGGCCCACTGGATAGTGGATGCCATCGTCTTGGCGTACCAAACCCAAGACGTGCCCTGCCCGCTCGGGTTAAGAGCCCACTCCACTAGGGGTGTAGCTTCTTCCTGGGCGTTGGCTCGTGGCGCCTCGCTGACAGATATTGTAGAGCTGCGGGCTGGGCGACACCTAACACGTTCACTAGATTTTATAGCCTCCGTGTAGAGCCGGTATCTTCCTGTGTGCTCGCTTCCCATAGTCAGTAACACCGAAGTGCCCGTTCTAAGTGTCGGCTTGCTGCGCCACTCCCTTCCCTTTGGAACGGATACGTGCGCTTATATGCTCCAGTCGAGTTCCCCAGAACGGCGAACCCTGTTGAGTCCTCCGCAACCCGCGGCAGTCGGATGTGGCGGAGCGTCCAACGCCAGGTCTAACACTCGTATGCATTGGTGGAACTTGTGTTAGGCTGGGTTCCATATGTTGTGACCCCTACGGCGGTCCCATATGTGTATTCTTCCACGGTACGGCTCCCTACGGCGAGCCCGTGTCTTTCCCTCGGCAGAGCTCTCTGCCGTCTCAGTTAGGTGTTGTTCCCCCGCCTGTTTGGCCGGGGCCACCCCTGGGACTTCCGTATGTTGCACTGCCCACGGCCAGTCCATACGTGTATTTTCCACATGGTAACTCCCTTCGGGCATGATGTGGCTTCCGCAGCGTCCCTCTGGACACGCTTTCCCAGCGTTATCCAATAGTCTGCTGAAGTGGGTCTTGCGGAACAGCAGTGTGACTTCCCTGCGTGAATTCCCCGCCCGGAACAGACGGGGTCTGAGGGGCTCTCGCTGGGCGCTGGAAGTGGTAGTAACTGTGGCGTTTTCCAAAGGGATCCCAATTCGTCGATGACGTCCGACGTACGTCGAACGTGACCGACTGAAAGGGAACGTCTTGGTTACGTATGGTAACCCTCATTCCCTGAAGGAGGGAACGGAGACGCACGTCCCGTCGCCACAGTTGCTGTACCATCACTGCATGACCGAGTCACTAGTTCGGCTCCTCAGTGAAAAACAATAGTGCGCTGCATTCGCCTCCTGTTTATACCCGCAGCGCGGGGCGGAGCGAGAGATGCAAATCTTGCACGCCAATGGCCATTGGCCCGTTCTCTATATCTCGAAGTTGATAGTGGCTCCCAGATGTGATCCCAATTCGTTGGTGACGTCCGACGTACATCTCCGTTCCCTCCTTCAGGGAACGAGGGTTACCATACGTAACTGAGACGTTTTCTTGTTTGGGAATTTTTTTAATTAACCCCTAGGGTTAAGAAAAGGGATACAAATAGAGGGTGTGATGACGAGGGTGATTGCTGGCAGGTGTGGGTCATAGTGGAGTATGTGCAGGAGGTGAGCAAGGAGGATTCTGGGAGTTGTAGTGCTGAGGGTGTCTGAGCTGGTGACTGTGACAACTGGGATCTGGTAAGATTTTAGCACCCTATATCAATAGTGTATGAATAGGGGCTTTCGGTGAAAAAAAAAGTTAATCTTAAAACTACAATGGCCACATTCACAATTCTCTGAAACTACATTTGGCAGATGCTGATGGACAGGTTTTCTGATGCAGTGCTCTTGGACTCCTTCAGCTTATAAACATGTCCTTGCCCTTTCTCTAATTTTTTATTCTGCTATTATTCCTTGGTTCCTCCTTTTCTATCTCACTCTTTTCCTCTGTCCCTTCTCTCCTCTTCCACCACCCTTACCTCTTCTCATCAAGCATACCTTTCTTTTTCTCTCATCCTTTGGCTCCCTCCATCATTAAACTTTAAGCTCATTGTTTTGTTTTTTTGTTTGTTTTCTTTCTTTTTTGACTATGAGTCTTTTTTTTTTTTTTTGCTGGGTGGAATTAAAGACAGGAAAAACAAAGTTAATGAATTCTTAATGAGAAGCAGCAAGGCTGGAGGTGACACAGGGGAAAAATACTTCCCTCCCCCTGATTGATGATCATAAAAGCACATTCAAATAAACCAAGCAGAGTGATTTATTTCCTGCTGTGTAAGACCTCACTGGCATATACAGGAAACATATTTGACATACACCGAGAGACAAAGCGCTCGACTGCAGCCATCAGTTAAGGCTTAACTGCAGGGTCCTTAGGCTGCAGTGGATGGACATTTGCTTTTGACAGTTCAAGGAAGTGCTCTGGTCATATGGGAGAGCTAAGACAGCTTCAGGGGTTTGAAAGATGTATACACACAAGCCATGGAAATATAAGTGCACTTAAGTATGTATGACAGGGTAAACGGCGACCAGATGCACACCCTAGGTAATCTACATTGCTTAGCAGTCTCCACCAATTAGTTTTATTATCTTTGTGGCCAGCCTATGACCTAGTCGTAAAAGTGCTATCCCAGAGAGAAAACACTCTACAGCACAAAGTTCACCCATCTGACAAGCTTAATTAACATGTAACCGGCTTAATGAGCTCCTCCACACATACTGGCATTCAATCGATTTGGATTCAATTATCATTTATGGTGCAATCAAATCTAAGCCTGCTTAGACAGTGTAATAGGCTCCTAATTGAGAATGATAGTATTATGCATTGGGCATTTGAACTTTATGCTGTTAAGAATTTTAAAGGCCCCATTAGGCATGTAGAATTAGCAAAATACAACTTGAAATAAAATAAATCGGAATGTGTAAGCATCTTGACGTTTGCTCTTGAGAGAGGAATATTGTACTTTAATGCCAGCTTTTTTGTGTCTGCTGAATCATACAAAAGCAATATTGTAAGGATTTGTTTTTATCTGTTTTTATTTGCATAAAAAGAACACTGTGAAAAGTTGTTTGGGTGAACTTTCATGCAGCTATGATATTTGATGGTGTTCCTTAAACACAGTACATTCTCTCTCCAGTATACTGAACACTGTACTACTGTATTTTTGGAGAATTGGGCATCCTAACTGCGGATAGTGAGATGTATAACTGTTATAAATAATACAAATGAAAAAATCTCTGAGGTGCAGAATTGTCTGAATGGCCCCAGTTCCCTGTTTTCATGCCCTGTGCTCAGTACGCTTTACTGCAGGGCTCAATCCATAGAGAACAAGGAGAGAAACAAGATGAGGATGGCAACTAAAACAAGTCCAAACAAATATCGCTGTACGATGATCTGCAAGATTCTTTCTGTATAAAATCAAATGAATAAATGAACCAGAAATGTTTACCACAAGCTCGAGATAATACTTAAACTTCTAGCAAGTTGACTGATTTAATTTAGTTAGAATTGAGAAAAAGTTGTATGGCGTTAAAAGCGGTTACACAGAAGGATACGCAATGTTATACAATAACTCATTTGGCAAGAGAAATTAGAATAGAGGGAAAGTCATGGACATGCACAAATGAAGTCAAAATGGTTAAAATCACTAGTGAAGATGCTACTAACTTAGATTTAGTTTATTTAAAGGGGTCATATGATGGTTCTAAAAAGAACATTATTTTGTGTATTTGGTTTAATGCAATGTGTTTACGCGGTTTTAGGTTAAAAAAGTCATTATTTTATACATAGTGTACATTATTGTTGCTCTATGCCCCTCCTTTCTGAAACGCGTCAATTTTTAACATACACAGTGCCATGATGCATATGTTTACATACAGTACATTTTACATCATACAAATGTGCATGTTTGTTTATGTCTCATGTCTTACGAACTGAGCAGTGGATGAGGCAGAATATTTACTAAATAAAAAAGAGCTCTTTTCACATATTTATCAGCTTTCTTTTTAGATGCCATCAAGGCAAAAATGACAATTAAACACGCAGCAGCTCCGGTGAGATTAACACAGTGTCTTTCTCCAGTTCTGAACGGGGCAACTGGAAACTACACACACGCTGAAAATTATGATTGCAATATTTACAATTCATATTAACAGAACTTACAGAAATCAAATCTAATTTTAATTCAGAATGAAAAAAAAATTGTGCATGTAAACATGCCTAGTGTATTTGTAAATGCTGGGAAACAGTGGCACTCTCCCAGTGTCCAAATATGCCTACTTCCCTATATTATCATTCAGTTATGCCTTCAGCAACCAAACAAATGTGTAAAACTTTACTCTCTATATGTTTTACCATGTTTAAATCCAGTCCACTGATTCCCCTCCACCCCACCCCCCGTACATTAGCACAGACAATGTGAAAACCAGAAACTCAGATTCCATCATAGAAAAAGAGTAAAACAGAAAATGAAACAAGACTTTTATTCAGTAATCAAACAGCTACTGCAGAAGAAACAACCTGTAATACAGAAAAGTAAATACTGTGGCACATTCATTTAATTGTTTCTCTACATTTTATTTAGAGTATATTGCACTTTATTACTAAAATATAAATAAATAAAGTTGTTGTCCATTATTTTGAAAAACAATTAGCAAAGAGTCACTGTTGTAAGCCTATGCTAACAGAGAAAAAAATGTAAAAAAGTGTACCCTCTTAACACCAAATCCATATCCACAGTCTCTTTTTTTTGTCAAGGGCCTGTCTGATGGATGGACAGGTGTAAAAACAGTTTCAAGTGCCTACAGGGCAGATATTATAAATACAGTCTTAATGACAATTATGAACTAGAGTGAGAGAGGATGACTATTTAAAAGTCAGCAGCGTGTGTAAATGAGAGAGAAGTGGAGTGATTTTGCCCGTTTAAAGGTATGAGAAGAGAAGGAGGCAGACGGAGAGATTGCAATGCCTCTAAATGTAATCATTTCAAAACGATGAACTGCCACTCAAAGGAGGAGACAGAGGGGGGTAATTGGGTGTCATTTGCAAGTAATTAAGTGAATCTGAATGTGTGAATTCAAACGTATGCAGATTTCTTCATTAACAATTGTCTCTGGAAGTGAAGAGCTCACTGATTCAGCATTGTCTTTGCGTTTCATATCCTTTAAAGCAATATCTAAGAGCCCTCAGCCATGTTAAATAACACAAATGAGGTACTATAATGTGTGTAATGTGTTATTGCACTTTCTTTTAATTATAAAAGTCTCTTCAGGCCAAAGGGCAGTACTGGCTCTTTATTTATAGTGAGATGTGAGCATGCCAAAAAAGAAAGAATCAATAAATAATCTTCGGTAACACTTTATAATAAGGTTCATTAGTTAACATTAGTTAACTACATCAGTAAACATGAACTAATAATGAACTGCACTTATAAAGCATTTATTAATCTTTGTTAATGTTAATTTCAACATTTACTAATACTTTATTAAAATCTTGTTAACATTGGTTAATGCACTGTGAACTAACATGAACAAACCATGAACAGCTGTATTTGTATTAACTAACGTTAACAAAGATTAACAAATACAATAACAAATGTACTGCTCATGGTTAGTTCATGTTAGTTAATACATTAGCTAATCTTAACTAATGAATCATTATTGTAAAGTGTTACATAATCTTCAAATATGTATTTATATATTAGTGATGATAATAATAAGACCACTGTAGGGATATGCCTACTGCAAGTCTATCATCACATATTTATGCAGATGAGTGAAGTACTGAACAGACTTTAAAAATGTAGTATAAAATAAAAAAAATATAGTAATAAATAAAGTATATATAAAATAGAAACAGTCCTATATAATATATAAAATATAGTATACTGTACATATCCACATCATTTAACATTTAATATACATGTAGATAATGAAAAAGACGTATTGGGATTGGCACTTTCAGTTATTCTAAACTCTATTGAAGTTACACAACCCGTGTCAGGACTCGTTCATTGTCGTAATCATACTTTAGATCTAATATTGTCACATGGAATCAAGGTTGATGGCATTACAATTCTGCAGCAGAGCAAGTATACATTATCTACTCTTATGTATACTCCATTTAGCCAAGGCTGCAAAACAAACTCTGTTACAAATATGGTAGAACTATTACTTCTACCACTAATGATTGCTTTATAAATAATCTTCCTGATCAGTTTCTACTCCTCCACCAGATAGCTTAGAAGAACTCAATGTTGCAACAGAAACTATTGATTTTCTTTTTTCCAGTACTTTAGACATGATTGCTCCTTTGCGCTTAAAGAAGATTAAGGAAAATAATCTGATGCCGTGGTATAACGAGCACACTCAGGCCCTCGAGAAAGCAGCCTTAAAAATGGAGCTCGGTTGGAAGAAAACAAAACTTGAGGTATTTTGCATTTTGTGGAAGGAAAGTGTTATTGCATACAGAAAGGCCTTAAAATGGCTAGATCTGCTTACTTTTCAACTATCTTAGTAGAGAACAAACACAACCCTTGGTATTTATTTGATGCAGGGGCTAAAGCTTCAGACTTTATGAATTTCTTTAATTGCAAGATTGATACTATTAGAGAGAAAATTATAATCATGCAACCATCTACTACAATATTGTATCAGATGTCGTGCTATAGACCCCCCGAGGAACAATTCTATTCTATATAGGAGAGGAAGAATTGTCTAAACTTGTTAAATCATCAAAATCAACAACGTATGTTATGCTGACTAAGCTACTGAAAGAGATGCTTCCAGAAGATATACAGTTACAAGAAAAAGTATGTGAACCGCTTGCAGAATCTGTGAAAATGTGAATAATTTTAACAAAATAGAGAGATCATACAACATGCGTTATTTTTTTATTTAGTGCTGTCCTGAATAAGATATTTGACATACACATTTTTTACATGTAGTCCACAAGACAAAAAAAATTGCTGAATTTATTAAAATGACCCCATTCAAAAGTTTATGAACTATTGATTCTTAATACTGTGTGTCGTTATCTGGATGATCGACGGCTGCTTTTTTGTTTTGTGATGGTTGTTCTTGAGTCCCTTGTTTGTCCTGAGCAGTTAAACTGCCCAATGTTCTTCAAAAAAGTCCTCCAGGTCCTGCAAACTCTTCAGATTTCCAGCATCTTTAGCATATTTGAACCCTTTCCAGCAGTGACTGCCCCCCCTATCTTATTTTGTTAAAATTATTCACATTTTCACAGATTCTGCAAGCGGTTCACATACTTTTTCTTGCAGCTGTAGATTCTCTTCATAATATTATTAATTTATCATTGTCATTAGGATACATACCAAAAACTTTTAAGCTGGCTGTTCTTAAACTTCTTATTAAAAAAACGCAACTTGATCCTAAAGAATTTGTTAATTACAGACCAATATCGAATATATCTTTTCTGTGAAAAATACTAGAAAAGGCAGTATCTTAACAACTGTGTTCCTTTTTTAGAAAGAAATGGTATCTGCAAGGAATCCAGTCAGGATTTAGACCGTATCATAGTACTGAGACTGCTTTTATTAGAGTTACAAATTATTTGCTCTTATCATCCGATTGTGGTTGTATCTCTCTAATAGTGTTACTAGATCTTAGTGCTGCATTTGATACTATCAACCACAACATTCTTATATAGAATATAATAGACTCAACAAAAACATTTTTTTTTTATTGCCATTACTGGAATGATTCAAATCTGACTGTTATTTATAGCAGTAAATGAAGTGGTGTCATATCAGTATTAGTATTGAGTACTTAAAGTTTTTTATTTTATTAATTATATAGCTAAATGTGTTACACTTACGTGTGGGAGATAATCGCATGGAGACAAAGGAGAACAGGTAGCAGGAACTTTTAATAACAAAACTCAGGAACACGTAAAACATGAACGAGAACCGACAAACACTGAGGGCAAACTGAGGGCTTAAATACACAGAGCAAATGAGGATAACGAGGAGCAGGTGAAGGACGAGGCACAGGTGAAAGACATAACCGATTAATCAAGATGGGGACAACAAAGTAACAGAGACTAAATCAAAACACATAAGACAGGGTATACATGTAACATATCGCCCCCTCCCGGAAAGGCGCGTCCTCGCGCCGTAAACAAGAACAACTAAGGAGGGAGGGTGGGGGCTTAGGAGGAGGGCGCGGAGCAAAAGGAAACAGACAGTCTGGGGAATTAAACAGAGTCCAAGGGGAAAAGTGGAAAGGGAGGAGCCAGAGGGAAGCCAGGAGCAGGAGCCAGATGGTGTGCCAGAAACCAGCCAGGACGAGGCCCCAGGGCGGAGTCGATGGTGGGAGGAGCCATGGAGGAGTCGACTGGGAGGTAGATGACACCCTGGGGACGACCAACGGAGAAAGGGCCACTGATAGAGCCGATGAGCCGATGAGCCCCCGCGAGGCAGAAGGTCCTGGAGACCGAGGTGGCACCGCAGCGACGAGCACCCGAGGTGGATCCGGGGAACCAGAGGGCAGCGGCTGAACTGGTGGGACCGAGGACAAAGGCGGAGCTGAAGGGAAGGCGGAGCCAGACGAAGCCGCAGGTGAAGGCAGGTCGACGACTGACCAAGGCAGAGCCGGAGAGACGAGGGAGCCCGGAGAAGCCGTATGACCACTGGTTTCCGGTGGAGCCGAGGGAGGGAGGAGCCAAGGGGGCACCGAAGTGTCGACGGGCTGAGGCGAAGCAGGGGGCACAGAGGCTGGAGGCGAAGACAGGGTAACCTCAGTGCGGGACAGAGCTGGTGGCCTGAAGACACTAGGCGTGTCCACACCGCGTGTGGGCGGAGCAGAGGGGCGGAAGGACAGCAGCGAAGGGAGGACTGAGGAATAGACCGACAGAGGAGGTGGGAGAGGGAGGCTGGGTGGGAATTCAGAGGCAGGAGACACTAGAGAAACAGGGGTCGCTGGAGAGACAGGGGCCACAGGAAAAACCTCTTCAAAAAAGTCTATCAGGTCTACCTCAAAAACACTGCCCAGTTCTTCAATATAGTTGCCAGTGACTTCCTGCAATTCAACCACAGCGGCGGTGTTGTGGGCGGGGCTTTCCTCCCAGCCCTCGAACTCCACAATAACTCCCTCTGCGATATACGGCGTTGACGGCTCATGCACCTGGTCAGACCTTGTTGGTGGTTCGGGCTCCGAGGCGATGACACACTCCGTCCTTGTCCTCGGTACGGGCTCGTCTCTCGCGGGTGGCCGGTCCCCACGGTCTGCGGTGGGCTCGTGCAACTCCTCCGTTGCATCACTCGCTGGTGGTGGTTGGCTGGTCTCTGGCAGTGGTGGAGTGGGACTGGTAACGCTGTCCTCCTCAGCGGGGCCGATGGTACATGGCGAGTGGTTATTTACCAGTACCCACTCCACGAATGCGGCGAAATCTTCCTTTGGACCGCCCGCTGGAACGCGTGCCTTCGACCGCTCGCTCAGGCCGGTGTAGTAGAAAACACAGAGCGAGCGGTCCGGGAAACAGGTAAGGCACGCGAGCTGTAGGAAGTCCCGAGTGTGTGCCTCCAGCGGACGGTCTCCCTGCTCCAGGCAGAGAAGCTGAACTTCGGGAAGGGCCATGGGGAAACGGGGAAAACTCAAACAAAACAGAGGGAAAAAAACGCCGCAAAAAACAACTTTTTTGGTCGGTTCTTCTGTTACACTTACGTGTGGGAGATAATCGCATGGAGACAAAGGAGAACAGGTAGCAGGAACTTTTAATAACAAAACTCAGGAACACGTAAAACATGAACGAGAACCGACAAACACTGAGGGCAAACTGAGGGCTTAAATACACAGAGCAAATGAGGATAACGAGGAGCAGGTGAAGGACGAGGCACAGGTGAAAGACATAACCGATTAATCAAGATGGGGACAACAAAGTAACAGAGACTAAATCAAAACACATAAGACAGGGTATACATGTAACAAAATGAAAATGTTAAAGTGACAGTTCTAATATTTATACTTTTTTCTCCATTCTGTCTTAATTGTTTGCATGGTAAGTACTATATAGGCAACACAAAGCAGTCTGAAATTCTAGGTGCTGATCCTGTCTCTTCCTGTCTGACTTGGTTACCCACTAACCATCCCCACCAAACCCTGGATGCATACAGGCATGCAAAGCGATCATTTCAGCTCCCATCTGCTTTTAGTACTGCAATATGAATTCTAAATATTGCCTGGCCAGGAACAATAAGAAGGGAAAAATCGTCTATATTTACATAAACAGCCTGGACCCATCACATTTCACAATCCAGATATATATTTTACAGAAAGCAATTCCATTTCTTCTGAGAACGACATTAAGGGAAAACTAATCCAAAACCCTACATTTTTGGGTTGCACTTTTTCTAATTTAACAGTTTTAGAGGAAGGGAGGTGACGCAGATGATAATCATTGCTTATTTTGAATATGAGTATGATGAAAGTTATGCATTTAGAAATTGCATTTCTTGTTTATCTTTCCACCCGAAACTCACAATCATCAGTTTGAAAGTCTGACTCTACGGCAATGAGTGAGGGCTGAAGCAAAGCCAAGGCTTCCATCCGGAAAACAAAGAGAACATATGGGACAAGAGGAAAGAGTGGATCATTCATCAAGAAATCCTGATGTATTCTGAGGAATATCCATCATACCCTAAGGACAAACTGCTGGAAAGAAATAAATGGAAAGAAAGAAGAAGGTTGCATTTGTCTATTCCATAGAGGAGATCTCCCAAGGACATACCTATGGATGTCTCTTAATTCTGATGACAGCTGGATGATAACAAAAAAGAACTCAGGATCTGAAAAAGCTAGGAGATTGTTCTTTGGAATGGAAGGGGTCTGCCTATCAAAATAGTTTGGAGTGCTTTTATCTAATCACATGATCATGTAAGGTTGTCTTTGTCCATACAAATATTAGTGAATGCATCAAAGAAATTCTCAAACATTACATTATGGGTACCGCAACATACTGGTATTCATGATGTCCATGATATTTAAACCTTTCACACGTAAATGTAAGTTTTTTTAGGGTGACTGTTATTTTAGAACGTATCACCTTATTATTTCCATGGCGGAGCGTCATGCTTGTCGCGTGACACACCACAGTCACAATAGTGCTGTATGACAGATGTATCGCTTTTATTTTGTGTTTCCTTTTTTATTCAAAATATTCACAAACTTGTTCAAACTATATAATTAGCTATTCAGATTCTCAAATATCTGTAAGTGAATGTTTTGTCGTTTAAACACCTTTATAATGATCATGTTAGTTGATCTATAACGTGCAATGGGCGCCGCCATGTTAGTTTGCTTGGCAATTCAGAGAATCAGATCTGTCAGATTTACAATACGTAAATTCATCCACTTCCCCTGAAACACATAAGTAAGTGAATGGTGAATATAGTAAACTATATAGTTACCTATACAATGTGTATCTGATATGAATAAAATATGACACGTTCTCATTATAACTGGAAGCATTAATATTGCCGCATCCATAGACATCAGTCTGTATTTAGCAAACTTTAAATGTATTTTTTTGCTAGTACTTATGTGTATTTAAATGTCTGAATCCTAAAATAAAAATGTGAATAGATTTAGAATAAAATAGATTTTCATACTTGAATGTTCAAAAAACATTCATTTTCACATGTTTTACATTGTTGCAGCACCTCTCTTCCCAGTCTGTCAGTAATGCTCTGTAATGTGAACACAGTAATGTGTTTTGGAAATGTCACACCCTTTATCATAACCGTGCTATATCCGGGGTGGAAAAAAACAGTGTCTCTTCCACATGCTGAGTACACACTACTAACACAACTTAACCCTCTGAGCCCTGAGCTTTTTTTTGGCTCCTGGAGGTGTTTTGACATGCCCTGACATTTGTGCTTATTTCTGTTACTTGTAACATTTTCATGGCTAAAGTCTGATTACACTGCATTCAGCACAAACTCTGAAGTCACTGTTATAAGGCTATAAAACCCATACTGAATATTTGTTCACAAGGCTTTTGAAAACCGGATCACGTAGGCTATAATTTTAGCTTCAAGACTATTTAAAAATCAATTTGTAAAACATGTTTTGTGTCAGGAAGGCTTAAGCGGGGAGGGCGTGAATGTTGATGTTTTTCACACCAGAGAAAGACAAAGACACTCCCCCAATCCTAATGGCCCTATATCAGCTGAATGGGACTGTGAGGGAACTAGAACAAAGAAAGTGAAGAGATTAAAAGAATGGCTTTTTGATTTGTTTGCATTTATTTACAACACAACATAATCCCAATATACACAACGGAGGAGAAAAGTGGGACAAAAATAAGGGACAATCATGGTTCTTTATGGTTCATGGTTGTCATTTCAGTGTCTGCAGTTAAGAGTGTGTATAAAAGGCTCTCAGATATAAACACATTTGTTTTGCTTAACCTATTAATGCACAATCAAAAAATAATGTTAACGTCATATAAATAAATGTCAATTGTTACACACAATCCATCTAAAGTTTTTGTAGCATTATACACTACTGTTCAAAAGTTTGGGGTCAGTAAGAATTTGTTTTAAATTAATAGTTTTATTAATAATTAATCATTTTTAATAAATGAATAGTTTTGTTCAGCAAGAATGCATTAAACGTATCGTAAATACATTTTAATGTTACAAAAGCTTTCTATTTCAGATTAATGCTGTTTTTTTTACTTTCTATTAATCAAAGAATCCTGAAAAAAATGTACACAACTGTTTTCAACATGGATCTCCCATTACAGTATCACTGTTAAATATTATGACTTCTTTGCAATATAATCTGCAAATGCATACACAAACAGATGTCCCTGCCACGTTTAAAGGTGTTTTACTCGAACACACCTAGTTTGTAGAACAAAGTAAACGCTCCCGTGGTGTCTGTCGTTATCTCGCTGAGGCATAGACTCATGAGTATCACGAAGGCGTTGCTCTCTATTTTGTGCGTCTACATTTAAAATAACGAACTTGAGCGCACAAAAGACGCAACATATGTGAACGACCCCTCAGTGGTTAGATGAGCATAGCAGTCAATAAACAGGACAAGGAAGGTCACGTACGGGACATTTAGGCCCAATATACGGGACGTCCGAGCTAATACGGGACAGTTGGCAGTCCTACTTTTATATCATGCCGTGTTTAATATTATAGAGCATAAAAATACCCTCATGTCGTACGTGTATCTTTATTTAGCATTGAAAGGTTGCCTACCAGTCTATATTTCATTTTCAACATGTTTCCGTTGATTTCACACATTTTTGTCCAGCAATAGTTCAACTAGTATCCTACAATGTGAAGTTTATGCATCAATAATGCTAATATAAGTAAAAAAGAAATGTTTTACTTTAAAAATTCTCATCTTAAAATCGCATTCTTCTTATTCTGAGGTAAATCCATGGTAAACTCACAGCGTGCCTTCCAAACTCGATGAAAAGCAGAAGAATGATTAAGTGGATTCTTTGTTTTGAGGTGATGGGGGGTTTACAGGTTTGTGTTTCTTCACGTGGACGATTAGCATGTGAATCCCTTTGCGCGTGTGGGTGTGGTCATATTAAAGATAACAAGGCTCCGCTTGAGGAACTGTAGCTCTCACTGTTTTTTAATACAGATTAGCTACATAAACAGAGAATATTTGTTTTTTATATAAATTACTTCATTTAAAAGTAGACATTTCAGGCTTTATAAAGAGATATCTGTCGTGTCTGTGTGGCAAATATTCGCTGAGTTACAGTTCATTTTCAGACGCATTTCAGGGTGGACTTCACGGAGAGACAGACAGGAGAACGCGCATCCTGTTTGTTTTCTTTATTTAGCGAAAAGCACAACATTTAGTTTTTATTTTGAGTGTACACAAATAAAAGTAGACACTTTAAGCTTTGTAAAGACATATCTTTCATGTATGTGAGGCCAAAAATGACAGAGTATTTTAAGCAGTTTTACACTGTCATGAAGAAAAATCAAGTGTTCTTCGGGTTAAACAGGCCTTTTTTTTTTTTGCATATGCCGGGCGGGAATTAATTAAATGAGGAATACTGTGACATGTACTATCCCAGAAGAAAACTCAAGACTACAATCGAGGCATTTCAGGGCATTCAGAAACAGTGCTTACTGATATAGACAATAACTCCCTATGGAGTGGACTTTGTGCTTTGTCATTTGTCAAAGGCTCAGACCTTGCTTTATGCTCAAACTGCAAAATTACACGCTAAATTAAGTTGAAAATATAAAAAACATAATATGTTCTCTTTAAAAAAGAAATATATATATCATGTTAATACTCAATATATAATGCTATTATACCCAGCCCCAGTAACTCTGCTTGACATGCATTGTGGAGCTACTACTGCCGCACAACATCATGTTGACAGATGACAGATGAAAGTGAGATCCTAGCCCTGAAAAAAAATTAGCTTGCCAATGTGAGAGATTTTTGGATTCAGTAAAAAAGATGGGGTGTTAGGCACCCCAGTCAGCAGAAGGTGCTGATCAACAGAAAGTTATTTTTATAGTGTTTCGTGAATTATTCACCCTACAAATCCAACATATCCACGCAGTTTTTTTTCCCCATCTGGAATGTAAGAGCAAAGACTCTCAGTTACATTTCCAAAATGAAAGACTTTCTTCACCTCTTAATGATACCACTTTGTAATATCTAATTTGTCACTCTCTTGTTCGAGCTAAGTATCACCCTCAGCATTAAAACAGTGGGAATTGATGGTGATGTAACTCTAATCACAAGCTACATTTATTATGCAGCATAAACAAATGCTTTTAGAGAAAAGGTGACAAAAAAGTTATGGTTCATAATTATCTTCTGATCTGCTGCTAGTAAGAGACTGGGAAAAAAATGTCAAAAGGAATATCCAAATAAGCCTTCAACCAGATCAGACTAAAGTATCCACATAAACCATCTGGCAGGAGAAATAATGAACAGCAAGACAGTGAGAGCCAGTGATGTTTGCAGCTCTCCTTTTTGCAAGACCACAATCTGACTGATTTTGAAGACAGTTATGAGGCATTGTTCAGATTGAAATCACAGAAAAATACATATTTCCTTTTATTTTTTAAAATGAAAGTCATTAAAAGTAAGAAAGACCATTCTTGTGCTGTCTTCCCTGTCATAATCCACCTAGTCTTAATGCCCAGAGTAGCTGTTAACATCTCAAAGAACAGAAAAAGTGTGGTGGTAATTAGGCACCGTTGTAATACCCATTAGCACTTGCTGTTTCATTACAACTTTACATTACAACAAAAGAAAACAAACCGAAGCAATTTCATGAAGCATGGATATTTAATTCCAACAATTTTGTAGTAACATCCAATTTGCTCAGTAAAAACTTAACAACAATTATGAAAAACTAACAGTGTAGTAAGTAGCCTCAGATCAAGCAATAATATTTATTGATTTTACATTTATTCATTTAGCGTTTTATCCAAAGCAAGAACATACAGCGAAAAGACAGGATTTATGTCATTCCATTTAATCCTCAAAATACGTTTATCTCCTTTAGGGACCGCTAATTTACACATTTCCAACACTAAACCAATTCTTCATGGTGATTTAGACCAGTCACCAAAATAGATTGAGAAAAAGGAAAGTCAGCTTTGATCATTTCTGTGGATAGGAGAACAGTGATGCAAACAAAGATGTGGCATGCAAACCTCTCGAGAAGATAATTTAAAAATTCCTGCTTTAAAATGCGGGTTTAAGTAAATTTTAACATGAGGATACAGGGAAAACGTCTTGGTTATGACTGTAACCCTGGTTCCCTGAGAAGGGAATACGTCTTGAAGCATGTGTGAAATCAGTCCAATGGCATGGCAGGACGTCATCCCGTAGCGTGTGACATCATGAACAGGAAGCTATAAAGCCTAAATTAGGATACATGTACATGACCAAACAATGTCAGCTTCTGATTGGCCAAAGCAAGTTGATCACAGGCATGTGGAAGTATGGCAGGGCAACACAGCATCTCAGGGTTACAGTCATGACCAAGACGTTTCCTACCGAGGGAACTCCACGCTGCATGAGATGTTGACACTATGGGAATGTTAATACCCACTACGCCATACTGAGCATAGTGTGACAGTGTGTCATAGTGTGAATTATGGTGAGCACAAATCTAGGACATAAGCACCTGAGACCCTGGTACATACATCCTGTACGGAAACTCCTGACAATCATGCTTGTTATGTGACTCACCGCAACCAAAATAGCGCTGTATGACAGATATATTGCTTTCATTTCATTTTTCCTTTTTTATTCAAAATATTCTCAAACTTGCTTACCATGTCATCAACTATCTGATATTCCAAAAATATAAAAAAACTTTATAGTTGCTTACACTAAGTGTATCTGATATGAATAAAACCCGTCAGTAAATTATATTTGAATGGATTGTTATTGCTGCTTCCATAGACACCAGTGTGTATTTTACAAACTCTAAATGTATTGTTTTACTAGTACTTATATGTATTTAAATGTCTGAAACCTAAAATAAACATTATGTGGTTGAAAACATTGTGATATATGACAAGCGTTGAGTGTGTGTCCGTCTCTGGCTCAGTGCCAGCCAAAGAGCGAAATCACAGTTTGAATCTCAGGGGCACATAAATAAAAAAACAATATGTGGGACCATACCAATGGAAATTAAAATTAATAAATAAACTGCAGCTGGTCCAAAACGCAGCAGCTCGAGTTCTTACTAGAACCAGGAAGTATGACCATATTAGCCCGGTTCTGTCAACACTGCACTGGCTCCCTATTAAACATCGCATACATTTTAAAATCTTGCTAATTACTTACAAATCACTAAATGGTTTAGCTCCCCAGTACTTGAGCGAGCTCTTAACGCATTATACTCCATCACGTCTATTGCAGTCTCAAAACTCTGGCCAGGTGATAATACCTAGAATATCAAAATCAACTGCAGGCGGTCGATCCTTTTTCTATTTAGCACCCAAACTCTGGAACAGCCTTCCTAGCATTGTTCGGGAAGCAGACACACTCTGTCAGTTTAAATCTAGACTAAAATCGCATCTCTTTGCTATGGCATACACATAAAACATTTTTAATTTATATTTTATTCAAATTGTTAGGCTGCATTAACTAGGTCAGCCGGAACCGGGAACACTTCCCATAACACCTGATGTACTCGTTACATCATAAGAGGAATGGCATCTACGCTAATGTTAGTCTCCCTGTTTATCCCGAGGTTTACTGCAGTCAGCCAGATCCGGCCCGTATCCAGATCAGATGGTGGACCAGCGCCCAGACATTACCAACGCATCCCTGAAGTGTCTGCAGAGACCGTGTCAATTAGTCTACCCTCTGAAATTTCTCATCGACATGGCATCCTCAATGGATCCATCTCCGGCGTGATGACTCCGATATTTCGAATATTCCTATTTAATAATTATTTAATCGACACGCCATCCTCAATAAACCCGGCGTGATGCCACCAATCTTTCGAATAATCCGATCTAATATTACTTCTGACCTATAAGGCTGCCAAAATAATAAACATACACTGTTTGTTAATTGGCAAGAGGAGAACTGGCACCCCGACTGAGCCTGGTTTCTCCCATGGTTTATTTTTCTCCATTAGGACACCTGATGGAGTTTTGGTTCCTTGCCACTGTCGCCTCTGGCTTGCTCAGTTGGGGACACTAAATTTTCAAATAAATATCCAAATAAATTTAATTACTAAACTAAATTATATCAACTACATTACTTGAATATATATGATAATTGAAATGAGCTGATGACATCACCGTTTTCTCCAGAGCGGCTGTACAGCCGAATCAAATTCTGTTCATTATTTTCCTGTTTAACACTGTGAAGCTGCTTTGAAACAATCTGCATTGTAAAAAGCGCTATATAAATAAAGTTGACTTGACTTGACTAAAACAATTGTATGTTAAGAATTTGAAATATATAAACTAATATATCTTATAGTATAATAAAGCAATAGTAAATAATAAAGGAACAAAAGAAAAAAAAACATTACAAGCAATAAACAAAAAGTGCTTTCAGCATTTAAGACTATCTAAATGTTTTCTATTCAAGGACTGTGAGTGATTTTTCTCTTTCTCAGATTTACTGTTGTTTGATTATTACAGATGACATCATAGACAGCAAGAGATCTAATAAGCTCCATTCACACTAATGCACAGCTCTTATTTGAAATATAAGATGTGGTTTGTCCTCTCTGTTTAATCCCTGACTTAATAACTGACTGTGTTTACATTAATTTTGTCATAAATAATGCTTTTGTAAAGAGCATTTGTAAATATAATACCGGCGGACAAGACCGCACACTGCAAGCGTTCCATGGAGGAAGCTCTAGAGTTAAGGATGGTCTCAACAACCTCAGTTGAGAGACCAGAGTTCAGGAATCGTTCCCCATCAGGGGCTAAACCTACAGTTCCCTTTCAGTCGGTCACGTTCGACGTACGTCGGAACTGACCGACGAATTGGGGATCATTTTCAGAGACCAATCTACTTCGAGTGATGCAACTGTGTCCCAAGGCCGCTGTGGACTGGCGGGCTAACCCGCGTCTCCCCTCCCGGGCGTGTAAGTTCTCGTCCGGTCTAACGGGCAAGGCTTACACAGCCTGCGGGTTGATTGGAGCAGCTCGGAGGGAGATGGTGTCCGCACCCCTCCCCCCCCGGAGGAGGACCGGGGTGCCAAGACATTCAAAACTTTTCTGCCACTGACTCCTCGGAGTCCAGCGGTACCCACATTGTCAATAAAAGAGCAGTTTCCTTTCTCCCTGGGCTCCAAGAGTGCCGAGCCGGCTGTGTGCGACGCCCCCGGGCCTTGCCACTCCTGGCCTCCCCTCTTCTCGCCAGTGAGCGGTGTGCGGCTAGAGGACGCCCTCGGGCCTTCTCTCCCACACACTACCCCACCCTGGAGCGGTCAGACAACACTCCAGGTTGCCTCCGGGCCGTCCGGGTCAGGTCCGACCGCCCCATCTCGCTGCCCCACCCTGGGTACGTCTGTGGTGCCGTTGGTTCCGCTTCGCTCCCCAGACCGTCCAGCTGGCTCATCCGTACCATCAGACTCGGTTACGCGATTCAGTTCACGCACCGGCCACCCAAGTACAAGGGCATCCTCTTCACCTCTGTGTGGAGCAGCCCTAACCCTAACCCTAACCCTCGACACAGACCGTTCCTAAGCTTTGTGTTCGAGGGGAAGGCATATCAGTAAAAAGTCTTACCCTTCGGGCTGTCCCTGTCGCCTCGCGGCTTTACGAAGGTCACGGAGGCAGCCATTGTTCCACTCAGAGAACGCGCCATTCGCATTCTCAACTATCTCGACGACTGGCTCATTCTCGCTCGGTCTCGGGAACAGTTGTGTGAACACAGGGACCTGGTGCTCTGTCACCTCAGCCTGCTGGGGCTTCGGGTCAACCGAGAGAAGAGCAAACTCTGACAGCACTGCGGCCGTTGCGTACATCAACCGTCAGGGTGGTCTACGCTCCCGTCGCATTAAGCAATTCGCCCGCCATCTCCTCCTGTGGAGTCAGAAGCATCTGAGGTCGCTTCGGGCCATTCACATCCCTAGTGCGCTGAACCAGACAGCCAATGAGCTCTCTCGCCAGCCGACACCGCCGGGAGAGTGGCGACTCCACCCCCGGACCGTCCAGCTGATATGGGACCTTTTCGGAGCCGCACAGGTAGACCTGTTTGCCTCTCCGGACTCGACCCATTGACAGTTGTACTATTCCCTGACCGGGGGGACCCTTGGCACGGATGCACTGGCACACAGCTGGCCCCGGGACCTACGCAAGTATGCGTTTCCCCCAGTGAGCCTTCAAGCACAGACCGTGTGCAAGGTCAGGGAGGACGAGGAGCAGGTTCTCTTAGTTGCACCTTACTGGCCCAACCGGACCTGGTTCTCCGAACTGCCTCTCCTCTCGACAGCCCCTCCCTGGCCGATTCCCCTGAGGGGGGACGGGGCACACTATGGCACCCGCGTCCAGACCTCTGGAAACTCCATGTCTGGTCCCTGGACGGGATGCGGAGGTTCTAGGTGGCCTGCCACAGGCTGTGGCAGACACCATCGCTTCAGCTAGAGCCCCCTCTACGAGGAGCCTCTATACGCTGAAGTGGAACCTGTTATTTGACTGGTGTTCTTCCCGTCGGGAAGACCCCCGAAGGTGTTCGGTTAATGTCGTGCTTTCCGTCCTACAAGAAGGGTTGGAGCGAAGGCTGTCTCCCTCCACCCTCAAAGTGTACGTCGCCGCAAAAGCAGCGTACCACGATGTAGTAGCAGGTAAGTCCTTGGGTAAGCACAACTTAATCGTCAGGTTCCTCAGAGGTGCGAGGAGACTAAATCCTCCTCGTCCAACCTCGGTACCCTCTTGGGACTTAGCCCTGGTGCTAAGAGCACTTCAGGGCCCTCCCTTTGAGCCTTTGCACTCTGCAGAGTTGAAAATCCTGTCTATGAAGACAGTACTCCTGACTGCATTGGCCTCCATTAAGAGGGTAGGGGACCTGCATGCACTTTTCGATCAACGAATCGTGCCTAGAATTCGGGCCGGCCAACTCTCACGTAATCCTGAGACCCAGGCCCGGATACGTGCCCAAAGTTCCCACCACTCCCTTCCGAGATCAGGTGGTGAGCCTGCAAGCGCTGCCTTCGGAGGAGGCAGACCCAGCCCTAGCTTTGTTGTGTCCCGTCCACGCTCTTCGCGCTTACGTTGACCGGACTCAAAGCTTTAGGACCCCAGAGCAGCTCTTCGTCTGTTACGGAGGCCAGCAGAAGGGAAAGGCTGTCTCCAAGCAGAGGTTAGCCCACTGGATAGTGGATGCTATTGTCTTGGCTTACCAGTCCCAAGACGTGTCTTGCCCGTTCGGGGTGCGAGCTCACTCCACTAGGAGTGTAGCCTCCTCCTGGGTGCTGGCTCAAGGTGCCTCGCTGACAGATATTTGTAGAGCTGCGGGCTAGGCGACACCAAACACGTTCGCTAGATTCTATAGCCTCCGTGTAGAGCCGGTTTCTTCCCGTGTACTCGCCTCCAGCGGTACCTGGAGTACCCACTCTTGTGTCGGCTACAAATAGGAAAAAGAGGCTACAATTTGCACGAGCTCACCAAAATTGGACAGTTGAAGACTGGAAAAATGTTGCCTGGTCTGATGAGTCTCGATTTCTGTTGAGACATTCAGATGGTAGAGTCAGAATTTAGCGTAAACAGAATGAGAACATGGATCCATCATGCCTTGTTACCACTGTGCAGGCTGGTGGTGGTGGTGTAATGGTGTGGGGGATGTTTTCTTGGCAGACTTTAGGCCCCTTAGTGCCAATTGGGCATTGTTTAAATGCCACGGCCTACCTGAGCATTGTTTCTGACCATGTCCATCCCTTTATGACCACCATGTACCCATCCTCTGATGGCTACTTCCAGCAGGATAATGCACCATGTGACAAAGCTCCAATCATTTCAAATTGGTTTCTTGAACATGACAATGAGTTCACTGTACTAAAATGACCCCCACAGTCACCAGATCTCAACCCAATAGAGCATTTTTGGGATGTGGTGGAACGGGAGCTTCGTGCCCTGGATGTGCATCCCACAAATCTCCATCAACTGCAAGATGCTATCCTATCAATATGGGCCAACATTTCTAAAGAATGCTTTCAGCACCTTGTTGAATCAATGCCACGTAGAATTAAGGCAGTTCTGAAGGCGAAAGGGGGTCAAACACAGTATTAGTATTGTGTTCCTAATAATCCTTTAGGTGAGTGTAGATTGGTCTCTGAAAATGATCCCCAATTCGTCAGTCAGTTCCGACGTACGTCTCCGTTCCCTCCTTCAGGGAACGAGGGTTACATGCGTAACCGAGACGTTTCCACAGGTCTGGGCGGGGGTGGAGGATAGCAACTCCTGCCTGAGACAGAAGTTCCCTCCTGACGGGAATCTCCCAGGGACAGTTGTTGAAGCGAGACATCAGGTCCGAGAACCATAATCATACCGGCCAGAATGGGGCTACTAGGAGTAGACTCATCCTGGTGAACTCTCTCTAAAACTCCCAGGAACAGAGCAAGGGGAAATGTGTATAGGTGCAGCCTCGGCCACGGTCTGTACCATGGCATTCAACCCCAGTGGGGCTGGATGCGTGAGGGAGAACCAGAGCGGATAGTTTGACTCCACTATCTCGGGGTGGAGTTTCCTTTCCCCGGGCCTCAGCCCCTGCCTCAACAGGATGTCTGTTCCCGGATTTAGGTGCCAAGGGATGTACACTGCTCTCAGGGACAGCAGCTTGCCCTGGGCCCACAGGTGAATCTGGTGTGCCAGTTTGCAAAGAGGGCACGATTGCAGACCCACCTGGTGATTTATGTATAAAAGCACCAATGTGTTGTCTGATCTGACAAGCACATTGTGGCTAATCCGGAAGAAACTATTTTAGAGACAGAGCCAGGTCTATGCACTTTGTGAAGTGCCTCTCCGTGGCCACCAGGGCTGCCATAGATCAGCCTTTAGCCAGGTCAGTGGCCCAGCACATCTCTTTAATCTTGATACCTCAGAAATGGAGATTGCAAAAAAATGGAAGGCCCCATCACAGAGGTTGTACCTTGCTAGGCAGGAAGAGTTCAACAAGTTTGCTTCTTCGACAAACCTCCTGCCTCTCAGTTGGCCATTCGAAATTTAACTTGGCCACGGCTCAAGTAACAACCTCCAAGAGCTCCACATAAGCAGGGGACAGAGGTGGAGAGTCCTCTATCTCCCCTGCCTCGATACTGAGCACATCCACCTCCTCTTAGCTGGATGGCTTTTAACTTGGGGCGAAAGAAACTGCAAAGTGTGCTTCCACATGCCGAGAGAAAACACTGAATCTAGTGGGTGAGGGTTAAGAAAAGGCAGAGTCTTTCTCAAACCCCTCCCCTAAATCCCTCTGCATTCCCCTTGACCTGAGTCACCACTCTGCCTTGGGAGAGCAGCCGCTGCATGTACATAAGTTTTCACAGCCTTTACTATGACACTCAAAAATTGAGCTCAGGTGCATCCTGTTTCCACTGAACATCCTTGAGATGTTTCTGCAACTTGATTGGGGTCCACCTGTGGTAAATTCAGTTGATTGGACATGATTTGGAAAAGCACACACCTTTATATATAAGGTCCCACAGTTAACAGTGCATGTCAGAGCACAAACCAAGCCATGAAGTCCAAGGAATTGTCTGTAGACCTCCGAGACAGGATTGTATCGAGGTACAGATCTGGGGAAGGGTACAGAAAAAATTCTGCAGCAATGAAAGTCCCAATGAGCACAGTGGCCTCCATCATCCGTAAATGGAAGAAGTTTGGAACCACCAGGACCCTTCCTAGAGCTGGCAGCTGGCAGCCAGTGATCAGGGGAGAAGGGCCTTAGTCAGGAAGGTGACCAAGAACCCGATCATCACTCTGACAGAGTTCCAGTGTTTCTCTCTGAAAGGATAACCTTCCAGAAGAACAACCATCTCTGCAGCACACCACCAATTAGGCCTGTATGGTAGAGTGGCCAGACGGAAGCCACTCCTCAGTAAAAGGCAGCCTAGAGTTCCTGAAGACCATGAGAAACAACATTTTCTGGTCTGATGAAACAAATATTGAACTCTTTGGCCTGAATGGCAAGCATCATGTCTGGAGGAAACCAGGCACCACTCATCGCCTGGCCAATACCATCCCTACAGTGAAGCATGGTGGTGGCAGCATGTTTTTCAGTGGCAGGAACTAGTCTAGGAGACTAGTCCAGAGCCCAGACTTGAACCCGATTGAACATCTCTGGCGAGATCTGAAAATGGCAATGCACCGATGCTCCCCATCTAATCTGATGAAGAGGTCCTGCAAAGAAGAATGGGAGAAAATTGCCCAAAAATAGGTGTGCCAAACTTGTAGCATCATACTCAAAAAGACTTGAGGCTGTAAAAAGGTGCTTCAACAAATTATTGAGCAAAGGATGTCAATACTTATGTACATGTGATTTGTGACATGTCGTTTTTTTGTTTTTAATAAATTTGCAAAGATTTCAAACAAACTTCTTTCACGTTGTCATTATAGAGTATTGTTTGTAGAATTTTCAGGAAAATATAGAATTCAGTCAATTTTGGAATAAGGCTACAACATAACAAAATATGGAAAAAGTGAAGCGCTGTGAATACTTTCCGGATGCACTGTACATGCTCCGCTCCCAGACAAACAACATGTGTCATGTGTATTATGAGATAGCATGGGCAAGGATGAACATGATTTGAATTGCTGTTTGCTTGCCATTCTAATATATTTATATGTTCTACGGGACAAACAATCAATACATAGTATAGACAATACCCACAGAGCATTTGCTGAAGGCACAGAAGCTTACATTTTTTGGTCAAGGTGTGCTTTATAGCTTCCTGGTCATGATGTCACATGCTATGGGATGACATCCCACCCATGCCATTGGACTGATTTCACACATGCTTCAAGATGCAAACACACAGAGGCATTCCTATAGGGTCAACATCTGATGCAGTGTGGAGTTCCCTTGAAAGGAAAATATATTCATATATTGGGGTTTATATTTATTTTTGACAGTCATATATTTTTGACAGTCTTAATTTCTTTTAGCCTGACAAGCCAGACCCACATCAAGAGGTCTGGGAACACACCATTGGCAGGGCTTAATCCGAAGGGAAAAACGGTTGTCTTTCAAATTCCCTCTGCACGCAATAGGATAGCGCTACAACCAACCAGAGCAACGAAGAAGGTGAAGCGGAGCTAGTTGATAGATTAAACTTTTGCCGTATCCAGTCGGCAAAACTTCAAACACATCTTCCTTTTTTAAGAATGACTTCAGTGGCGTTCTTTTTTTTTTTTTTTGAAGAAAAACGTAACTCCGAGTCTTGCAGAGTCGTAGCCAAAACCAATTCGAAAGACCGCTGTTCGCCAGCTTCTTTGTTTTCAAGTAGCATGCAGAACCGTCGCACCACTGCAGTCATTATGTTAAGCCCGCCCACTGACTCTATACACGATGTGATTGGCCTGACTAGAGTTTGGTTTTTAAAGCTCGCAAGCCAACAGAGAGTTGCTAGACAACCCTGGCTGCAAATTACATTTTCTGCCACTAGGGTGCGTCTAGATTTCTAGGCTAAATTTCTTTGGTTTCAAACGATAAACCATGGAGCTTTTATTTTGGTTTAAGCTTCTCTTTGTTGATGAGATTTGTAAATGATTCTCATTACAAATTTGGGAAAATAGTTGCCTTCAGTTTTTGACCCCCAATTAAAAAAAAAAAGAAGAAGATAAATAGCCGGATTTACACAAATTACCTACTCCAGATTAAAAATAGTGTTTTTTGGTGAAAGGTGACATGTTTGCATCCCTGGGAGAAAGTCAATGGTGAGAAGGGGGGGGGGATGAAGAGTTGAACAAAGCAGTTCCAAGGGTTCCTTTTGAATATGAATATGAATATCAGAATGAGATAAAGAAGTTGTTCGACACATGAAGGAGACCAATATTACTGATATAGAGAGCGAGTTTGAAGGACATGAGATGCATTGAAGTAGGTAGGAGCATCAAGTGAATATTAAGATCACCAAGAAGGATGACTCTTCTGGGATCAGGGTAAGAAGAGTATCAAGTTCATCTATAATGTATGGCCACAGCGTTAAATTCAAAGGAGTGGATGGGTAGATCAGGAAGGGGGAGATATGGAATTTCCAAGATGATGTGATAAGACCTGCACCCTATCTTTGACCTAAAGTTAGAGGCAGTGAGAGGAAATGCAGAAGATATAATATTGCATGCAGAAGCCAAAGTTACTTGACACTTCATTCCAACTATAAAACAGAAACAGCAACCTTGCACCCTGATGAATCTCTGCTTCAAAAAGTATGAGAGTATTGCCCTTATTTATTTATTTATTTTTTAATTACTTTAATGATATTAAAGGAATATTCCAGGTTCAATACAAATTAGACTCAATCAACAGCATGTGGCATAGTGTTCATACTGAGGTTACTGTGAGGTACTTGCAATGGAGGAAAATGAGACCAGTTTTTTTAAGAGTGGAAATGTCAAGCTTATAATATTAAATATATACATAAAATATATTATAAAATACATTAATTCATTCTTCTGTTAGATCTTGTGTATTATTTGAGCTGTAAAGTGTATTTTGTTATTTAAATAACATTGTAAAATTGCATATAACTTTACTCAAGACTAGAAAACATTTTTGAATTAACACATTGAATTAAATATGAACTTTTGAAGTACAAAGACTGAAATAGTATTTGTTTGTAAAATGTTTTTCAATAATCTTTGTTTTATTTATAACTTAAATTTTTTTTTTTACAGTGCAGTAAATCTCCAAATGAATGTAGAAACAACATATTATTTATATAATATAAACAATATTTGATATAACAGGTAGGACATATATAGAAATTGAATAAAGTTATCCAACACTTCAGTCATCACAGCAGCAGGTTTATTAGGCTGTTGTCACTTTAAGATCTGAATCTGACACATATCCCATGGCTTCAGGACTTTACGTTCCTTTAATACTTAATTTAAAAAATTTAAGACTGAGCTTGCAAGGATACTCGACAAAGTGGGCATTTTGGCAAAATTTGGTGTTTTTTTGTCCGTTCAAGCGCGAAAGAGAACTCAATGTGGCCGACACGCTGTCTGAAGCGGCTTTCTGTGCGCATGAGTCCTGTGTTTGTGTCTGTCACACAGACAAGAGATTCAGAGACAGCCCACCAGTACAGATTTAAGTTCTTAAATTGAATGGTTTTATAGCAGTTGAATCAATGATCATATACTGTAGCGCAGCTAAATGATGACAGAAAAAACATATGCTGAAAACGCAAGCATTAACATGCTAATTTAGACAGCCCTATAATATACACTATATTGCCAAAAGTATTGGGACACCCCTCCAAATCATTTAATTCAGGTGTTCCAATCACTTCCATGGCCACAGATGTATAAAATCACGCACATAGGCATGCAGACTGCTTCTACAAACATTTGTGAAAGAATGGGTCGCTCTCAGAAGCTCAGTGAATTTGAGCGTTGTACTGTGATAGGTTGCCACCTGTGCAATAAGTCCATTCGTGAAATTTCCTCACTACTAAATATTCCATGGTCAACTGTTAGTGATATTATAACACAGTGGAGGCAATTGGGAACAACAGCAACTCAGCCATGAAGTGGTAGGCCATGTAAAATCACAGAGCGGGGTCAGCACATGCTGAGGCGCACAGTGCACAGAAGTCACCAACTTTCTGCAGTCAATAGCTACAGACCTCCAAACTTCGTGTGGCCTTCAGATTAGCTAAAGAACAGTGCGTAGAGAGCTTCTTGGAATGGGTTTTCATGGCCGAGCAGCTGCATCCATGCCTTACATCACCAAAGAGCAATGCAAAGCGTTGGATGCAGTGGTGGAAAGCACACCGCCACTGGACTCTAGAGCAGTGGAGACGTGTTCTCTGGAGTGATGAATCACGCTTCTCTGTCTGGCAATCCGATGGACGAGTCTGGGTTTGGCAGTTGCCAGGAAAACGGTACTTGTCTGACTGCACTGTGCCAACTGTAAAGTTTGGTGAAGGGGGGCTAATGTTGTGGAATTGTTTTTCAGGGGTTGGGCTTGGCCCCTTAGTTCCAGTGAAAGAAACACTTATTGCTTCAGCTTACCAAGACATGTTGGACAATTTCATGCTCCCAACTTGATGGCCCCTTCCTTTTCCAACATGACTGCGCACCAGTTCACAAAGCAAGGTCCATAAAGACATGGATGAGTGAGTTTGGTGTGGAGAAACTTGACTGGCCTGACACAGAGTCCTGACCTCAACCCAATAGAACACCTTTGGGATGAATTAGAGACTGTAAGCCAGGCCTTTTCATCCAACATCAGTGCCTGACCTCACAAATGCGCTTCTAGAAGAATGGTCAAAAAATCCCATAAACATACTCCTAAACCTTATGGAAAGCCTTTCCAGAAGAGTTGAAGCTGTTATAGCTGCAAAGGGTGGGCCAACTCCATATTAAACCCTAAGGATTAAGAATGGGATGTCATGTAAAGGCAGGCATCCCAAAACTTTTGGCTATATATATATATGCAGGGATTGACATTAACCTTTTTACTCACCAGCCACTGTGGCTAGTTGTTTTTCAAAGTTACTAGCCACTTAGCATTTTCACTGGCCACTATTTTGACATCGATACCATTGGGAAAAACTGCCATATATTTTTTATATTATCTCATAATTTGGCAGCATGTATATTTAGGCTGCTGTCACTTTAAGACCTGACGCACAGATCCATTATACTGTTACACATGCGTTTTGTTTCTCAACTGTTTATGTTCACTTAAAACATAAATGACTGTATTTAGGTGAATACTTACCAAGACTGGCATTTTGACATTATGTTGTGTGTATTTTACTGTTTAAGTGCAATAAGCAGCAAAAAAGAACTCAATTTAGTACTGAGAGGCAGAATGAATGATCTCTAAAATGAATTCTTTTATTTATCAAAATAAACAGAAAATAGTACAAACTTGGCTAAAGTGATTGTTTTAAACAACTATTAACTTTGTTACAATTTTGTTAATCCTCTTCGCCCCGTGTATGACATAAGGCCGCCACTTTAAATATTTACTTTACATATTAACTTTAAATAGACATTATTTAAAAAATATTACTTTAGCTAAAGTATTTGTATCAATACTTTGTGCCTTTGCCCCATGCTGGTGGGCCTTTTAATCGAGTCTGCTAAACCCCCAGTCGCTCCCCAGGTGCCTAATGTGTGTGCACTGACTTGGATGGGTTAAATGCAGAGGACAAATTCTGAGTATGGGTTACCATACTTGGCCTTAACATGTCACTATAAAGGTCCACCTGCCATCTCAAGATTTTTTATTTTTTTATTTAATTTAAAAAATATATATATTTTAACACAAAATCTGTTGCTCCATCAATGTTCAATTTTTTTTTTCTGCAATCATACATTATGTTTTAGACTACAGTCAGGCACTGATGTTGGATAAGAAGGCCTGGCTCGCATAACACTGTTTTAGATTTTGGCATTTTAAAACAAATTATAATTATTTAAAAAATAAAAAATAAAAATAATAATAATAATAATTTCCCTAGCTGTCATGAGACATTTTATCTTCAGTTGCATGCCAATTTATGTATTGTACACTGTTACATCTGTAACACTATTACAGACATGAAAGAATATTCAGCAAACAAACAGTCAACAAACATCCCTTTCTTATCTCTATATAACGGTGTGTTATGTGTTCCACTTTCATCTAAATTCTCATATCAAATACAAATACATGTAGTGATGACTTGATACTTTTTAAACTTTCTAAACTTGCCCTCTCTCTTGCCACATAATTTCACATTATGTATTTTATAACACATTCAACTTGTAATGGTTTAAATAACTGAATCTGAAGTTGGAGTTGTTAGGATATTGTTTTCACTGCTCTGTTATAGACATTTGAGACTTTCTTTCTTTCTTTCTTTTCTTTCACCTCCAATGTGTAGCAGTTAATCCTAAGTCACCATGTGCATGCACACAACCAATTGTATTTTTTCTACCAGCCTCAGCTGTTTTTTACTTCACAATCACTCACAAGCTCATTCTGCCAAGGCTGCATGAGAACACACACACACACACAAAAAACAATCCCCAAATATCAATTACTGGTTATAGAGACAGAGAGGGAAAAGGAGGGAGAGAGGAAAAGGGAAATGGAATCTATTGGCTCCGTGTTAAAAGGTCTCCAGCATTCTATGAGAATGATACAGATTTATTGGGTTTAATCCTCAGCTATGAGTAAGGAGGCATTAGTGGAATTATTTGGGCAGTAGTGTTAATGGAATAGGAGTCTGAAAGGAGCTGAACTTGAAAAGGTTGAAATAACCTCTACACAGACAGAGGAGGGGCCAGCGATCACCTGGCTATGGACTGAGTGTATTTCTTTATTATAAAGTCAGTGTCCCATTACGTTCTCATATGAGTGTGTCACAGTGTATCTTTGCTTTATAGTGGCTTTCTTTTTCTGTTCTATTACATCTTTGTATATCCTGTACATGTCAGTCTATATATCATGTGCCTTACTCTATCTCTCTGACATAAGGGCAGAAACTAGCTGAGTAGAAAATTAAGAAATTGCTCTCTATCCCTATTCACTTACGCTCTATCTCTTAAAGGGACAGGAAAATGGTAAAATAAAATGTCTGTAATTTAAAAAAGTACTAGTACTACTAATAATAAAAAAATAAATAAAGCACAATTATTGTTGTTTTATGTTAAATAAATGAAGGCAGTTTCTTATATTGTTCTGTTTTTAATATAAAAAAAGCAATGAAAGCACTATTTACTCACATAATTCCAAACACTTATGACTTACTTTCTTTCTGTGGAGCACAAAAAATATATATTTTAAAAGAAATTGAGGTTTAAACAACATTGGACTCTTGACTTTTATTGTATGAAAAAATATATATATATTGTGTTACACAGAACAAAGAAAAGAAATGCATACAGGTTTGAGGGTGAGTAAAATATGACTCAAGTTTGGGTTACCTATTTCTTTAAGTAGTTATCTCTTTCACTCTTCCAAAGGAGAGTAAAGAGAAGGAAAGAGACCTGAGACCACTGAATCGAGCAATCAATACCATAGTAAATGAGAATCACATGTTCACAACAGGCTTATTGGTCAGGTTCGTGCAGGTGACCCGTGTTTAGTGATTCTCCTATAACTGTCTTCCCAGGCCTCACTTTACTCTCCAGGGACCCATGAGCCTTATTTAAGAGCCCTGTAGACACAGATCTCTCTGTGGTGCTGACCCAGAGGAAAAATAAAAGCTGTGTAGGCGCTTCCATTTTAGGTTTCCGTAGGCTGTAGTTTCAGTTTTGTTCTTATTTTACAGTATATTTTACATTTGCATTTACATTTACATTTAATTACTTAGCTTATCCAAAGCGACTTACAAATGAGGTGAACAATAGAAGCAATCAAATTAACAACAGTATTTCACATAATATAATTATATTTTACATATGGCATTTCATTATTTTGTATACATTTATTTGTTTACTCACACACAATACTTGCCTTTTGAGGATTATTGATTATTATTGATTATAGGAGTGTAATGTAACGTTTAAGGGAGAGTAATGTATCATGTGTGAAATTTTTGTGATTGTAAATTGTATTGTGTGGATCGAGTGCATGTTGATGTTTATTGCATGTTGAATGTTGTAAAAAAATCTGAAAATAAAGTATCATATCATATCACTTATATAATTTCTTCATTAAAAACATGGTACTGTCTTTCAGGAGGGGATTCACTAAAAATTATGCTGGATCCAAGATGTTTGGACACAAATTAAACCCTGGAAACATGTTATGGCAAACAAGGTTTCAGTAGACAGTGTTATGGAGTCAGTAGGTCAAAAGAAAGCCCTACAGTACCTGTAACTGGGTCAAAGTCAACTGATAATTCTGGATTAGTTTAATTATGAGGAATAGATGTCCAATACAGGTGCTACTACTTAACAGAAAACTGAGCTTGAAGAAGTAACTCATAAAGACTCCTAGACTTCATGGCTAATATCTAAGAGCCATTTGCAATAACAGTAGACATGCAATATATGACCTGCTCAGGTTTTAAACTGACATACATGCTTTTCTGCTGCAGTTTTGTCCATTCACGCATTCATACAGAAAAGTAGAAGATACTGTATAAGTCACGATGAAACGAAAAAGTGACAAATCTTTTCTTCCATATTGTAATGTACATCCGAGTGTAATGGATTATTGAAAAAGAAAAAAAAGTAGGGCGGAGACTTCTATTGGTTGTTAATTAGATTTAACAGTATTTGGCAGGGGTTTTACGGCATAGTGTAACATTTCAGTCCACTGGAGGCAAGTTGAAGTGATGAACCCAAGTGCAGTTTATTTGTAAATTCCAAGTGAGCAACACACGAACAGAAACAGACAATGACTTGGGCTTGGGCTTGGGCTTGGGCTTGACAACGGGCTTGGGCTTGACAACGGGCTTGGGCTTGGGCTTGGGCTTGGGCTTGGGCTTGGGCTTGGGCTTGGGCTTGGGCTTGGGCTTGGGCTTGGGCTTGGGCTTGGGCTTGGGCTTGGGCTTGGGCTTGGGCTTGGGCTTGACAACAGACTTGGCTTGGCACTCACCAACAGCAGGTTACATAAACAAACAACACTTGACCAGGACACATGGCAAACATGAGGGCTTAAATACACAAAGACTAATGGCTGGACAAGGGACACCTGTGAACAATGATCTGACAATGAACCAATGACATGACACAAGAACACATGAGGGCAAGGAGTCACATGACAAGACCAGGAAGTGCATGGCAGTGAACAAAGCAAACTAAGAAACATGACAGTGAACATGGCAGTGAACATAAACTAAGAACATGAAACATAACCCAGAACCCACTGTGACAATTAGTTCAGCAAAAAATTTAAATTCTGTCATCATTTACACACCCACATGCCGTTCCAAACCCAGAAGACTTTGGTTAATCTTCAAAACATAAATTAATATATTTTTAATGAAACCTGACAGGATTCTGTGCCCCAAGAGTTTCAAAAATTAAATAAATTCACCCAAAAATTAAAATTCTGTTATTAATCACTCCCCCTCATATCGTTCCAAAACCATAAGACATTCGTTCATCTTCAGAACACAAATTAATTAAATTAAATGATTTAAATTAAATCTTTGTTTGTGCAAAAAAACATGAATCTCCAATGCGCATTTACGCAACACCGTCTGCTCTCGTGTCAGCACAACACACATGCGTCGTGGTGCTCTCGTGAACATGTTGGAAATTAATATTTTGTAAATGAAGTGGTAGAAGTGCAAAGCATTCGCGTCACTTCATAAAATTGAGTGTATACCACTTGGGTCACATAACTTTTACTTTTATGATGTCATTACTACCTTTCTGGGGCTTGAAAGTGGTAGTTGCGTAGGTTTTCAATTGAATGACAGAAAGCTCTCAGATTTCATTAAAAAGATCTTCATTTGTGTTCCGAAGATGAACGAAAGTCTTACAGATTTGGAATGACACAAGGGTGAGTAAATGACGTTTGGGGGAACTATACCTTTAAGCGGACTAAATGATTATCTGGCATACATCAATCATAAAGAAGTCTGACGTTTTTACCGGAAGACCGAGTTATGACATTTTGATTAAAAATTACGAGGTCAAAAAAGAAAAAGAAAAAAAGAAACACATACATTAATGAATAGTTCATAATAAGATCTATAACATGCATTTACTAATATGATAATTCATGCTGACTAATTGCAAAAAACTAAAACACAACACACAGGTGCTTATTTTGATGATTCGATGTCAGATGAGCATAAGCCTTTATACAGACAACATTCCACAGAAAGCATATGTTTTTCTATTTAAACACATGTACATTATCATAAAGAGTCACTTCCAGCATTCATGTCAGGTCATAACTTGAGCAATCTGTTAGGACAGTGGGCTTGGAAAAAACCACAGGCTGTACTGCCAATGATCACAACACTCTATAGAGCTCAGAGCCAGATGTGCTCATTTAAGAGTACAACAGAGTGTCTTGGATCCCGTGTTAATTGGCTGTAATTTCCTTCCTATAATCTCGCACAGCAATAGTCATACATTAGTATTCAAAGCTGTCTGCAGTCTTTCTAACCTTCTGAGAATGAAAATCAAAGACTCAAAAACCATGACTGTTCACAACTTTCTGTGTGTTCAAGGAGGAATAAAAGTGATATTGTTTGCAGACATAATTTGCTCCTATTTGTTTTCTTAGACTACAAAGAAGTAATTGAAGGAATACAGCAGTGTTTGATTAAAATGTTCTGATATAGTTCCAATTTTAACTTTTTTTTTTTGCTTTTTTTTCCAGTTTATATAATTAAAATGAGCCAATTTAACCCAATTCTTTCGTTTTTGAACTGTGTGCAATCAATTTAAATATTTAAAAAAAAAATTTTGCTTAATTTATTTTGACTGTAAGAATGTTTTTTATTGGCCATAACCACATGAATGGAAATGTTATTTTTGAATGAAATTGAAGTGCGTTTGGTTGCTTGGAGTTATATTTTTTAATTAAAAAGTATCACAGATCTCACTTAGAAAACATGACACTTGTTTGTATAAACCTGCATTTCAATGTGTTGTCTCCAGAAATCAGTGAGAAACAAAACCTCCCCTGCCATCTGTAAGCGCTGTTCTTCCGCATTTTTAAACATCACCATTTCAAGTTTATCTCGACTGCGTCATAGGCAACATGATGTCTTATTTGGGTCATGATAGAGCTGCTATATTATGCACTCGAGCTTGGGGGTCTGAAATTGAAATAATGACAGGGAGAGAGAGCATCAATTGAGTTGTTGAGTCTGTCTGACAGAAATTTTGCTCTGAAGAGAAAAAAGAAGGAGCGAATTTGTGATGCACTGCTTTTGTTTGTTTAGACAGCCCTGTTTGCGCATTCTTCTGTTCGTTTGGGAGTTTTCATTCGTTTTTTCTTTCCCTGCCTCTGCCTCCCTCCCTTTCTCTCGCTCAGACTGCTTTGATCACTATGGTCTTTGAAGCAGCGCTTGGGAAAAAAAAGAGAGAAAAAAAGAGGGGGAAAGCAGAAGTCATCGTAAGTTCAGGCTTCAACTTGGTGCGACGCAACTGCTGGCAAACTGCAAATCTGCATAAGCTGAATATTTTTGCATATGTTCACCTGGGTGAAGGAGAAAAAAACTGTTTGCTCTTATTAAACACCCTAAAATTAAACACATTATACATCGGTTTGTCATTTCAATCAGGAGCGCCCAGGCTCAGGTTCCTCAATGGCGCTAAACGTCTGGATTTTGTCTTGTTTTAGCATTTGTCTCTTGCCATAAACGATACGGTTTATTCCGCTCTCTTGCATATTCACCTGTCAAAAGACGGTAAGATTATTTGCAGAGGAGCTCTGCAGGAATTGAGCTACTTGCTGAGTAATTCCTCCACTTTATAGGCTAAAAACTAGACTTCACCCAGCTCAATTAGAGCCGTAGAGTTCTCTCATTCCTCTGCCTGACATGTGCATGGGTAACTTGGCTACTGAATTATTCCACACCTCCAATTACTGCACAGCTACAAAAGACTACAGCATTCCTTAACATAACATTCTCGATATTTGGCTCTCGGACTCAATTGATGACAAAAACTAGGGTCTTTCTGCACATCCGCCCCATTCTGCTGGTTCTCATAAGAACGAACCATGAAAGCATGAATCACTCTCAAGCTTCCTCCATTTATCCCTTCACCTCTGTCAATGTCATCTCCTCAGCAGAGGGATGCCTGCAGTGTGCAATTATCACATTGGAAAGTTCTCCAGCTCTGCATCTTCATTCGCAGCTCTGAAGAGTCAGACTGAGCTTAACGATTGAGTAAGCCGAATAGAGAGGATTCTTCCGCCCCCGTGCCGCCTGAAGGAAACAGGTGCTTTGTAAACTGAGAGATTACTCAGTTAAAAAGGGTTTGGGTTCTGTCAGATGGAGGGAGGATCTGGAGCTGCGAGCTGGCATGGTGGTTTGAATACTATGTGGAAGCTGAAGGGTCGAGTGGGGAGCGCAGATCCACTCACAGGCATGAAAGCTCTGCAGGGGCAGGATGGAGCAGCACTCCAGCTTGTTTGTGCAATGCAGCGCTGCCTGTGATGGATGGCCCTACAGCAGAGAGCGCAGAACAGGTACAAATGGCGAGAGGACAGAGAAGAGCAGAACTTTGAATACTATATGGAAGAAGAGGAGGAAAGGAGGGGAGGGAGACAGCCAGACAGTGCAAGTCTATCCAGGAAACATATCCAATGCTAAATCAATCCATACAAGATTAAATTCACTCTCACACACTTTTATTCAGTTAAATTCTACTCTAAAGAAGTTAATTTAATGCTGGTACATTTTAGTATGTAGACTTAACTGATCTAAAGTCTTATGTTTCTCAGTCAAAGGTTCTCCACAGCCAGACTGATTAAATGCAGGATCACCTCAATTGGAGGTTAACGCATGTGCTCCAGACATGTTGAGCTGTGTTGCTTTTGCGAGTTGGTTTCAGACTGGCCTATGATGTGTCCTGATCGGATTCCCCCTTGGTCTACACAAACAGCATCCCATACTGGGTCACTGAGTTTTCTTAAACTCAAAAGATAAACTTATGATATTTAATGGAACAGTTATCCTCCACTAACTGAAGGTTAAACTGATGCAGTAAAGCTTGATGCGCTTTAATTAACATTGCTACTATGAGTAGAAAATCACAAGTTTGTAAGAAGTCACCTGGCTATCCAAGTAAGCATGTAAACTAGTCTCTTTCAAAGCCAGAATAATTCCAGAACAAAACATTTTTCACCCAAATGAGCGAGTTTGACAAGGGACAAATTGTGATGGCTAGACGACTGGGTCAGAGAATCTCTAAAAATGCAGCTCTTGTGGGGTGTTCCCGGTCTGCAGTGGTCAGTATCTATCAAAAGTGCTCCAAGTAAGGAATAGTGGTGAACCGGCGACAGGGTAATGGGTGGCCAAGGCTCATTGATACACGTGGGGAGCATAGGCTGGCCTGTGTGGTCCGATCAAACAGACGAGCTACTGTAGCTCAAATTGCTCAAGATGTTAATGCTGGTTCTGAGGTGTCAGAATTCACAGTGCATCACAGTTTGTTGCGTATGGGGCTGCATAGCTGCAGACCAGTCAGGGTGCCCATGCTGACCCCTGTCCACCGCCAAAAGCACCAACAGTGGGCACGTGAGCATCAGAACTGGACCACGGAGCAATGGAAGAAGGTGGCCTGGTCTGATAAATCATGCTTTCTTTTATATCGCGTGGATGGCCAGGTGCATGTGCGTCGCTTACCTGGGGACACATGGCACCAGGAGGCACTATGGGAAGAAGGCAAGCTGGCGGAGGCAGTGTGATGCTTTGGGCAATGTTCTGCTGGGAAACCTTGGGTCCTGCCATCCATGTGGATGTTACTTTGACACGTACCACCTTCCTAAGCATTGTTGCAGACCATGTACTCCCTTTCATGGAAACGGTATTCCCTGGTGACTGTGGCTCTTTCAGCAGGATAATGCACCCTGCCACAAAGCAAAAATGGTTCCGGAATGGTTTGAGGAGCAAAACGATGAGTTGTTGACTTGTCCTCCAAATTCCCCAGATCTCAATCCAAGAAAAAATCCAAGAAAGTTAGACAGGTTTGAAACTACATGAGGGGGAGTAAATTGGTGAACTATACTTTATAGCTAAAGACTCTAAATATGTCATGTCAGGTCAAGTCACCTTTATTTATATAGCGCTTTATACAATACAGATTGTTTCAGTAATAACAGCTTTACAGTGATAACAGGGAAAGTGTGCATTTCGGCTGTTGTTTAGCTGAAGTCAGTCTGTTCAGTGTTGATTAAATTCCATTGTAAAGATCATCAATTGTTGAATTAGTTAATTTCATCTATAAAGCAGTTCTGCAAAAAATGATATCATCGTCCAGCTCAGTTCAGTTCTCATGTAGCAGCGTCAGTACAGTCAGGTCAATAATATTGTTGAATATTAGGTGGCCCCAATTAAGCAAGCCAGTGGCGACAGTGGCAAGGAACCCAAACTCCATCAGGTGACAGAATTACACTGTGTACATTTGTTGGCCAGAGGAGAACTGGCCCCCTGACTGAGCCTGGTTTCTCCACTGGCCAACGAATGTAAACAGTGTGATTATGATTCAGGGTACATCACAGATCAGAGTTCAGATCGGGATCGGTAGCATTCAAATATTCATCCAGTTCCTTTTGCTTGAAGATCAATTCCTCACGCCGGTATGGACCCAAAGCTGGCCATAAGGTCTGTGCGGAGGACCTGTCTGGTTTTTGTGCATGTCAACTAGGCCTTCACATGAATTGTCTAGTAGACACGGTCTCTTCTGACATTCAGGGCTATCTTGTGGTCGTAAGGTGGTGTAACCATCAAGTAAGAAGTAATAACACATTTTTATAAATAATTAAACACTGTGTTGTCAAAGTTGATTTTGTGCCTTTATATATGGTCAGATACTTGCATGTGTCATTATATTATTAACATTTGACCAAAATCAAGCTCAAATGGAGTTATGAGGTTGTAGACGTGCAAATTTCGGACATGCGGGTTTTGTCCGTTATTAGAACGGTCGCATCTAAGGCAGTAAGTGCATCGCATTCATCAACTTACAGGTTCTAAAGTTTATTGTAGCTATGTGGGCACTCAATTTTGTCAGTCATTTGGCCATTATTTCTTAATTAAACAAAATCCTGTCATCCAGCCATCTCAGCCATCTTTCATCCTCATTCTTTTCACCAAAAATGTATTTTAGGTGGACAGATCAATACAGTACAGAGAACAACAAACACCACGCAGGACAAAACAAATCTGTGGTCTCAGGATAAACCAGGGTCTGCTTTGTTGCTTGGCTTTTTTCACTGGGGTTATTTACTCCAGGTATCACCACATTATTATGTTTTTTTTTTTTTTTTAATCTTTGCTATTGCTTCAATGCAAATAACAAGCTCACCGTTATTTGTTTGGTGGTGACGTGTATGTTCAAGTAAGCCAGAAATGCGCAGATTCTGTGTAATACACTGCATGATGACTCACAAGTTGAGTAAAAATCTGCACAGATGTGGCTTACACAAACTTCCCCAGCAAAGAGAGTCAACAAAATAAGTAACCCGCCAGATTGGCTAATGATTTGACAGTGTAAAGGCTGCAAGGCTCAGTACTAGGACCATTTCTTTTCACCCTGTACCTGCTACCCTTGGGAGATATCATTAGGAAGCATGGCATTATTTTTCACTGTTATGCTGATGATACTCAGCCCTATATTTCTTCGCGTCCTGATAAAACTTACCAGTTCACAAGGGAATGCATAGCTAACATAAAAAATTGGATAACTAATCATTTCCTACTACTTAATTCTGAAAAAACAGAGATTCTAATTATTGGACAAAATCTCTGCATGTAGTAACCTAGAATACTGTCTAACACTTGATGGCTGCTCTGTCAAGTCCTCGTCGTCAGTTATGAACCTGGGTGTGCTCTTTGATACCAATCTTTCATTTGAAAGCCACAATTCTAGCATCTGTAAAACTGCATTCTACCATCTTAAAAATATATCTAAATTATAGCACATGCTATCAATGCAAAATGCTGAACAGATAGTTCATGCGTTCATGACCTCAAGGCTAGATTACTGTAATGCTCTACTGGGTGGTTGCCCTGCTCGCTTAATAAATAAACTGCAGCTGGTCCAAAACGCAGCAGCTCGAGTTCTTACTAGAAGCAGGAAGTATGATCATGTTAGTCCAGTTCTGTCAACACTGCATTGGCTCCCTCTTAAACATCGTATACATTTTAAAATCTTGCTAATTACTTACAAAGCACTAAATGGTTTAGCTCCCCAGTACTTGAACAAGCTCTTAACGCATTATAGTCCTTCATGTCTATTTTGCATTCTCAAAATTCTGGCCAGTTGATAATACCTAGAATATCAAAATCAACTGCAGGCGGTCGATCCTTTTCCTATTTAGCACCTAAACTCTGGAACAGTCTTCCTAGCATTGTTCGGGAAGCAGACACACTCTGTCAGTTTAAATCTAGACATAAAAAATGTATCTCTTTAACCTGGCATACACATAGAACATTATAAATTTCTATTATTCAAATCAGTTAAATTATTGTTAAGCTGCAATATTGTTAAGCTATGTCAGCCGGAACTGGGAACACTGTCGTGTAAGTGGCTCCAAAGTAAATAACTAATGATTTTTTACAACATAAATGAATCAATAAAAAACTTACTTTAGCTGGACAATAACTTTTTTCTAGAGCTGCTGTACACCCAAAACAATCTCTCTTCCATTAAATTCCTATTATCACTGTGAATCTGCTTTGAAACAATCTGTATTGTAAAAAGCACTATAAAAAATGAAGGTGACTTTACTTGACTTGATAGTATTGGCTGTGACTCGATGACAATTGCTAGGCTAAAACACTCTTCTCCACTCCTCAAATACATCAAACATTATCGTTTATACTGTATATATAGTGTTTTTTGTTAGCCGCAAGCTATTTTAATACTTTTCAATGGTTAAATATTTGCAAAAGAGACACGTTTTATAGAGATAAGCAATAAGAGACCATTTTTTTTCACTCGTAAACAACGACAGAATACATGCAAGTGCATACATCTTAATCATTCTTTTCTTGTCATAAAATGGTCAAATTATCTGACATTTTAAGTCTGTCCAAAGAATTACTGACTTTGACACAGTCAGGTCTACAGGGATTCACGCTATGATATAATTTTATGTTTCTTTTTCTACATGATGGTTGCACCTCATGACATTGATTTGGCGGGGTTTTTTTTCACATATTTATAATAATTAAACAAAATCGCTTCACAGATTTTTGTTCTCTCTAAGAAACTAAAATACAAAATCGCAAAACATAAATAAATCATGATGCTCAGCCACCTCCGATAAGTCAGAAATCGGTGTTTTTTATTTCTTGAGTTTTTCTGTCTGTCTGCATCTATGTTTTTCTCTCTCTCCTTCCTGATGCTATTTACCGCACCGGCTCCATCCCTAAACACTGCTGCTAATATTTACACATCAAATCAGCATGATGAATGATGCAAGTTTGACAGGCAATAATGGATGGGCGAGCTATGATGGCCTATGGCCAGCCGTTTATCACTCTGAGGGGCCTGAGTGGGTCTTCTGAATATCAACACGAGCAGCTTTGAAAGGAAGCAGAACTGGTTCACATTCTACGTCAGATAACTATATGGATTTATAAAGGATTTGTGAGAGTGGCTTCAACAGGATTTGGTGAACAGTATGTATAAGTCTAAGGGGGGGTATGTCGAGTGAGGGCACAAGTTCTGTTTACATCTGGTTTCCCACAGAGGTGTTAGATAGATGAGAAGAACAAAAACAAACAAGTTATTCTGTAGCTACTGTGTCTGGATAAATATAAACACTCACACATTCGCAATGCTTGTGGGTAAACTATACACAAACAAGTGCGCATTTCATTTCATATGCATCACTCCACTTGTTGAGAATTAAAGAGTCTGCGTTGACAACAGACAGACATCCTACGGCAATGATATTCCATTAAAGGTAATCAACTTGTATTTTTTAAACAACAGGCCAGAGGGAACATTTATTATCACCTATCAAACATGCCAAGATATCCTCTCCTCCCCACTAGGGAGTACATAGCCGGTCGAAATTTGACAGCCTTTTGAAAATAAATGAATCCTTATGTAATTTGTATTTCCACATGCAATTGCTGTCCTTACAACCTAAAACTGTGAGTTATTTTTAAATATCTCTGTCTCTGTGAGTTGGGGAATAACTACTGTGCATGACTAACTGCACATGACATATGTGAAATTTCTGTGATCATTTACTTACCCTCATGTAGTTTAGAACCTTTCTTTGAAGAATTGCTTGGTGCATAATTACCAAAAATGGTAATATAATAAAGTCCTTTCACGTCACCATTTCGCCAGCCTACACTTCACATAATAGGCCTGTAGGTGCCGGTGGCACTTGGGCTTCATTAACTTTGATAGTTTCATCAAATAGTAAACGGTGTATCAATATACATAAATACAAGTGAATTTAACACTACTTACCATTAATGCGACTTTTGTTGTCAGTTAATATCCATTTTGTCAGCGATGCAATTTGGTTTATAAAATGAGACAAACCGCAGGAAATCATTCCACAAATGCTAGTTCGTCTGTCCATGTAATTTTTAACCAATTTATGAATTAGAACAGAAAATTGCCGCTCCACTTCACATTGACCAATGGAATTTGAACTTGTTCTTCCAGATTATGATTGGTTGGTGTATTATACATGACAAACGGGCATTGATGAATTATGTAATATTTTAAAATATATAGATTTTTAATTAAAACGACACATTAGATTTGATTATTGATGACATTTTTTTTTGGTTTATTCCCAAACATCAGCCAGTCAATCAAAACGCACGCAACCCATAGATACACGTTATGGCAATGCCTCAGAACGACTGATATGTAAAAATAAACAGAAATGTTCAGACTTTTGAGCCGTTCGTTACTATTGTACACATTGTCATGTTATTATAAGTCAAATTTATTTTTGTCTGAGAGGGGCACTTTTGATTCATTTTGAAAAAGGGCAGGGGCTCGAGCACCCAAGTTGTGAGTTGTGAGACCCAGTTGACCATCATCATTAAAACTGACATAACAAAAAGGTTATGTTTTATGTCATATTTAATTTTATTACAGTGAAGATAATCATATATGCACACTTATTGTGTGAACCACATATTAATATGTTTAAATGTAAACGAAAAGAGGCAGGGTTGTGTTTTACATTTCGTTTTGTTATAAATACATGCAGTGAAGATAATCAAAGTAGGCAACGCGCCTGAACTACATTTGTGTGGCTATCAATATGTTTAAGATTTTTTAAAATGAAAACGAAAAGAGGCAGAGTGGTGTTTTATAACATATTTCATTTTATTGTAGCCTCAAATATACATACAGAGATAACCGGAGTAGCCAGGGGGGTATTCCAGAAAGCAAGGTTAACTTCCCGTTACATATACCTTGAACTCTCGGTTGATTAACTCAAACCTTGCTTACTCGAGGTATGCTGGTTCCAAAAACGAGTCCGGGAGTAAATTCAGACAACTCAGAGTATGTTCCCGGTTAATTCACAAGACATTCTCAACAGAGCAACGAATCGATGATTCACCATGGAAACAGACGCTAAGAAAAAACGCGGCATTCTACTTCCTTCTTCTTTTGTTTAATGGCGATTTACATAACCTACTTAGTGCACATCGCCACCTATTTGGTGATTATGCAATCATTTTGAGAATAAGGATTATATTGTTTGTTTGATGCTAATTAATTGAATGCAGATCCATGTGTGAGATGACAATAAAATAAATATTTGAATTGAATTACCATTTAAACATTACCTTGTTATAATTTTTTTATTCTAATTCTTTAGAATTAATATACAATGTTGTATATTATATAACTCAAACTAATTTGGTTATATTAATAACTATATTAATTAGAAAACACACATCTGAATACCTCTTAAGCAAACTAACCCTGGAACATGAGCTGCTCCGGAGCAGGTTATGTTCAAAGAGTGAGTTGCTATGGCTACTTACATACTCTGAAAGTTACCGGTTTTTGGAACCGAAAGTTGAGGTTATCCACTTAATTACTCTTAAACATACCCAGGTATGTCACATAACCTGCTTTCTGGAATACCCCCCAGAGCGAGCTGAGTGGCGCTATCAAGAACGCTGCTGTTCCGTTTGCAGAATTACCAGACTTCTTCTGGAGTTCGTTCTCCTGAGTCGAACTTGGCAAGTCTGAACTAACAAGGACGCAAGTCTGAAGTTCGCGTACTTGGTTTTAAGAAGCGGCCACAGTACTGTACAACCGCTGCTGCATGCAGGTGTGTTGGTGTCGTGTCATGCACAGACAGACAGTAGCCAAATGATAACCATTTCCGTGGTCTTTCCAATATTATGAAAAATACCATTGCATTTAAAGGGCATAATTTGAAGGAAAAATTAAGATATGCACGTTTTATTTTTAAAATATTTTGCTATTTTGGCTATCTGTTTTCATTAAAAAAATATATAAACATCCTAAAATATATGTTTACCTTATAGGCAAAACTGCATACATTTGATTTGTTTGGCCAGTGGAATAGATTGAGATGCACTCTTCTCTGCAAACTTTCTCTGAAATGTATTTTATACAATTATACTAAAGTATACTAAATGATTTTTAGCAATGTAATGTGACGTCACATAGTGTTTGACTTCAGATTCGCCCAAGACCACGAAAATGCTGTTTACATTGTACAAACAAATGTTGCCAACCTTACACCTTACACATGGTAAAAGTCAATAATTTAATTTCAGGTGGCTGAAGTAGCTCGGAAATATAAACAAGGCTCTTGTCAACTGAATGCGCATTGCGGACGCCTTTGGTGTACTTCATTTTTACACACAGCATTTACATCAAATGTGGAGTTTTAAGAAGCTTCAGTGTAATTAGCTTTCTGTTACTACGTATAGCTCAATTAATAGGTAACTACTTTTTTGTGTTTTTTTTAAGCCTGACTGTAGTTAACTACTTTAAATAATGAGTAGCTTGGAAAACTGCACACAACTCCCCAACAATGATGGACACCCCAGGGAATAACTGCCACTATGGTTAGTGAAGTTTTATGCCATCTCTTGCAATATTTTATAGTTTTATGTTTGTAGATGACAGCTTTAATAAAGATCACTTCACCCTACTAAAGACAAGACAGTAAAATGTCTACATTGCATTTGGCACAATCAGTTCTGTGATAGGTTTTCTCACTGTACACTGGCACAATGTAGACAAAATATTCTCAGAATATTGATGTAAGTTTTTTTTTTTCATTCTCTATAACCTGAAATACTGCTACAGATCTCTAGAGTGATGGCACTTACTAAAATGGTAAGCTTTTCCTCATTCCCCTTCACCTTGGCTGCACTGCTTAAATAAAGAAAAAAGTTTAGAAGAATATTTGAAAAGAAAGCGTCCCCACCTTCAGATTCTGAGCAGCGTTTGAAGCTTCATGTGCCTGACATGACTAAGCAAAAAGAAAGGAGGTGGACGGAAAGGAGAGAAACACTAGGCATCTCCTGCTGTGCGGGTGTCCACTCATCTGCTGTTTCCGTAATAGAAAAGAAAAAACAGCAAAGGGGGACAAAAAGAACAAATAAAAGAGGAATGTTACTCTTAAGTTTCTCTCTGAGTGACAGGAGTTGGGAAGAGTCTGAATTGTCTCTATAATTGGGGTAAGAAAGGGACAGAAAGTTTAAAGTTTCTGCTTTGCTTCTGTTCTGCTGTATAATGTGGAGTAGTGTCCATAATTCAGTAGTAGGTCTGACCTGACTGAGGTCTGAAAAAAGAGAAAGAAAGAAAAAGAGAGTGATGCAGTGAAAAGAAAACAAAAACACAATTATAAAAATTAAAGCAGCCTCAAATGACTGTGGCAAACTTAATTAAGTGCATTTTGTACAATTCATCATTGTGTCTTTAGCCTCAGTGACCTCACACGGAGGGGAGGGATGGAACATTTGATGCTGTGAAAACTACACCAGAAGAAAAAAAAGTGTCAGTGATAGCTTGCTTTGCAGAAAGGAATCAGAGCGCTTAGGGTCAAGCTTGTGTGCTTGAATGCCAGGAATGGCTTTATTTAGCAGATGGTTTAATTAAAATGCACAATAAGGGGAAGAGAGGCAAAGAGAGACAGAGACAGACTGGCAGAGAAAGAAAGTAGAGGGAGAGAAAGAAAGAAAGAATGAGGTAAATTAGCTGTGAAACTAACAAATGACTGTAATTAGCTGGTAGCTACATGCCGAGATGCAGAAATGGGGCCAGTTATAACTGCAACTTAACTGGAACACAACAATTGTGAAGTCCATATTGAAAACAAATGGATTGAAATCTTTCCAAACAGTCAGATGTCTTTATTGTTTAATGGCACTTTCCAGGAATCTGGTACAGTAAAACATAGGGCCCTAACTAAATGAAGGAGTTTTTGTTCTTATTCAACTAAATATTATAGGAGCTGGTTTAGTTTTCATTCAATGTCTGTGTTTTATTGCACTGTTACATGTTCAGCAGCAATATCTGCAATGTATTCGTTGAGCCTAGACGCTGCTCCAGCAGTAAAATGCTCCGGCAGTAATTCTAGCACAGAACCCACTAGGCAGGGAACTGGGTCCACTCTGCGTTGTCTGAACTAGAAATGAATGCCAATTCAAAGCACATAAGACACAAAAAGCATGAATTTATGAATTTATAAAATCAGTTTAAACTCAGAATTGTGAGATTTTATTATTTTCTAGTAAATAACATTAAATAAATATCCAACTGAACAAATAAAATAGACAAATTTATAAAATGTTGTTAATAAACAATACACAAACAACAAACAAACCTGAATGTGTAACAGTGTTGCAAGTTTATACACTAACATAGTTGCAAATTAAGCAATTTGGTAGGTATTAATTAATTGAAATTCATTTTTTTTATTCTTAAAAATTGAAGAAAAAAAGATGGATATTTTTTTTCTTACAATACATTAAAACATGGTTCTGAAATTAACTTTTTGCCTAGTTTTATGCCAGTCATTTTTAGTTTTTTAGAACTGTAGAAACATAACCTCTGTAAATGGACCAAAAAAAAAAAAAATCAGAAAAGTAAAACAATAAATATCCCTCTGTTACGTATGTAACCTTTATTCCCTGAGTAGGGAAAAATACCCTGTGTCAGTAGCTGTGGGAACTATGTGTAACAATTGTCTGAAGTCAGTATAGAATCATGGCAAAATAGTGCTAGCACCACAAACTAAGGAGATGCCTTATAAGGACCAAGGGTTCATATGTAACTGAGACATTCCCTTTTATTGGTTTACTTTGACACTGTGTCAGTAGATGCTATGGGAACACTACACTATATATCATGCCATAGCTGCCAATTCATCAGCCTGTGAGAACAAACTTGCACAGACTAACGAACATCAGTTCAAACTGATAAAACCTGGCAAGTCAACATCAAGATAAAAAGTCTGATAAAAGTGTGCAGAGAGGCCCAGCCTGCCGCCACACTGTCTTCCAATGATACCCCTTTGGTCAAACCTTTGATGATGCAACATTTCTTGCAGAGTGTGTACAAATGCTTAAAGGTGAAGTCAAGCGATGCACCTCATAAGCCTTCCATATAGCATTCCTCAGTCAATGTGACAACCTCTGTTTCATAGGAGCAAAACCTTTGCCAACGAAGCAGACAAACAACTGATCAGATTTACGCTGCTGGCTTGTACAGTCAATGTAAATCCTCAAAACTTTAACAAGTCTATGCAACCTCTCTTTCTCCTACAAATTAAAGGAATAGTTCACCCAAAAATGAAAATTAGCCCATGATTTACTCACCCTCAAGCCATCCTAAGTGTATATGACATTCTTCTTTCAGACGAACACAATCAGAGTTATATTAAAAAATGTCCTGGCTTTTTCAAGCATTATAATAGCAGTAAATGGCAGCCCAAAATTTAAAGCCCAAAAAATGTTATCCATCTATTATGAAAGTAATCCATGGCTCCAGAGGGTTAACAAAGGCCTTCTGAAATGAACCGATGGGTATGAACTATACCTTTAAAGGGAGGCGGAAAGACTGCAAAACAACAGTCTGTAAGTGAAACAAATTGATGTGAATTGACATGTTGTTACATTTTTGGAGAGGTGCACGTCAGGGTATGTCGTAGGCTACGCGTGCAACACAGCCTACGGTGTAGCTACGGTGTACACTCGACGCAGAAGTATAAATTGTAATGTAGACACCTGCATTTTCTGTAAAGCTGCTTTGAAACAATATGTATTATGAAAAGCACTCTACAAAAAAATGCAAATTGAATTGAATTGAATTATAAAATAATTATAACAATTTTTTTGGTTAATTTTAGTAGGTCTTAACAGCTACATTTTTAATCAGGCAATGTCAAAATAAACATGCATAAATCTGTACGTTGAAAGCAAACCTCACCATAGAGTTAAAGTAAACTCAACTCAGAGCACTGAGGTGGTTTATTTAGAGTGTTCTAGTGTAGAACATAATATATATATATATATATACACTCACCTAAAGGATTATTAGGAACACCTGTTCAATTTCTCATTAATGCAATTATCTAATCAACCAATCACATGGCAGTTGCTTCAATGCATTTAGGGGTGTGGTCCTGGTCAAGACAATCTCCTGAACTCCAAACTGAATGTCAGAATGGGAAAGAAAGGTGATTTAAGCAATTTTGAGCGTGGCATGGTTGTTGGTGCCAGACGGGCCGGTCTGAGTATTTCACAATCTGCTCAGTTACTGGGATTTTCACGCACAACCATTTCTAGAGTTTACAAAGAATGGTGTGAAAAGGGAAAAACATCCAGTATGCGGCAGTCCTGTGGGCGAAAATGCCTTGTTGATGCTAGAGGTCAGAGGAAAATGGGCCGACTGATTCAAGCTGATAGAAGAGCAACTTTGACTGAAATAACCACTTGTTACAACCGAGGTATGCAGCAAAGCATTTGTGAAGCCACAACCTTGAGGCGGATGGGCTACAACAGCAGAAGACCCCACCGGGTACCACTCATCTCCACTACAAATAGGAAAAAGAGGCTACAATTTGCACGAGCTCACCAAAATTGGACAGTTGAAGACTGGAAAAATGTTGCCTGGTCTGATGAGTCTCGATTTCTGTTGAGACATTCAGATGGTAGAGTCAGAATTTGGCGTAAACAGAATGAGAACATGGATCCATCATGCCTTGTTACCACTGTGCAGGCTAGTGGTGGTGGTGTAATGGTGTGGGGGATGTTTTCTTGGCACACTTTAGGCCCCTTAGTGCCAATTGGGCATCGTTTAAATGCCACGCCCTACCTGAGCATTGTTTCTGACCATGTCCATCCCTTTATGACCACCATGTACCCATCCTCTGATGGCTACTTCCAGCAGGATAATGCACCATGTCACAAAGCTCGAATCATTTCAAATTGGTTTCTTGAACATGACAATGAGTTCACTGTACCAAAATGGCCCAGACAGTAACCAGATCTCAACCCAATAGAGCATCTTTGGGATGTGGTGGAACGGGAGCTTCGTGTCCTGGATGTGCATCCCACAAATCTCCATCAACTGCAAGATGCTATCCTATCAATATGGGCCAACATTTCTAAAGAATGCTTTCAGCACCTTGTTGAATCAATGCCACGTAGAATTAAGGCAGTTCTGAAGGCGAAAGGGGGTCAAACACAGTATTAGTATGGTGTTCCTAATAATCCTTTAGGTGAGTGTATATATATATATATATATATATATATATATATATATATATATATATATATATATATATATATATATGAATAAAGTATTGAGTCTGTTGATATAAATAAAAAAATCCTTACATTTGTTTGTTCTACATAAACCATGGCATGCTTGAGCAGCAGAGCACCGCTGCATCCTAATAAACAGGAAATAAGAGATTGATGGCTTTTGTTTCTTCTGCTCAAGATATGATCAAATGTGTTTCTTTAAGCATGCATCTTTGTGTAGATGCAAAAGCATTCTTTGTCAAATGTCAATCGGAAATGTCTTAAAAAGTCACCTGCCACATTAGTTTACCTTTTCAACATGTGGTAATAAGAGAAATCTTGGGATGCTAATGCTTTGCTGCTGAATTTGAATAAGCTATCTGGCAATTACTGTATTGGTTCAATGTCCCTGTCTTGCCTCCTTCAGTCCTGGGGCAAAGTAAACTTAAAGTCAGAACACACACATTCAGCATGTACCTTTCCAACAATCCCTCACAGCTGGCAGAACAGATCATTGATACAACACAGTGGAGAATCAGAACATGACAGGGAAGAAGAGAAAATGGCAGACAAGTGTTGATATAATGGATAAAGAAACTGGTGCATGTATGTGATACCTGGCAGAAGAAACAAAACAAAATAGGGAGAGATATGCCAAAGAAACCTAGTGTTTATGTTGAGAGGTGTGAATAAAGATACAGGATACCAATGTATTAATGCAATACAGTTAAAACAATATTTGCCTTGCTTTCCGGTTCCAGTCAGCACTGATTAGAATCAAGACTGAAAACTTTTTCCAAGGCCCAAGTAAACAACAGGCTTTGAGGACAAAGCACCTTTTGCAGGCTTAAAATCATCTCAGCTTGTGTTTTCCATCATCCATATCAAAATATATAAATCCAAAAGCCGGTTATTACATTTCCCAGACATATGTGTACACACAATTTGGATAATTGCATAACCTGAGTAGAGATTAATGTGAAAAATTTGACAGATTGGTATAGATGCAAAATCTGTACAGCAAAAAAGATGTCAGGCTTTGTCAAAGTGGTGGAATATTTTGAATTGCATGCTAACATATTTTACTTGCACTGATTCTAATATGCAAATGTGCAATTCATTTATGCATAAAATGTGCTCCAGTCTTAAAATTATTTAAATGTAGCTATGGTATCATATAATACAAAATGTACAACATTAAACTGACATCATATTTTATTGTTTTTTTTTTAATTATTATTATTATTAACAGAAGTATCAACTTAAATATCAGGGCCTTAGAGCATTGTCTTGGACAAAGGGAGGTCTTGATGTCAAAAAACGTTTAGAACCACTGAACTAGAAGAATACTGAAACCAAGCAAAAAGAATATCAACTCTTCCCATTTCTTTTATGACTTATTATTTGATCAAATAATGTATTAATAATAAATAAATACACTGAATTAAATACAAATAATACATATTTTTTTAACACAATTAAAATGCAGAATAATTATACTTATCTAGATGACAACTGGACTACACTGACTGAATATATAAATCAAAGGTTTCTCCTACCACCCTTTTCACCCTGTATCCCATCTGCCAAACTTCAAACACCAATGGTTGAGGCAGAAGCTGAAATGTTCGTTGTATTACTTTAACAGAGAGGGCAATGTCCTGAAAGAGTTGCAAAACCACAAACCCTTCAGGAACACACCATAAAAATGGCTTACTTGTAGTTGTCTCTGTACATTAAACAGTGATAGGATTAAATATTTTAATATAAAAAAAAATTCTTCTTCTAATCTTTAAGAGATTAGAAATGTACAATGAAACGATACAATGACTTATCTATAGGCTTTTAAGTTGAACAACTTGCTAGGCAAAAAGAGCAACATGCAAAGAGAACGTGATACGCTTTTTAAACCCTTACGGCTACAATCTTTGCTAGCAGAGCTGTGAAACACAGTCTAGCAGTGGGCAGTGAGATTCTAAAGCAGTCACAGCAGTGGGAGGTGCCCCAGAGCATTAGCCCAGCAACAGTACAGACAGTCTCTCCAGGCAAATGTCAAATGAGTAGAATGTAAAAATCATTTATGGTACATTAGGCAAACAATGCAAGGATATGATATACTGCATCTGCTGTGTGCAAACAGTCAACACTTCTGATGTCCCGTAATGCCAGAAAGTTGGCAGAGGACAGAGAAGTGTTTAAGAGCTACTAAGAAAGTTGTTTCTTGTGGTTAACTTTTTTTAATAGGGATGCACAGAATATCCAATATTGGAGTTTTTAATTTATTTTATTCTTTATTTATTGGTATAATTTGATATTGGATATTTAATTGTGCATGCTCTTTTCCCCACATTTAGACTACCTTTCCCATCATCTATCGCTCATTTAAAGCTCACCTTTAGCACTAGTAGCGTAAGAACAGTATGTAATCTTTAGCAAATCTCAAAATTAATTAGCTAGTGTCCATACATGAATATATTTTTCATATTTTATAATGTTGCAATTTTTAAATGTACTTGTAACATCTGATTTCATTAGTACATTACTGAACATACAATGCCAACCTGGAACTCACACAGCTGGATCCCTAAAGATCAAACTCACCAACAGTTGAGAAGTTTTTCATTGAATTCGGCACATACTCTGAAAATCTGTCTCTCTATTTCTCTGCTTCCGTCCCTGACACACACACACGCACACGCACACGCACACGTACACACGCACACACACACACCATGCTGAGCAACCGTTCTCTGATGGGCAGGGGAGAGCTGATTATGGATTCACTGTGCAGCGGGAGCCGCCCTGACGCTGGGGATTTGATTAGGGCTTTGACAGGTGCCAGTGCGATTGCAGCCTTAATCTGAGGAGTGATCTGCTTAGATAATTTGCAAAAAGGAGAAAGAGACAGAGGTGGCAGGAAACGGGGGGAGGCAGGTTGTAGAGATGCACTGAATGGCCCCGTGACAGCAGAGCTTTGCTTTTGATGTACTCACTAAGTCTAAATCATATCGCAGACAGCATGCTATCTTAAGAGTGATACTTCATCTGGTGCATCTAGCAAATCCTGAGAAAGAGACTGAAAACGAGTGCCTCTCACACTACAGAAATTTTAAAGCACTTGAAGAATGGTTGAAATGCTCAGTTACTGTATGATAATGAGGGGAATGTAATGATGCCTCTGACTGCCACTGCCATCTCCTATTCTCTCACATGTACAGAAAACCTCCCCTCAGATTGCGGCAGCATGAACCGGGTCAATCATCGATGTCTCTATCATGGCTGTCCCTTCCTCTTTCCATACAGGAAAAGGTACTTGCATCACTGGATCACAGCAGGATTCTCTCATCTACTTTCATCTACTGTCAGGAATGGGGCTTTTCTCAGTCAATCAAAAACAAAGTACATGTGGGCGGTGTGACCAAAATCTTAGGTATGAGTAATTGTATACCTTGTTAACTGTAAGCAATGTCCTACCAACAAGTGCTGTTGTGCTGAATATCCCTTCGATGTTGCTTTTTATACAACTATACAGGAGCTGATATCGAGTGGCACCCATTTCAGACAAAATCTGGCCTGTTAGTGCTTATACTTGTTCTCCACCAAAAACAAAAGTAAAGTATCAAGCTGTGTGCATTGGCAAGCAACGTTCAGACTGGAATACAATATGCGAGTGGAATGGAGTGACAGTAATTTTCTCTCCCGGCTGAAATTATTCTTTAATCACTTCGCTTTTTACTCCGTGTTGCCCGTTTCCAAGCGAATCTGAAGCCATAGAATTTAAACACTGCATTTGCTCCTGGCAAAATCACAGCTCACATACCCTGATATGAATTAAACACTGAGAACAGACAAGCTGAGTGATAAAATGAAACGCCTCAGTGGTGTTATACTTAATATTAGCAGTCTTGGAAAAATGACTAATCTCGACTAATCAAAGGTCATAATCATAATAGGGTTATTTTTTATATATGCTTTTTATATATGGTTTTATTATATATGCAATAAAGTAGAATTTTTCTAAAGTAGAATTTTTTTTTAACATATTTTTTGGATAATCCAATGAAAGATTTACTTAATTAAATCATGTGACACTGAAGACTGGAGAAATGGCTGCTACAACAGCTTTGCCATCACAGGATAAAATTACATTGTAAAATATATTCAAATAGAAAACAGTTATTTTAAATTGCTATGGTATTTTTGGTTAAATAAATGCAGGCTTGGTGATCATAAAAGGACCCCAAACTTTTGAACGTATATACATACATATATGTATTGGTATATTACTGGCTTACATTATAGCAGAGAGAGAGAGAGAGAGGACAAAGCAGGATTTAGTGTTAGAACTCACCAAGACAGAGACCATCACTTTCCTCATAGCCAATGCTGCAGACGCAACGGCCCAGCGGCACCAGCCAATCACCATCAGCGCCACAGTACAGCTTGGGTGTGTCACGTTCCTCTGCGTTCTCAACACATGCCCCCCTGACCTCCACCAAAGAAGAGGAATCCACCCGTGGTACAGTGTCGGGGAAGGCGGCAAGGTTTCTCAGGGTAGATGGACATTTTTTGTAATAAACTCTCACAGACACCAGGGCGATACATGCACCCACATCCTGGAAGGCCAAGTAGAAACCCTTACGAGCTATTGGTCCCACTTCCCGCACTTCGGTATTCAGCCTCAGAACACGATCGCCCAGGTCTGTCTGTGTGAAACTCTCGTCTGCGGCAATAGTATCGATTTTAGCATACTCGTTAGGATGAAAATGAGCATTGGCACCATGTGGCTCATCTGTTTCAAAGTAGAGGAGGTTAAAAGTCTCCTTACAGGTGCCAGAGACCCAGGGGATGCTGTTGCAGTCCCGCAGGGTGAAGCGAAGCTCCACATAGATCTTCTGTGCAGCCTGACGGGGTATCCAGTTTGTACGGAGCCAGTTGTTCTGGTTGGGTTCCATTACATGGCACACCTGGAAGGTGTGGATGGGCCGATTTTGCTCATCCATCTCCGTGATGGCGTCCCACTGTGGAGAGCAAAGGACAAAGAAATGAGAAGATAGATGGTGGAATAATTGGGGAAAGCAATAGAAAGGAGTGAATGCTCAGGAAGGGCACTGTGCTTATTGAGTACTGGAGCAGCTGGAGCCCAGAGAAATCAAATTGAAGTTAGCTTCATAAAATGAACATAAGAAAACTTTAGTTTCATTGTAAAATGAAACATAACATGCAATCTAATAATTCATTTATTTGCTAAGGTGATAGCTAACGTGTTTGACAAACTCAAAAACGAAAATGCACAATCAAAAAAAGTAAAAGAATAAATACATACAGATACTGAGAATTTGAAAGTTATATATCATTTAAAATGTAATATATATAGAATGCTGTCTTCATGTGCTATGGGACATTTTCTACTTCCCACTTCTGAAGTCGTATTTACGAGTTTGTCATGTTTAAGTGCTTTGTTGTCAGAAAGAATATTTAATCATGTATTTATTTTCTCCTATTAAAGTAAAAATGTATTGAAGATATTTAGTCAATATCCAGTGGACTTTAAATAAAATGTAGTGTCCCATTTTTTGCCAACCATTTAAACATTACCTGTGCTATTATTAATGTATATGTTCACTGTGCTATTTAAAAAGCTAGGTAGCTTGCTAATGATTCTGGAATTTCAGTCAAATAAATGCAGTTTTCCCTATGTAAAATATAGACCATACAATATGCATCAAATGTTATTTATACATATACATGACTGTAAAAACAAGAGAAACCAATGTAGATGTTGTGGGAAAAACAAATAAAACTTAACAGTCACTACAGCAATAGTTCTCTCCTCTGGCATGTTTAAAGTTTATGGCCTACCAAACTTTGACACTCGGTATCAAGAAAATCTCAGAGCTTGATCCAAATAAAATTTCTATATGATTGCAAAGATAGTGCTGATCTACTTTTCAGATCTATTTTATTACTTTCAGTTTTTTCCCTACTCAAAAATACCTTGAGTACACTCTCTACAACCAATCTTTGCTATGTACTCTCACCCTGAGAGGTCTCTTTATTGGAGAAGGAATACGCATGAGGCTTAGCAACGATCTTAGCAACATGAGAAGAAAGTTTGCATGGCATATTTTTAGATTTTAAAGGAAAACAACACTAATTACGCGCTGGGATGCCATCTCTGATAGGACCACTGACAGCTTACAAGCGACTAACTGCATGTGTCTAATACATGTGATTGACATGTAAATGGACATTTTCAGTGGATTGCAGAGTTTGGAGTTCACATACAGAGTAGATTCAGAATCTCTGGATTTAACTGATTTGACATGCCTGTAACTCCTCTCCTAATTACAATTCTTAAATTAAATGAATTATCTCCATGATAAATGCCATATAGCACTTGAAATAATAACACACAGTAAGCTTGAATAAGACATTGGCCCTCGGTTTTGCAGACTAGGCTTAAGCTAGTCCCAGACGTTTATAAAAGGTATTTAAATGGCTTAATTGAACTAAGGCCTAATCCTGGTTTAGTCTAAGCCCTGTCTGTGAAACCGGGCCGCAGTATCATTAAAAATTGTGTGGATTATTTTTTATTTATACATAAACTTTTAATGAGAAACTAACACCTAATTCACAACACATGCATACGCACATGGATTTGTTCTAATTTTTACGAATTTGGATTATTCTAATGCAGGTTAGGGTTAGCCATTCCATGTAAGGGCTTTCCACACAACCTTTCTTATTCCTGTCTCCTGTCACTCTTAGCAAACATATGATACTCATATGATGGAAATATATATTCTCTCCAGCAGGACCCTCAGGCAATGCCAAGTGTGCCACACTTAAAACTGCTTCAAACTAAATAAACACCTTTTATACAGACCCAGATTACAGGGTGAACATGATTTCACCATGTACAGCATGATCTCGGATCAACATCTTTGTTGATTCTGGAACAACATTCCAATCAGATTTAGCCAGCTGTACATTGATTTAATGCAGAGGAATCACGCAGCTCTGGCTAAGTGAAAATAGTGATATATTATATTTACACTGTGACAATAGCAGAATTTTCTGGTGGTGGTCAAAATTATTGGCACCCCTGGTAAATACGATCAAATATGGCTGTAAAAAATAAATCTGCATTGTTTATCCTTTTAATCTTTTATTTAAAAAATTCACAAAATTCTACCCTTTCATTGATGTAAAAGAATTTAAAGTGGGGGTTAATCAATAAATAAAGTGGGGTGGGGGTGAAATAAATTCTCCAAAACACGGTGGCCACAATTATTGGCCCTTTTATTAAATACTTTTTGCAACCTCCTTTTGCCAAGATAACAGCTCTGAGTCTTCTTCTATAATGCCTGATGAGTTTGGGGAACACCTGACAAGAGATCAGAGACCATTCCTCCTTGCAGAATCTCTCCAGATCCTTCAGATTCCCAGATCCATGTTGGTGCTTCTTCTCTACTCATTTTATATAGGGTTCAGGTCAAGTAACTGGGATGGCCAAGGCAGAAGCTTAATTTTGTGTTCAGTGTGTGTTGATTTTGATGTTTGTTTGTGGATCATTGTCCTGATGGAAGATCCAACCACGGCCCAAGATTTCTAGCAGAGGCTGTCAGGTTTTGATTTTTTTATCTGTTGGTATTTGCTAGAATCCATGATACCATGTATCTGAACAAGATGTCCAGGACCTCCAGCAAAAAAATAGGCCCACAACATTAAATATCCAGCTGTATTTTTAACCGTGGGCATGGGGTACTTTTTATCCCTGTTTGCACCAAACCCATCTGGTGGATTTGCTGCCAAAAATCTCTTTTTATAGTTTCATTTGACCACAGAACCAGGTCCCTTTTGAATTTCCAGTCGTGTCTGACAACTGAATATGCTGGAGTTTGTTTCTGGATGAGCAAGAAGGATTTTTCTTGAATCCCTCCCAAACAACATGTGGTGATGTAGGGGTTGTTTGATTTTTTTTTTTAGGTTTTCTGACCCAAAGAATCAACTAATCTCTGCGATTCTCCATCTGTGATCCTTGGAGAGTCTTTGGCCACTCAAACTCTCCTCCTCGTCGTGCATTTAGACAATATAGACACACGTCCTCTTTTAGGCAGAATCATAACATCTTTAGTTGATTGGAAATTCTTAATTATTGCACTGATGGTGGAAATGGGAATTTTCAACGCTTTAGTTATTTTCTTACAGCAGCTTTCTATTTTGTGAAGCTCAACAATTTTTTACTGCACATCAGAACTATATTCTTTGGCTTTACTCATTGTGATGAATGATTAAGGGAATTTGGCCTTTGTGTTTCCTCATATTTATACTCCTGTGGAACAATTTCATGTTCCGAGTCACCCTGGTGTGCTAAAATTTTTTAAATATTAATGGGAATATACTTCAGAGATATTTTACTCTATAAAAATTCTAGGGGTGCCAATAATTGTGGCCAACGTGTTTTGGAGAAAAGCATTTATTTCATAATGTGATTTACCCCCCACTTTCAATTCTTTTACTTAAATGAGATTTTTGTGAATTTTTTTAGTAAAAGATCAAAAGGATAAACAATACAGATTTATTTTTTACAGCCATATTTGATCATATTTACCAGGGGTGCCAATAATTCTGACCACCACTGTATATTCTATTTACACCATGTAAAAATAGCAGTTCTTTGCAATATGTGTAAAGAGTAATTAGATGCTATTTATACTTTATTTTGACAGATACAGTATTGTGCAAAAGTCTTAGGCATGTTGGTATTTTCACATCAAACATTTTTTTAAGCCAGTTATTTATATCTTTTACTGTAGTGTGTCAGTAGGAAATATCAGTTTACATTTCCAAACATTCATTTTGCAATTAATTGTAATAATCAAGTGCGATTTTTTTTATTTTTTTATGCACAAGAAGTCTGACAGCAGCCGGTCTGATCTGATCTCACCATCATCGCGTCTGTCTGTGATTACATGAAGAGACAGAAAAAACTGAGACAGACTAAATCCAGAAAAACTGAGGCAACGTCTCCCAGACACTTGAGGAAACCTTCCTGCAAAACTACAGCACTGGGAAAAGTTTAGGCACTTGTCTTTAAAGTGAGAATGCTGTCAAAAATAATAACATAAATAGCTTTTATTTATGAATTAACTTCTATTAACTAAATCAAATCGATATTTGGGGTGACCACCCTTTGCGTTTAAAACGGCTTTTGTCACCTGCATCTATTCCTACACCTATTCATGGAGTTTTGCAGGAAGGTTTCTTCAAGTGTCTTGGAGACGTTGCCTCAGTTTTTCTGGATTTAGTCTTTTTTCTGTTTCTTTATGTAATCACAGACAGACTCGATGATGGTGAGATCAGACCGGCTGTTGTCAGACTTACACTCACCTAAAGGATTATTAGGAACACCTGTTCAATTTCTCATTAATGCAATTATCTAATCAACCAATCACATGGCAGTTGCTTCAATGCATTTAGGGGTGTGGTCCTGGTCAAGACAATCTCCTGAACTCCAAACTAAATGTCAGAATGGGAAAGAAAGGTGATTTAAGCAATTTTGAGCGTGGCATGGTTGTTGGTGCCAGACGGGCCGGTCTGAGTATTTCACAATCTGCTCAGTTACTGGGATTTTCACACACAACCATTTCTAGAGTTTACAAAGAATGGTGTGAAAAGGGAAAAACATCCAGTATGCGGCAGTCCTGTGGGCGAAAATGCCTTGTTGATGCTAGAGGTCAGAGGAGAATGGGCCGACTGATTCAAGCTGATAGAAGAGCAACTTTGACTGAAATAACCACTCGTTACAACCAAGGTATGCAGCAAAGCATTTGTGAAGCCACAACACACACAACCTTGAGGCGGATGGGCTACAACAGCAGAAGACCCCACCGGGTACCACTCATCTCCACTACAAATAGGAAAAAGAGGCTACAATTTGCACGAGCTCACCAAAATTGGACAGTTGAAGACTTGAAAAATGTTGCCTGGTCTGATGAGTCTCGATTTCTGTTGAGACATTCAGATGGTAGAGTCAATGAGAACATGGATCCATCATGCCTTGTTACCACTGTGCAGGCTGGTGGTGGTGTAATGGTGTGGGGGATGTTTTCTTGGCACACTTTAGGCCCCTTAGTGCCAATTGGGCATCGTTTAAATGCCACGGCCTACCTGAGCATTGTTTCTGACCATGTCCATCCCTTTATGACCACCATGTACCCATCCTCTGATGGCTACTTCCAGCAGGATAATGCACCATGTCACAAAGCTCGAATCATTTCAAATTGGTTTCTTGAACATGACAATGAGTTCACTGTACTAAAATGGCCCCCACAGTCACCAGATCTCAACCCAATAGAGAATCTTTGGGATGTGGTGGAACGGGAGCTTCGTGTCCTGGATGTGCATCCCACAAATCTCCATCAACTGCAAGATGCTATCCTATCAATATGGGCCAGCATTTCTAAAGAATGCTTTCAGCACCTTGTTGAATCAATGCCACGTAGAATTAAGGCAGTTCTGAAGGCGAAAGGGGGTCAAACACAATATTAGTATGGTGTTCCTAATAATCCTTTAGGTGAGTGTAGATAAAAATAAAAATCTAGATCTTAGATAAAAATCTCACTGGATTATTACAATTAATTGCAAAATGAATGTTTGGAAATGTAAACTGATATTTCCTACTGATACACTACAGTAAAAGATATAAATAACTGGCTTAAAAACATTTTTCGTGTGAAAATACCAACATGCCTAAGACTTTTGCACAGTACTGTACATACTATTTGCACCTCAGTATTGTTGTACATTAACAGGATGCAATAATAACAGTATAAATGATTATATTTATTAAAATTATTAAATGGATGCCGCCTTATTGGGACAATAAAAGCCCTCCCTACACCTACCCCTACCCAATAAATACTTATATTATTATTAAACATTTCGTTAGGCACTTTATTATCACTTTCAGAACATTTTCTTAATTTTATATTGAAAGTAAATGCTTTTGTGATGGGAAAAGGGAGAAGTGCGAGCTCGGCAAAAGGCGCATTCGAATCCGGGTCGATCGTGTCAAAACCAAGTTCCATGAGCCTTACACTCTACTGACTACACCATTGAAGCCAATGAAACGTCCATTAATTTTGTGTGGCCCAATCAGGCATTGTTGGACGGAGCTAGTGTGAATAGTGCTTGCCAACAAGGTGAACTATTTGCACTTGGTGTAAATATACACTCTGTTTATTTTAATCAAAATTACAGTAAAAACAGTAATATTGTGAAATATTGTTACCATTTACAACAGCTGTCTATTTTTACATATACATATTTTAAAATGTAATTTATTCCTGTGATCAGCAGTACTGTGGATACTCCAGTCTTCAATGTCACATAATCCTTCAGAAATTATTCTATGTTCATTTTCTGCTTTTTTTGTTGTTGCAAATTTAGAATACATTTTAACATGAAATGTATTGTCTGATTCAAATCATTATCTGGTTTGTTTGTGAAAACATTCTCACACAGATTTCACCCACAAATTTGTGTCTACAGACAAAAAGTGAATGAGACCCATTGTTTGCTCCTACTAATGTCAAAATATCACTGCCCATTTACTTCATTGTCACATCCAGGCACTATATAAGTCTCCTTGCTGCCATTTTCAATAGATTTACCTTGTTTTTTAAGTAGTACCTCTAGGTTGTGATGTGCTACACATATGCTCGGTAATGCTGAGGCTGTGAACATAGCAAGGCAAAAGACGCCTATAGATTTACCAGCTGAATCATTAGTAATGACAGGACCACACTGGCCACACTGCTGCTCTGCTTTGAGCAACTTTCTACATTGTTCTCTCTTTCACACTTCTTCTTTTTCTTTCCAAACATGTTTTTTTGCAAACATTTACTTTTCCAAACAATAATATCTTGTCAACAGGCTCTCACTCTCTTTCCCACATTCTCACTTTCTTTTTCACAAATTCTCTCTATGTTCTGGCTTTTTTTTCTTCTACACATTCACTCTATTATCTCTCACCCAGGCCTTTTCTTCACTTTTTACACTTTACTATTTTCTTTACTATATTTCTCCTCCTTTTTCTGTCTCTTCTGCACAAATCTCTGTCCTCCAATCATCTCTTTCCTCTTCTTTTTCTTTTACTACTTATCTCCCTAATCTTTCTCCCTCTGATAAATAATTAGGAAGGACGCACTTCATTAGCACTAAAGCCTCCACTTATTCACTTTCATTATTGCAGTGATAAGCTAAGCCTTCCCTAATAGCCTCTCAATCAGAAACTTGCTGTATCATAGCCCTGATGTGTGCTGATAGATCCTCTCAATAGACTTCTGTTTGCAACCATAAAGTTTGATTGAAAGAGCGTCTGTAGAGTTCCATTTTTACAACACAACAGGTCAAGTCAAGGCAAGTTTAGTTTACACTGTATGTCATTTGCATAGCTTAAAAATAATATGTGGGGCATTAAAATGCTTGTGACGGGGGGTGGGGGTGGGGGTGTAACAACTCTGGAAAAAAAAAAGAAAAATATTTTTTTTCATATTTTTATATCTTTGCTACATCTATGAATTGAGAAAATGTAACACCCATAAATGGTTGATGGCCATTAAATGTTATTTTGCAAATGTATAAACAATAGTATTATATTTATGCCTCTTTAAGTTCCAAACATTAACAACATCATACAGTATGTGAGATGAGGCAGAAACTGCAGCTGTATATATTTATATATGACCTATTGTGACTGTGTATTTTATATTTCTGTTCAGGCAATTTAAACACAAGGTAATTATTCCATTTACATTTACCAGCCAACTGGCAAGTAACTGATTTATTTACTCACCACAGCCAATAATTGCTCACATTTGACACTTGTTGAGTGTTAATTTTAGACCCTGTAAGTAACTATTACCTATTTTGCCCTTATTTTTTTCAATAAATGTTGAAGCAGTGGAATTTTATAGTTTATCCCAATTCTAGTAGAAGCTGAAACCATTAGCTATTAATAACAGATATACTGTAATACCAGTACAATTCTAAAGTGGAAACCATCTGAACATCAACGGGTTGGTTGTTCATGTTTATACGCACTTTACTGTCATTACTTAAATTCAACAAAGCATTTATTAATGGATTTTGTGACCCTTATTGTAAAGTGTACACTATTTCAACATTAACTAATGTGTTACTAACATTTGTAGACTTGATTTGATTAACATGACTTGCCAATAACAAAGAATTTATTATTATTTACTACTGCTTTGTAATGAACCTACAATTGTTAACACATCAGTTGATGTTGAAATAGTGTACACTTGATAATAAGGTTCTCAAAAACAATTAATACATGCTTTGTTCAATAATGTTGATAAGGTACACAACAGCATTTCTACTTTTACACCTTATTTACAATACGGATCCACGACTGAAGCGTGACGCTTCCCGTCATTTGTACGTTAATGGGCGTTTCTCAAGTTTACTGCTATGGGCGCGGTTTTTGAGCCAGCGGGGAATGAAAAACAAAGAACCCGCGAGAGACTTCCCCCTGTCTCCATGTGCTCTACTTCTATTGGATAGTCGCGTCGCATTCAACGGATTAATTTGCATAAAGATGGGCATCAGCCAGCTTTTTGACGCACAGCATTTTTTCAAATGCAGCGCTGTCTTCCCGGGATGCAATGCGGGCGCGTTAAAGTCGCTTGACGTCACCCATAGGAATAAAGTGGAGTGCGCCGCGACAGAAGTATCGCATGTACAAGTGGATCTATACCGTAACGGTACGGATCCACTTGTCCGTGCGATAGCATCCCGATGTCCGTGCGATGTCCGTCCAAAGCATCCCGGGAAGACGGCACTGCATTTGAAAAAAATGCTGTGCGTCAAAACCCTGATCGATGCCCATCTTTATGCAAATTAATCTGTTGAACGCGACGCGACTATCCAATAGAAGTAGTGTCACATGTCTGTCCTGTTTTGTTTTGCACATGTGGTGTTTTGATTTGTATCTGGGCCATGTGCTCTTGTCTTCTGTCTGGACCCCGCCCTTCTTGTTACCTCATTATTGTTTAATTAACCCCACCTGTTTCCTTCTGATTATGACCCTTTATAGTCTCTTCGTGTTTGCAGTCTTGGGTCTGATCGTTATGTCACGTTAAACAAAGGAAAAACTGGAATGAGGACTCAGTTGCAGAGAATGAAGATTTATTACAAAAATAAACATAACCACAAAAACAAAACCCACGAGGGGGGAAAAAATCTAACTTGAAATAACATACCGTAGGGACAGAACAGACAGCACAACAGGGAAACCAGGAAATACATGACAACAATCCGACACAAGACTGCAAACACGAGGAGACTATAAAGGGTTTACTATACTATACATTACTATACTCTAATTTCGGCGTAATAATCCAGGAACTTTGCTGCTGTACCATGGGCAATGATATTATGCAGCACCTGAAATTAGGCTAACTTCCGTCAACATAACCACTGTGACAACCTGCTTGCACAGAGAGCGTGCAGGGAACTATTTTCAGGCGCTGCGTAATATCATTGCACCGCTGCACCCATGGTACGGCAGCAAAGTTCCTTGATTATTACGCAGGAATGAGAGTATAGTCCCTAGAAATATCGGTCTAGAAAATTGCAACTTTTCATTTTCCGTTGCGCTTAGTACACGATGTAACTATACACATCACAACATGTAAATAGGAATATGTTTGCGTTATTTTGTCACTTATTGAGCAGTAGGCTAGATGGAGCCGTTTACCTCCAGTCTTTGTGCTAAGCTAGCGGTGGGTGCGTCAGACAGAGTTATGGCACACACGGAGATAAAAATGGTATGTATGGACTTATCTAACTTTGGGGGATATGGTGAATAAGCTAAAGTCCCAAAAAGTCGGCGTGTTCCTTTAAACCGTGCAAATTATCATTATTGTTATACTTTGTTCTCAAATTGTTAATGTTAGCAGCATTAGCATTGCGTGACTACGTGTATTTAGTGTGTATTAGCCTTACCTGTAGATTTCAATTTCTGTACAGTCTAATCTTTTGCTTTTTACTACGGGTGAATCTCCAGTTGTCACTGATGATGTAATTTGAAAAAGAAAAAGATTACAATCCACCATCAAATGATAAGTTTAATTATTTCAGCTGCTGTGAGAAAAGGCTATTAATGATCTGCTGAAGAACATGCTCCTCATGTGCGTTACTACTACTAGCCGGACTCTTTCTTTATGTATACAGACGTGACGTAATGACCAAACCTACCCACTCTAATTATAACACATTATTACAAGCTTACAGTTGTGAATGGGGCTAAGGTAAGGAGATTCTGTAATCCACAAGAAAACTACATATACAGTATTTGTCACATTGAAAAAGCGGGAATGAGATGCTGCGCTGAGTTTAGAAACATCTTTGTTTGACCGGTTGTGAGCATGTGTGGCAATGCTGCGCTGAGTTTAGCGTGATGAGAATACCAACGGCACCCCACTGGAAGTGTCTGGACCCCTCAAAGTTGTGTAGTGTGTGTGTGCGCACAAACACGAGAAAGGCCTCAGACATGAGCTTGGGATGTCGACTCAAGGACATGTAAACCCAGAGTAACATCCAAACTATAAAATATGATGAATGTGTGTGGAGAGGACCAGCTTGAGGAGCAGATTTCAGTGACTCGTCGTATGTTCGGCGAGACAGCAAAATTGAATACAAAAATCTAAAAGATAAAGTCATTTTGGGTGAGGGCAATAAATGTGGCGGAACTATCCGTAATCCTTTCTTTTGTTTGGCCTGGTATTCTGTCACGTTCGGGTTGTTGTAGTGCACAAAAATCAAATATTAAAGTTTAAACTTTAATAGATATTCAGAGGGCAAACATAAACAAAAGCAGATATATCCAAACAACCAACATGTAGACATTAACAATAACAGACAAATGTAAACTGCAAACACTAAACCAAACTAAACTTCTCATAATCTACTACAATGATTTATGGACTTTAATTTTTCAGATATGAAACAATCGTTTAGTATACACATTTGTAACAAAAATGTGTGACAACTGGGTGGTGCATGGATGACATCAAAACCTGAAAGAATAATTTGCCACTGGTTCCCTGGAGATTTTCATTTGGGTCTTTGTAATGGGGTTTTTACATTTATGAGTAAATTAAGGTCTGTGGTAACCATAACTTGACTTGGAAGTTTTGCTCTAAAACGTAAATTACACACAACCATATTGAATACACAAATTTTGAAGCTATTATGTTTATTTAAAAAAAAAAAAAAAACATGTTTTAATAAGTAACTAGATAAGAACGCTTGGGGTGTGACTGTGCAGTTTAGGTTATAGAACTTCCAAGTATCATCAAGTTGTTTACCACAGACATTATTTCATTCATAAATTGAAAAACCCCATTATAAAATTCCATAGGAAAATCTAGAGGGAACCTCATTTTGACATCATCCCTGCAGCACTCTATAATTTAGTATTTATTTTATTTTTTTGGTCTTGAGTAACTGAATTGATTTTGGTGTGACCAGGATTTTATTAATGTATATACATATATTTACAAATATTTGTTTATTTTCATTGTCTTGTACTTTCGTAGGTTTATAAAATACACTGGAACCTGTGGAGGGTGAACAAATGTTGTTTTTTTTACAGCTGTAAAAAAAAAAGGGAATAATACTCTGATGCTGATGATAATGTTTAGCAAACTTGTCATTATCCCCAGACAGGTCATATAATGTCATTCATAAAGGCATGAAAGATATAAATTGACCTCAGTGCAGCACACTGACTCTGGGTAGTATGATATACTGTATGTCCTGATGCTATAATCCCCTCTCACCCTGACACTGCCTTCCAGCCTTTTGTTTCTCATCAGCTTTTTTGTTTGAGGTAAAATGAGGCATTTAGGAGAACGGGGAGGCAGCAGCGCGCTTTCAATCTCCTGCTAGAAAGTGACCGGATACATCTAGGAACACTGCGCTGGGGATGAGATATCAGCACACAGCTTAAGATGCTACACACACTGATAAAAGTGGCTGAGATGGATGAACCTAAAATCGCTGGCTACACATCACATTAAGTTGGCAGGGGTCCACAGAGGAGGATTTAAAAACGGCACAGATCGGTGTGATAGAGACAACATGGAGGAAATGCATCTTGGGGCTGAGGGGGGATTCATTGCTTTTAAAATGGTTTAAAAATGGTTTCTATCAGCAGACATCTAAGATGCCTGACTCTCCTTTGATATCTGTCATCATTTCTCCACTTGGAAACTGACTGTGAAAAAGGCATATCACTTGTGCAGGCGCTGGCATTAGCCCTCAGGCAATCATCAAGACATAGGATATTTTAGATAATGCCGGTACGCTGTAATGCATATGAAAAGCAATACACTTATAACAACACACACATAAAACACTGTTGAATCTGCCAGTGGTGGTCCTGTTTGGAATACAGCTTGTTTCTGACTGTATTTGGCCTCCCTGGCTGTAAATGAACCTTTTCAGCAAACGCCTCTGAACTGACTAGCATGTCAATACGCACACTCAATAGCTTAAAAGCATCTATTATCACCATTGATTTCTGTTTGTCAGATCCAGCTTAGGATTGATCATTAATGTTTAGATTTTTCTGCTCATCTTGCATTGAAAGTGCACACTTTGAGACTCTATAATAAAATTTATACAACCCAAATGAAGGTCTTCTATCAGGGGAGTTGTGGGGGTCTATCAATTGCAAATGAGCCCTGGGCAAATGAAAATACAATTAGGCTTGAATTATCTTTTAATTATTAAGTACACATTAACCTTGGGTAATGAAAGTGCTTTGTGAGAGAGATAACGGCACTACCTTTGACTCGATAATTGATTAATTGACTTCCACTTCAAACAGCATCAATGAAAACACCAACTGAATGACAAACAAAATCCTAGAAGGTTTGCCCTGGATTTCAGCAGCACTACAGAGGGGCTGGGGCTCAATGATGCGGCTCTTAAGGACCTTTTTAATTATGCCCTTGATGAGTCCGTCAACGAGAGGATCATGAGAGAGCTGGATCATCTGGAATTTGGGCATTTGTAGAGTTACTCGCTCACCAGGGGGGTAAGTCTGTCAATGAGACTGCAGCTTCCTCAGAGGCAGCTATCTTCATGCCATCGCCTCACTGATGCAGGAGGAGGAGAGGAAAGGCTTCCTCGTCTTTTGGACGCCACCAAAGTTAGTGTCAAAGAGACACCCCAGAAAGTTCAGGCGGGCCTTAAGTCCTGGCAGAAGGTCAGGGCGGAGCCGGAGGGAGGCACCAGGGTGGCTCCGGCCAATCAAGAATCCTAGCAGATGACCAGGGCGGGGAGGGACGGGAGGGCCGGACCAGGCGGGCTCCGGCGGATCTGGAGTCCTGGCAGAGGGCCAGGGAGGGACCGGAGGGACGGACCAGGCGGGCTCTGGCGGATCTGGAGTCCTGGCAGAGGACCAGGGCGAGACGGACCAGGTGGGCTCTTGCGGCTCTGGAGTCCTGGCAGAGGGCCAGGGCGGGACGGACCAGGCAGGCTCCAGCGGGTCAGGATGCTTGACTGGGGCTGGCTGGGCAGGAGACTTGAGCAGAGACGGAGTCCTCTTTTTGGACTCGTGGCAGGAGACGGAGCCCTCTCTGGACTCGTGGCAGGAGACGGAGCCCTCTCTGGACACTGGTTAGGGGCTGGAGCCATCACTGGATGCTTGTCAGGGACTGGAGCCATCACTGGACGCTGGTCAGGGGCTGGAGCCATCACTGGACGCTGGTCAGGGGCTGGAGCCATCAGGGCAAGACGCCTGGGCAGCGCAGGCAGGGCAAAGAGCTTGGGACGGACTAGGCGAGTTCTGGGCGTCTGCCAGGATTCTTGATCAGCCGGAGCCACCCTGATGCCAGGTGCTTTCTGCCAGGACTTTGCTCTTGGGTTTGTGACACAGCCCTGACACTGCTATATTGTCATGTTTTGTGTGAGCACATGGCTTATCATGTGTTTATTTGTGCCATGTTCTCTCATGTCTATTGTCTTGACCCCGTCCCTCTTGTTACCTGATAATTGGTACCTATTCTCCCTCATTTATTGCCTTGTTTGCTACCTATTTAGTCTCCTTGTGTTTGCAGTCCTGTGTTGGTTCGTTGTCATTATTTCCCGTTCCTGCTTCATGTTTCCTGGTTCCTTGTGTTTGGTATGTTCTAGTTTTCCCCCTTGTAGGTTGTTTGTTTGTTTTGGTTATGTTTTTGTCTTTAATAAAGCCCATATTCTCCTGCACTTGAGTCCTTGCTCCTTTCATCCTTCCCCAACCGTGACACCTTGTGCAATGCCCATGGCATTACTGTATTTACTTATTAATTTGCTTTCTTGTTAGTATAATATATATTATTTATTATTGAAAGTTATTATACAGTGTAACCAATACAAAAAGTCATGTCACTCCAAAATAAAATTAAAGAGATTTACTTGATCACAGAGAGAAAAATATTTATGAATGAAAACCAAACAAACAGGGCATGGAAAATGAAAAATACAGAAACTAAATCTAAAAAAATATCACAAAAGTCGAATACTGTAATTTTAGAATCTCACCTACTCCTATGATTAGTTTCAGAAATAATAATACTGATTATTTTGCAAGATATCTCAAGGTGTTGAAATCCCATTTTGAACATACAGTCTGGATTACAAAAAAGGACATGAAAAGTGTCTAATTTAGATCTGGGTAAAGTCAGACATACATCAATATGTTTCTTGTTTAATCTCTCTTTTGTCTTATTTTGCTTTCATTATCCCAGACTGTTTTACAACCTCTACAACCTTGTTAATGATATGATTACAGATAATAATCTAGATGTGCTGTGTTTGACAGAAACCTGGCTAAAACCTGACGACTACATTATTTTAAATGAGTCCACCCCGCAAGATTATTGTTATAAACACGAGCCGCGTCTGAAAGGTAAAGGGGGAGGTGTTGCTGTAATTTATAATAATATCTTCAGTATTACTCAGAAGTCTAGTTTTAAATATCATTATTTTGAAGTTTTTGTGCTTTACGTAACGTTATGTAGTGAAATTGATAAATCCTGTTTAACATTTGTGTTGGCAATACACACTTTATCAGAGAATTTGCTGATTTTTTATCAGAGTTAGTACTGGCTACAGATAAAGTCCTAATTGTTGGTGATTTTAATATCCATTTAGACAATGAAAAAGACGCATTGGGATTGGCATTTAGAGACATTCTAAACTCTATTGGAGTTAGGCAACACGTATCAGGACCCACTCATCGCCGTGATCATACTCTAGACCTAATATTGTCACATGGAATAAATGTTGATACCGTTGAAATTCTGCAGCAGAGCGATGACATCTCAGATCATTACCTAGTATCATGTATATTTAATTTAGCAAAGGCTGCAAAGCCGTCCCCTCGCTTCAAATATGGTAGGACTATCACTGCTGAGACTAAAGATTTCTTTATAAATAAACTTCCTCATCAGTTTCATCTCCTCAGCATCCCAGATAGCCCAGAGGAACTTGATGTTGCAACAGAAACTATTGACCCTCTCTTTTCCAGCACTTTAGACACAGTTGCTCCTCTGCGCTTAGAGAAGATTAAAGAGAATAGTCCAACGCCGTGGTACAATGAGCACACCCGGCCCTTAAAACAGCAGCCAGAAAAATGGAGCGCAGCTGGAAGAAGTTTTTCGCATTTCGTGAAAAGAGAGCATGATTTCATACAGAAAGGCCGTAAAAACTGCTAGATCTGCTTATTTCTTGACTCTCTTAGAAGAAAACAAACACAACCCTAGGTATTTATTCGATACAGTGGCTAAATTAACCAAAAATAAAGCTTCAACTTCTGATGTCTGCCAACAGCACAGCAGTAATGACTTTATGAACTTGTAAGATTGATAATATTAGGAAAAAAATTATAACCATGCAGCCGTCTACTACTGTATCACATCAGACAGTGCATTGTAGTGTCACTGAGGAAAAATTACATTCATTCACTGCTATAGGAGAAGAAGAATTGGCTAAACTCGTTAAATTTCCAGCACGAGTATGCTGGAAGACCGCACAGAGTGCAGTCTCCTTGGCACTGCACTCTGTGCTTACACATCTGGACAATAAGAACACGTATGCACGTATGCTGTTTGTTGACTTCAGCTCAGCATTCAACACTGTCATCCCAACCAAGTTAATAGCCAAACTTGGAGACCTGGGCATCAACACCTCAATGTGCAACTGGATATTGGACTTCCTGACCAACAGACCCCAGAATGTTCGATCAGGCTCCACCTACTCCACCTCCACCACACTCAATACTGGCGTACCACAGGGCTGTGTGCTAAGCCCATTTCTCTACTCCCTCTTCACCTCCGATTGCAAGCCTGTGTATGGATCTAATTCCATCATCAAGTTTGCGGACGACACTACGGTGATTGGACTCATCAGCAACAACGATGAGACCGCCTATAGGGAGGAGATCCAGCACCTGGCCACATGGTGCACTGAAAATAATCTGCTCCTCAACACCACCAAAACAAAAGAACTCATCGTGGACTTCAGGAAAGAGGCAAGAGGCACACACGACACCATCCACATCAATGGAACGGCTGTTGAGCGTGTCTCCAGTTTCAAGTTCCTGGGGATCCACATCTCGGCGGACATGTCCTGGACAACCAACACCTCCAGCCTGGTCAAGAAGGCTCACCAGCGTCTTTTCTTCCTGAGGACACTGAGGAAGAATCAGCTATCCTCGGCTATACTGGTGAACTTCTATCGCTGCGCAATAGAAAGCATCCTGACCAACTGTGTTACAGTATGGTATGGGAGCTGCTCTGCTGCAGAGCGCAAGGCACTACAGCGGGTGGTGAAAACCGCCCAGCGCATCACAGGGACTCCACTACCTGCCATCGACCACATCCAGAGGAAACGCTGTCTGCATCGAGCTCGCAGCATCCTTAAGGACTCCTCTCACCCAGCCCACAAACTGTTTTCTCTCCTGCCCTCTGGTAGGCGTTTCAGGTGCCTCCGGACCAGGACCAGCAGACTTAAGAACAGTTTTTTTCCCAGAACTGTCTCCATATTGAACTCTAACCCTCGTTGATCCCACTCCCCCTATATACTGATAACCCTCCTCTCCCCCTCACATCTGCCTTCACTTGTTATTTGCACTACTGTATGCTCATTTGCACTATCGACTGTTTATTACAGTAACCCCTGTACATATATGCATCTTGCACTACTTACCTAACTGGAATATGCTCATTTGCACTATCGACTGTTACTACAGTAACACCTGTTCATATATGCATCTTGCACTACTACCTTACTAAAATATGCTCATTTGCACTATATCGTTCATTGCTATACTGCCCATCTTAGCCTAACATATCATTATATACATCTATCTGTAAATTCTGCTTATAGTAATAGCCATCTGTATATATATTCAGTACATATCTACCCTGTAAATTCTGTTTATAGTAATATCCATCCGTATATTACATTCAGTATATATCTATCTATCTGTAAATTCTGTTTACAATAATAGCCATCTGTATATATATATTCAGTACATATCTATCTGTAAATTCTGTTCAGTATATATCTATCTGCAAACTGTTTATAGCAACATCCATCTGTATATTATATTCTATACATATCTATCTGTAAATTCTATTTATAGTAATAGCCATCTTTATATTTATATTTATTCAGTACATATTCATGTCCTGCACTTGCTGCTATTGCACTTCTGGTTAGACCCAAACTGCATTTCGTTGCCTCGTACCTGTACTTGTGTAATGACAATAAAGTTGAATCTAATCTAATCTAATCTAAATCATCAAAATCAACAACATGTATGCTCGACCCTATACCGACTAAACTACTAAAAGAAATGCTTCCAGAGGTCATAGATCCTCTTCTTAATATCATTAATTCATCCTTGACTTTAGGATATGTACCGAAAACTTTTAAGTTGGCTATTATTAAACCACTTATTAAAAAACCGCAACTTGACCCTACAGAATTAGTCAATTACAGGCCAATCTCAAATCTACTCTTTCTGTCAAAAATACTAGAAAAGGCAGTGTCCTCACAATTATGCTCCTTTTTAGAAAAAAATGGTATCTGTGCGGTTTTCCAGTCAGGATTTAGACCGTATCATAGTACTGAGACTGCTCTCATTAGAGTTACAAATGATTTACTCTTATCATCCGATCATGGATGTATCTCTCTGTTAGTGTTACTCGATCTTAGCGCTGCATTCGATACCATCGACCACAACATTCTTTTGAATAGACTCGAAAATTATGTTGGCATTAGTGGAATTGCATTGGCATGGTTTAAATCATACTTATCTGACCGATATCAGTTTGTAGCAGTAAATGAAGAGATGTCACACCGATCATAAGTTCAATATGGAGTACCGCAGGGCTCAGTGCTAGGACCGTTGCTTTTCACCCTGTACATGCTACCACTGGGAGATATCATTAGGAAGCATGGCGTTAGTTTTCATTGTTATGCTGACGATACTCAGCTCTATATTTCTTCACGCCCTGACGAAACATACCAATTTACAAGATTAACGGAATGCATAGCTGATATAAAAAATTGGATGACTAGTAATTTCCTGCAACTTAATTCAGAAAAAACTGCATTTTTATTTTTGGACAAAAAAACTCCACATGTAGTAACCTAGAATACAGTCTAACACTTGATGGCTGCTCTGTCAAGTCCTCGTCATCAGTTAGGAACCTGGGTGTGCTCTTTGATACCAATCTCTCATTTGAAAGCCACGTTTCTAGCATCTGTAAAACTGCATTCTACCATCTTAAAAATATATCTAAATTACAGCATATGCTTTCAATACAAAATGCTGAACAGTTAGTTCATGCGTTCATGACCTCAAGGCTAGATTATTGTAATGCTCTACTGGGTGGTTGCCCCGCTTGCTTAATAAATAAACTGCAGCTAGCCCAAAACGCAGCAGCTCGAATTCTTACTAGAACCAGGAAGTATGACCATATTAGCCCGGTTCTGTCAATACTGCACTGGCTCCCTATTAAACATCGCATACATTTTAAAATCTTGCTAATTACTTACACATCACTATATGGTTTAGCTCCCCAGTACTTGAGCGAGCTCTTAACGCATTATACTCCATCACGTCTATTGCGGTCTCAAAACTCTGGCCAGGTGATAATACCTAGAATATCAAAATCAACTGCAGGCGATCGATCCTTTTCCTATTTAGCACCCAAAGTCTGGAACAGCCTTCCTAGCATTGTTCGGGAAGCAGACACACTCTGTCAGTTTAAATCTAGACTGAAAACACATCTCTTTACTATGGCATACACATAAAACATTTTTAATTTATATTTTATTCAAATTGTTAGGCTGCATTAACTAGGTCAGGCGGAACCGGGAACACTTCCCATAACACCTGATGTACTCGTTACATCATAAGAGGAATGGCATCTACGCTAATGTTAGTCTCTCTGTTTATCCCGAGGTTTAATGCAGTCAGCCGGATTCGGGCCGTATCCAGATCAGATGGTGGACCAGCGCCCAGACATTGCCAACGCATCGCTGAAGTGTCTGCAGAGAACGTGTCAATTAGTCTACCCTCTGAAATTGCTCATCGACATGGCATCCTCAATGGATCCATCTCCAGCGTGATGACGCCGATTTCGAATATTCCTATTTAATAATTGTTTAATCGACACGCCATCCTTAATAAACCCGGCGTAATGCCTCTGATCTTTCGAATAATCCAATCTAATATTACTTCTGACCTATAAGGCTGCCAAAATAATAAACATACACTGTTTGTTAATTGGCAAGAGGAGAACTGGCACCCCGACTGAGCCTGGTTTCTCCCAAGGTTTATTTTTGTCCATTAGGACACCTGATGGAGTTTTGGTTCCTTGCCACTGTCGCCTCTGGCTTGCTCAGTTGGGGACACTAAATTTTCAAATAAATATCCAAATAAATTTAATTACTAAACTAAATTATATCAACTACATTACTTGAATATATATGATAATTGAAATGAGCTGATGACATCACCGTTTTCTCCAGAGCGGCTGTACAGCCGAATCAAATTCCGTTCATTATTTTCCTGTTTAACACTGTGAAGCTGCTTTGAAACAATCTGCATTGTAAAAAGCGCTATATAAATAAAGTTGACTTGACTTGACTTGACTTGACTTGACTAGACTCACACCCTCACAACCTAGATACAATCTCTATTCTGATATGACTTTATTTTCAAATGAAAAGAAAGAAGAGCAAATCAAAACCCTGTTTTTCATAAGAGAAACAAAAAGGAGAGGAAGGGAAATAGAGGCAGTGAGTGATAGAGAGAAAGAGAGTGAGACAGAGACAGGAAAATGTCATCTACCCTCAATAAAGAAAGTAAGTAAGAGGGACAGTGGATAGAGATGGAGAAAGATACTGTTCAAATCTAACATCTAGAAGCTGCAACACAAAAGGTGGACAGTGATGAAAGACTGCATTTATGGCCTGTGTCATTTAAACAACAACAAAAAAGGTTTCTCTTCCATCATGCAGCAGCAAAAGACAAAGGGAACAGGAGCAGGAGAGGCCAACGGGACCTGTGACATCAGGGTCACTCTGGATGGTCCAGAACAACACTACAGAATGGCCTATTTCCACCCTGAATCCTTCTGCACAAAGAAATCTCTACATTATTTTGTTATTATGACTCCAGTACAAGAAATGTTGCAAGAAAACAGCAAAGGGACACATTTGACATCTGTTATCAAGGTTCCCCTTCTTAGTGACAATTGGAATGGCCACAGCCGAAGTTTCATTTACGAAACACAACATAATGGGTGGAATTCCCTAATAAGTGTGATATTCATACACACTGTCTGCATTGTTTTAGCACCCAATTCGCTACAAGAATTATGCAAATACGTTAATGGCGCAACACATCCAAAAGTTTTGCTGAATGCAATTTGCATGGTGCAATTCCCCTTCTTGCTAAGTTTTGTGAAAAATCGCAATCTAAAACCAGTCTAATTTACATAGAAAGAAGGTATTCTGGCTTGAATTAAATAATTATTTAGCACCTGGTTAAACTGGATTGCAGGTGCTTACTTAGTGAACAAGATGCAGGGTTTTTGTGCTGAAATACCAAATGCAAAATTGGTGCAACTGTTTGGTTGCTTGTGCATTCTGGTCACTAGTATTCAGCACAAATCAAACAGATTGTTCAGTGTTCATATTCTATGTATTACCTGAAAAGAATCATGCTGTTCTTGAGAACAACATGTGTCAAGGCCGACCAGGCATGTAAATGAGAACCAACAGCAATTTGTCACTGCCTGTAAAGCAGAGTCTGTGTTCCCTTTCGAAGTCGAACTCAACACTGCATCTTGGGTCAATGCTATTGGGAAAGCCATCAGCGTGACTGGTGCCCGAAGCACGTGTAAACACACTCCAATTTCATTGGCTGGCGACAGCTCATGGTGTCATAAGCAGAGCGCCCAGAAGTATAAGCATAGCACACGTCATTTGAGTCTCTTTTAGAGTGTTTAAGGGATATTAAAAATTGGATGGCGAAAAACTTTTTAATATTAAACAAGGATAAAACAGAGGTTATTGTTTTGGCCACCCAAATAACTAAAGTTCTATTAGATTAAAGTTCCCTGGCATCATATTCAAAAATGTCAGTAAGAGATACAGGTTTTTTAATGGCTAATAATCTGAAAATGGACAAGCAAATAAACTCAGTGGTCCAGATTTGTTTTTATCATTTGCATTTGTTAGTTAAAACCAAAACTTTTTTATCAAATGCAGATTTTGAAAGAGTAATCCATACCTTAATTCTATTGCAGCTGGATTTCTGTAGCTGTTAAATTTTGTTTTATATGTTGTCGTTTTATTTGTCAATTTGTGTTTTTATTTTGGAATTTTTATGTAAAGCACTTTGGTCAACTTTGGTTGTTTTAAAATTGCTATATATATACTGTATATATATATATATATATAAAAATGACAAGACACATTATCAACCTTTTTGTCTTTAGGAGACGCTTGTTTGTATGTGCTTGTAAGACAAATGCTACTGGTGGAGCGCGTTCGACTCCTTGAGGGAGCTGGACGTGCTCATTATGATACATTCGCAAGACTGACTGAAAGAAACTGGTAAGAAGCTTTGTTCTTCCTTGATTCTCACCCGAGAGAGCATGGGAGGAGTCTGATTTCACTTATGGGACTTCTGATGCTAGCTCTAATACTTTCATGTCAGTTTCTAATCTCAAAAAAGGGGGATGTCTACATGCAGAGAGTTGAGGTGGATGTTATTGACTGCTGTCCACACACAGGTGAAGGTTATACTATCTCTTGAGGCAGATCTAGCCACCAAGCACACAGCCAATGAAATTGGTAATTCAGTGGTTGCTGTAGTTGCCAAGGAGATGCATCTGTAATAAGTAGAAAAAGAGATTCTTTATCATTGATGCTTGATGCTTTGATTTCAGAGTTTTCCAGGAGGTATGTCCCTTATGGCCATCATCCTTAATGGACCTGCATGATAGAGAATGGACTAAGAGTGTGAGTTGCAAAAAGGCAATTCCCTTACGGAAATGTAATATATGTACATATATGTCCCTATATCCGAGTAGTAATGTCATATATGTTTCATATAAGGCAATACATTATTAGCACATATATATATATATATATATATATATATATATATATATATATATATATATATATATACATCCTCACAATATATGAAGATATAGGTTTATACCATGTATGAAATACCCATAGACAAATTATTATATATACATATATTAAAATTATTTATTTGACGACTAAATGACATTTAAATGGCACTGTATGTTAATGTATACAATGTATATATGTAAACACAATATATGTCTAATTTCTATATGCAAGTTTATTTAAACAACATATATGCAAACATTCAGTATGCTTATATAGGATTTATATGGATTTATATAGTTGTATACCACATATAAAATATCTATAGTAAAATTAGTATATATGCATATATTATAGATATTTATATAATGAATTTCTATATGGTACTGTGCAGTATGTTAAGATCATATATGTAAACAATATATATTTGCAATAATTTATATTTGTAAAAAGTTTATTTAAACATGCAAACATATGTTGTGTGCTCATAGAATTCTCTTATTAATTTTGGGCAGTCTACACTGTCAAATTGTTTTTAATTTTGTTTGAAATTGGATTACGTGAGTAACTGCAAAACATGGTTGACGGCAAATGTTCATAACTTGCATTAAAATATATTTAGGCTAAGAAATATATGAAGCAATGTTTAATAAAGTAATAAATGTAAAAGTAAATAAATGTTTAATATATTTGTATAATTATGCAATTCATATACATAATACAAAAGAATATGAGACAGACATTATGAACATGTATTTTACATATAAATTTTGTCAGGGTTCTGTTACTTGGATAAGGTTTTATTCTTGGTTTGGTGACAGCTCTGGCACTCCTATTGTCCTGCGGGTTTGAGTTCGCTCAGATAATGCACTCTTCTGTCTGTGTCAATTGCTTTGTGTGGTGTTTGGATCCTGGCATTTCATTCTAGTTTGATTTTGGATCAGGCTTCGGACATTAATGCTCCATGTGTTTTTTCCAACCGTTGTGAGTGTACAGTATGAGCATTCACTTGGTCTCGTGTGAGGATATAGTTTTGCTTGGGCAGTATACACTCTTTTGTCAGTGTGTTGTGTGTTTGTTTAGAATGCAGCTCGTGCTCATCATCAGCCATGTACTTTCATGTTTTGTTCTGTGTAGCATGAAGGGGTTTGTTTGTGTTTTGTTTGTTTATTTTTGAAGTCTAATAAAAAGCCCATTAACCTCTGCATCCTTGAGTCCTTCATCCCTTGCCTCACCTGACAATAAAAATATTTTATATTTTAAATTTCATTTGTTTTATACATAAAATCTATACGAAGACTCTACGACGTTTATCAGTGACATGTCAGTGACAGTAATTTGTCACATATATAATATATGGAATAGAGTTATGTCAATATAAGGAATTGTTCTAATTTCTGATAGGTTTCATAGCGATGCATATATGTTCATTTATGTTTTTACTCTATATGAGCATATTAGGATATTTTATATTATATATATGAGACATATATGTCAAAATATGTATTATACATACATAAACATATATAATATATGGGATAAATGTATATGTCAATATATGGAATTGTTCCAATTTCTAATAGGTTTCATATATGTTTTTACTTTATATGAGCATATATTGCATATATTGATATTATATATATGTACATATATTACATTTCCGTATAGGAAGGACCCGAGCACAAGGTCCAGGGCCGGATTGATAGATTCTTGTTGTTCGGACCCTACATTATCGTCATGGCTTTGTCCTGTGGACAGCAACCATCCCGAATTGGCACAGGATTAGAGCGGGAATCTGAAACTGTTCTGTTGCCTGTTTCATATGCACGCTATGCAGTGCTTGATTGCAATTTATGTGTGCCGACGCATTTTCTAAAAAGATACTTCAGTTTAGGTAGGAGAATGGGCACATGTCTGAAGACATCCTGCCCCCTTCACATGACCCCCAAAGTGAGAGTGGCATGGGTCAGTAAGCGGAGTTTGATTGAGTCTGACATCTCTCTTTCTCCACTCTGATACCCTGAAGTATCTTGTTTCCCAGGGTTGAGCTGTATTTTTCCCTGTTATGATTTAAAGTAAAATTGTATGCTCCCCCATGGATGGTTGCTTGGGAGATACCCCCTTAGGGTCGATGCAGGGTGAATGGAGTATGTAGGGCAATTATTTTCCCCTACTTCATTTACCTCCATCCCCTACCACTGTTGGCTCTTGAAGTTGGGTTACCACTGTGTTCGGCTAGCCTCTTGTCGCATTTTATGTTATGATCTTTGCTTAGTTTCTTCTGTTTCTCTGTGATCATGGTCATACCTTGGACTTAGTTTTCACACATGGTTTTTCGATTACAGACATGGAGATAAGTGACAATGGTTTTTCTGATCATAAATCTGTGACATTCAAAATCGCTCTCCCTTACGATTTTATAATATACCTGCCCATCTCTGAGGATTTTGCTGATGCTTATATAGCAGCTGCTAAATTGTTGGCTAAGATTCAGACTTCTGATCATTTTAATGCTGATGAGTTTCTTAGTCATTTTAGTAATACCTGCTTAAATATTGTAAACAACATTGCTCTTTTGAAGAGTAAGCATTCCACAAAAAAATCTGCACCCTGGTTTAACGACTCTATTCGTTCACTCAGACAAATATGTAGAAGGGCTGAACGCAAATTTCAAAAGGACAGGCTGAAGGTGTCATATGATATGTTGAAGGAGTCTCTTCATGTCTTTCAGAAAGCTGTTAAATCTGCAAAATCTAAATTTCTCTCAGAGATTAACGCAAAAAAATTCCATAGACCAAGAATTATATTTTCAACTATAGATTCAGTGTTAAACCCTGTTGTCAATGTTTTTCATGATGTGTCTGATTCCTTATATGAAAAATTTCTGTCTTGTTTTGTTGAGAGGTCAATTAGGTTAAGACCTCATTCACTGCTGACCTCACATGCTTCTTTTGAAATATCTAGTTGTTTGGCCACTTGGAGCATGTTTGATCATATTTCCTTGCACACATGTAAAGACATTATTGAACATTTAAAACCTACTTCTTGTCCATATGATTTTATTCCCTCATGCTTTCCAAAGCATATCATTGACACCATAGGGCCTGATCTGCTGTCTTTCATTAATATCTCTCTGACTACTGGTATGGTCCCTGACTGCCTAAAACATGCCTCGGATATTCCCCTTCTGAAGAAACCTAATCTTGATGTGTCTGTTTTAAATAATTTTAGACCAATTTCTAATCTTCTGTTTATGTCAAAAATTCTGGAAAAGGTGGTACTCACTCAATTACAGTCTTTTTTGAGCACAAATTCATTATATGAAACTTTTTAGTCAGGTTTTAGAAAATGACATAGTACTGAAGCGGCTTTATTAAAAGTTACCAATGACATTATGTTAGCTACGGATAATAGGAATGTTGTTGCTATGGTCCTTTTAGATCTTAGCTCAGCATTTGATATGTCTATCACAAAATTCTCCTCTGTCAATTGGAAAACTCTGTAGGCATCCATGTTTTAAATTGGTTTAAGTCTTATTTAACTATAAGGAAGTTCTCTGTATGTATTGGTAAACACGGCAGCACATCTCTCCTGTGGTGTTCCACAGGGATCAATCCTTGCTCCAATACTCTTTTTATTATACATGCCATTGGGTACCATCTTTCGTAAATACGGAGTGTCATTTCACTTATATGCTGATGACACCCAATTGTACCTACCATTTAAATGAAATGATTCAAGTTCTATGGAGGTCTTATTAGCGTGTCTACAGGAATTGAAATTATGGCTTGCACACATTTTTTTTGGCTTTAAACGACAGTAAAACTGAAGTGATTTTTATGACCATGAGAACTTGGACCTTGGTGACCTAAGTTCCCATGTTACTCTGTATGCAAAAAACCTTGGTGTTTCGTTTGACTCAGGAATTCTGTTTGATAAACAAATTAATTCTGTTGTTAAATCCTGTTTCTACCATTTACGATGCCTTGCCAAAGTTAAACCGTTTCTCTCTGTGAAAAACAGCGGCCAGGCTGTTGACTGGTAGGCAAAAATGTTATCATATTACTCCCATTTTAACTTCCTTGTATTTGGCTACCAGTCAATCTGAGAATAGAATTTAAAATTTTTGTTTTTGTTTTTAAATCTTGAAATGGCCTAGCACCGGGTTATCTTACTGAAATGTTACAAACTCACAATCCATTAAGGTCACTTAGGTCCGGGGATCTTGGACTTCTCTCGGTTCGTAGGTCTAAGCTAAAACATAGAGGGGAAAGAGCATTTGGAGTAGCAGGCCCAAAACTATGGAATAGCCTACCGATTTTGATCGACAGATGTCATCTCTCTCTGTTTTCAAATTAAAACTTAAAAAACACTTATTTACTGTACTTATTTACTTTTAATACATAATTAATTATGTTTTGTTTTGCATCTTATTTTTATTTGATTGCATTTGTTTTTGTGTTCGTTTTTTATGATTTAATTGTATTGCCTTGTACAACACTTTGGTCAGCCTTGGTTGTTTTAAATGTGCTTTATAAATAAAAATGAATGAATAAATATATGCTCCCCTCTGGGTGGATGTTGTATAGGCCTCACTAGTTTGACCCAAAGCGCTAGCCACAACAGGTAATGGAGAAATGCCTTTATTTAAGTCAGGGTTAACTAATGAATAAATATATGCTCCCCTCTGAGTGGATGTTATATAGGCCTCACTAGTTTGACCCAAAGCACTAGCCACAGCAGGTAATGGAGAAATGCCTTTATTTAAGTCAGGGTTAACTCTCCCCCAGTGTACTGAGGTTTTTTAGGACATAGCTCCCCTACGGCCTCCTTGGGGTTGGAGTATGTGGCTGATAATTATTGGCAATCTATAGCTTGTCTTTCTCCTGTTTGCCTCCCTGTCTGAGTAATGACAAGGGACAAATCTCCCCTTTGGATGGCAGTATTTTCCCTCTTCTTCATTCACTTCCCTCCCCAACTATGGTCGGGTCTTGAAGTAAATGGCCCTGGTTTGACAATGCAAATAAGTAAAGAAAGATCACCACGCTGCCATTTCGAGCCTTAGGGCTGAGTGAGGTGTTCCCTCCCTGACCATTTTGGGTATCAAAGCAGGGTACCTTGTCCCCTTCTTAAAACCCTGGTTATTCTTGTTTTTTTGCACTTGTTCTTTGAATAAGTAGTGTGAATCTACCTGAATTCTGGGAATACTGAGACGCATGGTGCGAGCGGTCCCCTTATAAGGTAATTGAACAGAGTTGCAGCTCCCCTGCGGCTTCCTGGGGATGAGTTCATTACAAGAATCTGTGCAATGAAGTGTTTGCCATTCTTGTATTATAGCCTTTTCTGTAAAGAATCAAAGCTGCATTTCTCCAGAGTAGTGGTATGCCAAGGTTGATAGTTAAAAACTCCCTTTTGCAGGCATTCTTTGAGAGCTGTGTCAAGTGAGAAAAGCGCTGTTGCAGCTTAGCCATGTTTTCTGTAAAAGCTCTGCCATTGTAGTAGCACGCAGAGGAGGGAAAAGGGTTCTAGAGGCCGGAACTTCCCTTGCTATAAAGGCATAGAAGCTAGAATATCTTCCATTCTTGTGGGAGACATTGGCATAGGGATAGCTGTTTTACGCTCTGTTGAGTCAAGGTATGCTATGCCCACTATGTGCATATTCTCACCTAGTGAGGCATGGCGGAGTGGGTATTTGTTCCCCATAGCATCAATCCAAGACGCAGTTTTGAGTTCCACTTTGAAAGGGAATGTCTCAGGTTCAGACTGTAACCATGGTTCCCTGAGAAGGGGAACAAGACACTGCGTTTTTTTTGCCAGCCAATAAAATTAGAGTGTGTTTACACATTCTTCAGACACCCGCCATTGATGTGGGTGTTATACTCAAAAGTGGAGGCAGATGTACATGAGCTTTCAGGGTTAAGTTTAAGTGGACTAAATGATTGGAGAACTCACTGAAAGGTCCAGTTACGACATTTTGATTAAACATTATGAGGTCAAAATAAAAAAATAAAACATTTGCATGGATGAAATGGTTCACAATAATCCATAATCAATTAAGATCTATGACATGCATTTAGAAAATATATACAGTGAATTTTCATGTTCATGTCATGATTTTTCACATATATATATAGGGCACCCATTTGACCAGCGGTGAAATCAGAGATGTAGATTGCTGATATTATATGTCAGTAAAGTCTATTCAGTCTTCTTATTTAAACCCCTTAAGTGCCTTAATCTGATTTCTGCATCACACTAACAACCATCCAAAGATTTCAATTGCTGGCACACCTGTTTGATAACATGCTGTCTCAAAGAAATTATATTGGAAAAATTCAACTCTGTCATGTACTTACATTCCCTGCTAAAAAATCAGTGAATCACATCATAAAAACAGAGATTTGTGTAGAGCACATCAGTCACTTTTTGATCAGGACTGCTGAGTGTGAAATGCTGCAGTTTCAAATAACAAAAGCTGAGTAGAACAGAAGAAAAACTTGTGTTAAAAGAGATTTTCTCAGGATGTGGGCGAGAGTTAAAATAGAGCTTTGTGTTTAGTGTCAGTTGCAATGATGAAAACAAAAGGTCCTCTAAATCAGTGGGAGCTCCTGTTTTTTTTTTTTTTCTGCGAATTAGAAGTAACACTCTCTGAACTCAATCAATAACCACTGAATCGGTTGCAGATATCAGAGAGCACATGCTGGTGTTAGATTATCAGACTAGGACTATGGTGTTAACATGTGTTGTATGGACTGGAATCAGGGGAGTGCAGTCCAAGCCAGCTGGAGACTATATGTAAAGGACCTGACATACTCACAGCAAAGTTATTTTTTGTTCTTTGCTTAGGGGTAAAAGGAGGGGTTTTCATTCCATTGACTTGCATTCAAACGCATGCAAATCTGGGAGACTGGAAACGCAAGCTCATGAGAAGATGTTTTGGATTGTGATGCATTCCAAAGTTCAAGTTTGGTAAACTCTGACCTGCAGGGGCAGTTGTGGCCTAATGGTTAGAGAGTCGGACTTGTAACCCGAAGGTCGCTGTTCGAGTCTCAGTATCTAGAAAAAAAAGGCGGCCTACTGCTCCAGGTCTGTGTTCACGGCGTGTGTGTGCACTTGGATGGGTGAAATGCAGAGAATAAATTCCAAGTATGGGACACCAAATTCTGAGTATGGGACATGTCACTTTCCCTTTCACTTCACTTCAAATTTTATCACGTGACTAATAGAAGATTGATATGTCAAGACGTGACCTCTTAGCTGAATTAAAAGAATGCAAACTTTTTGCAGTACAGTGGAGTAGATACAATATATATTACATTTTGGATATATTTATTGTCCATAGAAATTTGGTGTGCTCAAAGTCTAGTGTGACTGCAGCTTAAAAAGAAGTTTGAAATACCTTTGTAGCGATATACCGTACTGTACGTGAACGTCCAGACGCTGCCTACTCTGTTGGTAGTGGTGTTTAGATAAATATGTGAATATGTGCTGTGTGCTTTCCTCTCATTAACAAAATAAGCACAACAAAAATGAAAGTGGTGAGAAAACAGCAGCTAAGAAAGCATCATAGCCATGTCACATTTATTTATATAGCACTTTATACAATAGATTGCTTCAAAGCAAGCAGCTTTATAGTATTAAATATGAATAAAACAATCCCAGTATTGCTTTCAGTTAGAATTACAACTTCAGTTTCTACTCTAAAGCAGCTGTCCAGTGTGATCATGTTCTTACTCACGTCTGACCTCGATGGACTGAACAGAATAATTTTTCGGGCGCTTTTGGGGCTCTTAAGGCGAGACACTACAGGTGAATAGGGAATTTTTATGAGAATTTTATTAAATGAGAAGATATCGCTGTGAAACTTCTCCAGTTTATTACTGGCATAAATATAAGAAAAAAATGTATTACAAGTTTTGTGTAAATTAATGTTTTAATATGCAAATGAGGCCTTATATACTTAAATATATGCTCATTTGCATACATTTCCCAAAACAAAATCTGGAAATTGGAAAGGACCAGGTTTAAAATTCTTGGTTCTATTTGTTGACATATTAGTTTAAAGGGCTTTTACAGAGGGGATTATGGATATCTTATTTTGTGCTTTAGTAAATTAGAGAATACTGACAATAGCCTTAAACAATCTATTTTCGCCATGTTTTTTGGAGTAAGAGGGCCTATAACTCAGGATAAGAATGATATATCAACAAATCCCTCTGTAAAAGCCTTCAGAATATAGTTATGTATAAGACTGGAAAAGTTGGTGCTTGTAGGTGCTACTGAAGTGGATATGTGTGAGAAAAAACTAATTTTGAGAATACGGCCTTTAAAGTTTTGTATTGTAGAATTTCATACAATTCTATTGAAACCCCCAACCTACAAACAAAATATATATTTAGTTCATTAATATCAGTAGTGTATAATATTTAAAACACACTTAAACACACATAACAACAGTCACAAAAACTGCAAACGAACTGTCCATGTGTGTCCATCTATAAGTATTGAATCGAATTCGCTGACGCGGTTTCATCATCTAATCTGTTGTTGTTTACTTTCTTTTTACTAGCTCTTGCAACTGACAGCTGTTGCCGTCTTTTCTGTGAATGTTTATAAGCTGATTTTGGCGTAAACAAGGAAGCGGCAGCGCGTATCACGTGGAGCGTGAGAACATAGTTGGAAATTCACATCGACCAATCAGATGTGGTTTTCGGCTGTAGATTCTCCAGCAAACTTTCGCGGTTGGTTATGCTGCATTCCAGGCAGGTTTTTGAGCCCGTAAGTTACGACTTCCAACCACGACTCACGACTTTGTAGCATTCCAGGCAAAGTCACGCCAAACTGCCTGAGTGCAAGGAATTGTAGTAGCTAGATGTAAACAAAGCATGGCGGACCGTACAGAGCTTATGCTCATTTACAATCGTTTCTAACGCCAAAGTTGCTTACTCCTTGCTTATTTGAGGGAAACAGAGGAGGAAAAATGCAGCATAAGGCAAGAGAAGCTGTTATACCTTTTATTTTACGTTATTTGTATATTTGGAAATGTATTTGGTATTAATTTATTCTTGCACTCAATGAACTGAAAACTAGCTAACGCTATAAAAGCTGCTGATAATGCATAACATTTGCGGATAAATATCGTTAGAGCAATACCTTATTTTAATAAACTATTTGGTTTTAATGTTCGACTTTCATAAACACCACATCCGTAGGGGCTGCCATTGTTGTTTCGCAGGCTATGTGACATCAGAGCGCGTAACTGGGAGTACATCGATCTAGTACGATTTCACGGGTGGGAAGTCACGGGTTTGACTGCCGTTCCAGTGTACTTTCATGGGTAGAAGGTTGGAAAAACAGGGGTTACGGGTTGCCTGGAACGCGGCATTAGTTCTACAAAGGAAATGCCCACTTTCGACGGCCAGAGTTGAGAACAACTGAAAAATTAATACATTTTTAATTTGTATAGATTTATGCAATATTTGACTAATATTCAGTTATCTTCTCTCTTTTTCTCATTTGTGATTGTGTCAACCACAGCTAAATAAACCCAAAGGCCACCCAGGCACCGATCACTGCATCTTTTGCTGTGTAAGTACATTTTTGACTGTCAGACACATTCTAAGTGTTTGCATTTATTTTAATAAAGCTTGCATATTCATGCTGCAAATTAAAGTTATCAATGATTTCTTAATAAAGACATAAAAGGGATAGTTCTTCATGTTGCTCCAAACCTGTATTACTTTTTTTCTGTGGAATGCAAAATATATTTTAAATAATGTTTACGTTGTCCATAAAAACAGCATTGTATCCCATTGACTTTTTATTGTATTGACATTTTTTTTTTTTTTTTAAATATCATCTTCCACAAAATAAATCATGTAGGTTTGGAATGACATGAGGGTGAGTATAGGTTGACAATTTCTTTACATTGTGTTGACAATTTTAGTATATTGTTCTCATGCTCTCAGTTCATCATGCCCTCAATTTGTTTGCTCTCTTTATCTTTCTCTCTCAACAACACAACCTAAATTTGTTTTTAATATAAAAAAAACAACAACACCAGGAACTATTTTTTAGGAACTCAAATTATGACAATTACATTTCAAATGGGACATTTTAATTATTGTTGTTGTTGTTGTTGTTTTCCCCCTTCATTTTAGATACTGGCACAAAAAGCATCCGAAGTGGAAACTCCTGTTAAATCATGGCTCCATAATGCAAGATGGTGGAAGGAGCAGAAGAACCAGAAGACTGGAGATCAGGCAAAGATCTACTGGTATCCGAGGGGATTGATATATTTTAGTAGAGGATTCATAATCCACTTAATGTGTTGTGATGTAGTTATAATTGGTCATTTTTCTGTTTTATAAAAAGTAAAAAAAAAAAAATTGTTTTGAGAAAGAAAAAAAATAGCAAGGATGCATGAAATTGATCTTTAGTAAAGACTTTTACATAGTTACTCCAAAAATAGTTTTAACTGTAAAATATATTTAAACAGAAAACTTTATCAAATAAATGCAGCCTTGATGAGCAGAAGGGATTTCTTTCAAAAGCATTTTAAAAATCTTACTGACCCCACACTTTTGAATGGTAATATATTGTATATTTTAATTTTTTACTTGACTGTGAATAAATTAAATTATTTGAAACATATGACTTATAATGTATTTCTTCTACTTTCAACAAGTGAATTTATTGTGTGTGTATTGTGGCAAAAGCAAAGTAGAACCCCAGCAAAACCTGAACCAGGAAGCAGACATCCTGTCGAGGTAGGGGCCGAGGCCCGGGGAATGAAGACTCCACACCGAGGTGGCGGAGCTCCTGTGGTTTTCCAGCTCCTCCGGGACTGGACGCCATGGTTCAGGAGTGGCCGAGGCTACCCCTGTATACCTTTCCCCTGATCGCTCTGCTTCCGGAAGTTCTAGAGAGAGTGCGTTGGGACGGGGCCCGTCTCTTGCTAGTAACCCCGTTCTGGCCGGCCCGAGTATGGTTCTCGGACATAGTGTCCCTCCTCAACGGTTCTCCCATGGAGATTCCGATCAGGAGGGACCTACTCTTTCAAGCGAGAGGGGCAAATCCTGCACTCTCGCCCAGAATTGTGGAAACTGTGGGCTTGGCCTCTGAGGGGGCCCAGCTCATAAGTTCTGGTCTCTCAACCAAGGTTGTGGAGACCATTCTACACTCTAGAGCTCCCTCCACGAGGAAACTGTATGCTCTGAAGTGGAGACACTTTACCTCATGGTGCAGAGACAGCCTGTGGGATCTAGTTAACTGCCCTGTGAGCGTGGTGCTGGAATTCCTGCAGGAGAGATTCTCCAATGGGTTAGCTCCCTCTACAATAAAGGTGCGGCCTTAGCAGCTTACCACACTCCTTTGGGTGGTGTTCCATTGGGGCGACACCCTTTAGTTACTTGTTTCCTCCGTGGCACTTTGAGGTTAAGACCTGTAGTACGCACCAGGGTGCCAGCATGGGATCTGGCCATTGGCCTTCATGGCCTTTCTGAGGCTCCCTTTGAGCCGCTTGAAGAAGTTCCTGAGAAGTTTCTCACTCTTAAGACAATCCTTCTGCTTGCTATGTCTTCTCTAAAGAGAACAGGAGATATTCAGGCACTGTCAGTGGCACCCTCGTGCTTGGAATTTGTGCCATGGTTAAGGCCTTCCTACACCCTAGGCTGGGCTATATTCCAAAGGTTCCTACTAATACTGTAAGACCAGTTGTACACCTGTCCATACTCCCTGCATGCCCACGATCGTCTTGCTTCAGCCTGTCCAGAAGCTGACTGTGTTTGGTGCAGGTGTGCTTTATAATTTCCTGGTGGATGATGTCACCCGCCTATGACGTTCCGTCACTCCATTGGACTGATTCCATAGGTGCTTCACGACGCAATCACGCAGAGGCGTTCCAATAGCGGTGATGCAGCGTCTTGTTCCCTATTCAGGGAACTAAGGTTACATACGTAACCAAGACGTTTTATACTTGTGATGGTATAGAGTTTGACCCATTCATTGCTGTGTGCTTTTGCCTGCATTAAATGGATAAGGAATCTCTTAGGCCTTCTCTTTCTCTATCAATTTGAATAACAAAATAAAGGCATAGATCCAGTTCATTTGTAGTGCACTGACAACATAGTTTTATATAATTAGTTTAATAATTAGGTTAATAAAAGACCATAAGATAAATACTTCTGGACTTCAAAACTTTAAGCTGCAATTGATAACTTCACGCTCATTTGAAATGTACCTATTTTTAGACATAATGATTTGCTTTTATTAGGTATTGCATTTGGATATACACTCACCTAAAGGATTATTAGGAACACCATTAAAAACTGCCTTAATTCTACGTGGCATTGATTCAACAAGGTGCTGAAAACATTCTTTAGAAATGTTGGCCCATATTGATAGGATAGCATCTTGCAGTTGATGGAGATTTGTGGGATGCACATCCAGGGCACGAAGCTCCCGTTCCACCACATCCCAAAGATGCTCTATTGGGTTGAGATCTGGTGACTGTGGGGGCCATTTTAGTACAGTGAACTCATTTTCATGTTCAAGAAACCAATTTGAAATGATTCGAGCTTTGTGACATGGTGCATTATCCTGCTGGAAGTAGCCATCAGAGGATGGGTACATGGTGGTCATAAAGGGATGGACATGGTCAGAAACAATGCTCAGGTAGGCCGTGGCATTTAAACGATGCCCAATTGGCACTAAGGGGCCTAAAGTGTGCCAAGAAAACATCCCCCACACCATTACACCACCACCACCAGCCTGCACAGTGGTAACAAGGCATGATGGATCCATGTTCTCATTCTGTTTACGCCAAATTCTGACTCTACCATCTGAATGTCTCAACAGAAATCGAGACTCATCAGACCAGGCAACATTTTTCCAGTCTACAACTGTCCAATTTTGGTGAGCTCGTGCAAATTGTAGCCTCTTTTTCCTATTTGTAGTGGAGATGAGTGGTACCCGGTGGGGTCTTCTGCTGTTGTAGCCCATCCGCCTCAAGGTTGTGCGTGTTGTGGCTTCACAAATGCTTTGCTGCATACCTCGGTTGTAACGAGTGGTTATTTCAGTCAAAGTTGCTCTTCTATCAGCTTGAATCAGTCGGCCTATTCTCCTCTGACCTCTAGCATCAACAAGACATTTTCACCCACAGGACTGCCGCATACTAGATGTTTTTCCCTTTTCACACCATTCTTTGTAAACTCTAGAAATGGTGAACGAAAATCCCAGTAACTGAGCAGATTGTGAAATACTCAGACCGGCACGTCTGGCACCAACAACCATGCCACGCTCAAAATTGCTTAAATCACCTTTCTTTCCCATTCTGACATTCAGTTTGGAGTTCAGGAGATTGTCTTGACCAGGACCACACCCCTAAATGCATTGAAGCAACTGCCATGTGATTGGTTGATTAGATAATTGCATTAATAAGAAATTGAACAGGTGTTCCTAATAATCCTTTATGTGAGTGTATATTAGACATCATCTTTCATCATCATCATCACCTTTCGAGGGAACTCGCACTGCATCGTAGAACGACACTTTGGGGAAGCTCTCTTAGCGCAGCGCATCTGAAGCATGAATGAAATCTGTCACCGATCCTGATTGGTGCTGCGTCATGACGTAGTATGTGACGGCATACCTGGAAGCTACAAAAGGACGCCGGCACATAGTAAAGGCAGCTTTTTCTCTTCAGCGAGGCGCTCTGTGTGTATCGAATTGTTTGTCCTATTTGGTGTTGTTTGTCCCTTTAGTACAAAGCAAATAAGCATGGCAAGCAAGCAGTTTAGACGGTGTGTGCACCCGTGCCCACGTTTTATTACGGGCACGGACACACACCAGCTGTGTGTGCAGTGTTTGGGTGTGCAGCACGCTCAGGCGGCTCTCGAGGGGGCCGTCTGCAGTGAGTGTGAGAGGCTGCCGCTCAGAGTGCTGCGCTTGCGGCTGGCCGTGTTTAATGAGACCGGCCAAGGTCGCGAGCCCCGCGGATCTGGTCCCGTGTCTGCCGAGGCAGCGCAGAGGCGCAGATCGTGGGGCTCACAAGTGGATCTCTTGGCGGGAGCTGGTCATGCTGAGGCATCCTCCCAATCCTCGTCTGAGGATTCAGACGCTCTCCCACCTCGTGCGGAAGCCCGCGAAGTGGCTTCTTCCCGCGGGGTGGATGAACCAGTGCTGCAGCTGTCTGATTCTGAGGGGTCAGACGTGCTCAGCGCTGAGGCGGGAGAAATGCAGGTGGATTCATCTTTTCATTCTTCATTTCCCACTCAGGAAGAGCTTGTGGATGTGCTGACCCGCGCTGTGGCCAAATTGAACATCGAATGACCACAAGAAAAAGTTGAAATCCAGCCAGCAAGTAAGCTGGATGGACGCTTTTTCAAAAAGCGGGCTCAGCCAACACGCCGGGGCTTGCCGTTTTTCCCTGATTTACACAATGAGTTGTGTAAATCGAATGACACAACTCCAGCTGTGAGTTGTGTAAGTTGTGAGCTCCAGCAACGAGTTGTGTAAATCATGGGAAAAACCATACTCAGCGCGCCTGTCAAATCCACCAGTTCTGGATTTTGGCTGTGTTTTAGGCACGGCTGAGCAAGGCTATGGGACGATGCCTCGCATTGAGGAGGCTCTAGCGAGCTATCTGTCTCCCGAGACGGCATCCTTCCCACCAAGCCATGCAGGGACACTTGGTCTCTGGTGGGCAGGGCTTATGTGGCGGCCGCTCGCGCTGGTAGTTGTCTGCACACCATGGCGGTTCTGCAGGCCTACCAAGCGGAGCTTTTGAAGGAGCTCGATGAGGGCGAGGGACCGCTCCCTGAGGACATTATGGAACTGCGTAAGGCCACTGACTTGTCTCTCCGCGTTACCAAGGAGACGCGCAGATCCAGTTCGAGGACTGGTTCATCACGATAGATCTGAAGGATGCACATTTCCACATCTCCATCCTTTCTGCCCACAGGAAGTTCCTGAGGTCATCTAAAATTCCGTTTGTGGCACAGCAAAGTGACGTGAATCATCTCTAAGACTGACACTTAAGATTTAGTCCTACACTTCACTTAAAGTATTACTGAGATGCTTGATAACTAACTTTTAAGTTAACTTAATTAACTTTAAAATTTTTTACTCTTAAGTCAATTCTTAGCAGTGTTCTTGTGAGTAATTCTCAGTGGCTTGATAAATACGGGCCCAGATCTGTCCTTCTGAAGGTCACTGAAAGTCCCATTACAGATAAGGAATTAACACCCAAAAGTGTGGCTTTCTGTCTCATCTTGACACAATTTCTAAAACAGCATGTATTAATCATTCACATCCCAGTGCTGTGCTCTCTTTGAAAAGAGACGGACAGGCCTTTTTAGAAAAGGTCAACCTTTCAAATAGCCGACAGGGAACGAGAGAGCGTTAAGAGATCATTAATCACTTTTTGATTGACACAGAAGTCTTTGTATCGTAACTACAGCAATGTAACCATGCTGACTGTTTTTTAATTACACTGATTTACAATGAATTGACCATCTTTGATGATTGTCACAGCTTTTTCATCTTGAAAAGGACAACAGTCCCAAGCTAAATGAGACCAACATTCAGCAGTTTTAAAAAACATTTCAAGCCAAAACTTACAGCAAAAACTTATTTTGTCAAAAGATACAAAATTTGTTTTTGTTGCAATTTTTTTTATTTTTTATATATATATACACCGATCAGGCATAACATTGTGACCACTGACAGGTGACGTGAATAACACTGATTATCCCTTCATCATGGCACCTGTTAGTGAATGGGATATATTAGTCAGCAAGTGAACATTTTGTCCTTAAAGTTGATGTGTTAGAAGCAGGAAAAATGGGCAAGTGTAAGGATTTGAGCGAGTTTGACAAGGGCCAAATTGTAATGGCTAGACGACTGGATCAGAGCATCTCCAAAACTAAAGCTCTTGTGAGGTGTTCCCAGTCTGCAGTGGACAGTATCTATCAAAAATGGTCCAAGGAAGGAACAGTGGTGAACCGGTGACAGGGTCATAGGCAGCCGTGTGGTCCGATCAAACAGGCAAGCTACTGTAGCTCAAATTGCTCAAGAAGTTAATACTGGTTCTGATAGAAAGGTGTCAGAATACCCAGTGCATCGCAGTTTGTTGCATATGGGGCTGCATAGACAAGTCAGGGTGCCCATGCTGACCCCTGTCCACCGCCGAAAGCATGAATATCAGAACTGGACCATGGAGCAATGGAAGAAGGTGGGCTGGTCTGATGAATCACATTTTCTTTTACATCACGTGGATGGCCTTACCTGGGGAACACATGGCATCAGGATGCCCTATGGGAAAAAGGCAAGCCGGCGGAGGCAGTGTGATGCTTTGGGCAATGTTCTGCTGGGAAACCTTGGGTCCTGCCATTAATGTGGATGTTGCTTTGACACGTACCACCTACCTAAGCATCGTTGCAGACTATGTACAACCTTTCATGGAAACGGTATTCCCTGGTGGCTGTGGCCTCTTTCTGCAGGATAATGTGCCCTGCCACAAAGCAAAAATGGTTCAGGAATGGTTTGAGGAGCACAACAAACGAATTTGAGGTGTTGACTTGGCCTCCAAATTCCCCAGATCTCAATCCAATCGAGCATCTGTGGGATGTGCTGAACAAACAAGTCCGACCCATGGAGGCCTCATTTCGCAACTTACAGGACTTAAAGGATCTGCTGCTAACATCTTGGTGCCAGATACCACAGCACACCTTCAGGGGTCTAGTGGAGTCCATGCCTCAATGGGTCAGGGCTGTTTTGGCAGCAAAAGGGGGACCAACACAATATCAGGAATATCAGGTCATAATGTTATGCCTCATCGGTGTACAGTACCATTCAAAAGTTTGGGGTCAGAATTTTTTTTTTTTAAATAAATTAATAATTTTATTCAGCAAGGATGCATTTTGACAATAAAGTGACAATACTGGCAAAAGTGACAATAAAGAAATGCATGATGTTATAAAAGTTTTCTATTTTGGTCAAGTTTTCACAAAAAATTAGTTCATTAAACCCTCATCTAGCGATTCCAATGCTTAAATAGCAATTAAACATCTCACAAATCCTTATTTGTACATTTTCTGAGAGGTGAACCTTCCTAAATCATGAAAAAAATGTGTTTTTCTCTGCTCGCTTCTTGACGACTGCTTCCCCCTAAGCACAAGTTTGGTACTGTTGTAAAGTGCAGCATTTCAACTTTGTGAATATTCTTAGCGAATTCTCAATGACATAAGTCTGAACCAATGAAATGTGATTTTCAAACCCATGCTGATGTAAACAAAACCAGCTTGTTGCTAACCAGTCACAATAATAACTGTGATTAATCAAAACACCCCACACGTTGGTGCATTGTGGTATCATGGAAGCGTCCATCCTCTAAAAACAGAAAAAGTAAACATGGCAGAAATTGCTAATTTTAAAGCTTCCACACATCATGCAGAAAAATCATGAAAATTCTTTCACAGAATTTAGTCTTTTTATAAACTTTTTTTTTTTTTGGCAATTTGTTGCATAATTTTGCTACATGGGTAGCCCTTAACCAGGGACTGCTAAGCAGAAAAATCAGTTAGGTAACAATGTTAAATATTCTTTATATAAATATTTTCAATAAAGTTGAACATATATTTTCCCTATATATATATATATATATATATATATATATATATATATATATATATATATATATATATATATATATATATATATATATATATATATGGGTTTTGACTTGGTGTGTGCCAAATTTGGTGTAATTACCAGGGATTTTAAAGTATGGTTGCTAGGTGATTTTGTTTTGTAAACGTCAGAAAACGTTTAGATTTTAGATTTTTCACAAAATTGACTTTGAGGACTCTACCGACTTTTTTAATAGAGAATAACGCATTTTTGAAAATTCCCAACCATTATTTCACAATTTGAGTCTGATGAATCCTGACATTGTCATCCTGGAATATGATGTGTCTGCCTACATGGTTGTTCAAGAATTGAAAATATACACACTCCATCAATTAGGGTTGGAAGAACTGTTACCAAACATATGATATGCTAGAAACATAATAATCACTGCAACAATGATCCATCATTGACTCTTAAGCATTTGCCAATTTAAATCCAAATAGCATTTTTTTGGCCAGGTAGTAAATAATAATATAATATAATATAATATAATATAATATAATATAATATAATATAATATAATATAATATAATGTAATTTCTTATTAACATTTAAGTCATGATATGAGTTGAGTTGAGTTTTTCCTTGCATTTCCCTGTATCACTGAACTATTGGTGAGGGTTAGCATGAGCTCAATACTTTCACAAGTGCGTACACTACATGAAGACACCAGGTTTCTGTGACACATTTGGTGATTACAGCACAGAATCTGAAGGGCTTACAGTGGAGTGGATCCAAGAGAATAGTCAACGAAACAATGGAACAGCACAAACAAACCTGTTCCTTCAAACAGAGAAAGTAGAGAGGTGAGAAGCAGAGAGAGGGGTAGAGAGATAGAACCCCCATAGGATATGTCTGTGCCAGAGTAAACAAAACACACACACTGGTCTCCAATCGCTAGAAAACAAATTAAATGGCGGGTAAAATCTCCCCAGACTGGAAAAGGTGTGTTCCATCTGGCTATGGGAGAAGAATGAAAAAGGCTTTGATTAACATGACATACACTGACCTAACAGAAAGAACCAGGAAAAGACATTGTGGTAAATACTAATAGGAGTGGTATGTGACCCAGGATATTATAGTATGAATTATTGATTTGATCAGAGGTATGCACCAGCCTCTTACTGCATGAAAAAAGAAACCCCAAGTGATGTTTACTGTTGAGATGAACTCTCTTTCTTTGACATCATGGGCACCTGTGTAAGAGCAGAACTAATATGAAGATGTGCACAGCAACTCCATTGGGAAATCATTTTATGGGCTATAGGTCATTTTGCACAACTTCAAAATAAATAAATAAAACACTCTGTGGGCTGATTTTGGTTCCTCCACTACAACACTTCCATTCTAGTACAGCTCAAGACAGCACTGGTACTTATAGTCGGCCTCAGAAAAAGGGCAGTGATTTAGCATCAATCATTCTGTTCTTTATCATGAAATTGATTTAATAATAGTAGCTCTACTATTAGAAGCTCTTTTGGACTGTGAGCTCACACTTGGTTGCTTCATTCAAATAGCTTCTAGCCCTTTGACTGGTTTTAATGTCTTGGAAAATCCCTCTATAGTATTCACAAAAATGAAAGGAGGTGAAATTGAATTATTAAGACCTGTGTTAATAATTGCCTTCTAAGAAATTCTCTCAGTGGCTTGTTTTGATTAAGTTTCATCATAAGAAACTTTCTTTCTTTTTTTTTTCTCATATGAATTGTGCAGAGTGTGGATTGGATTAACCTGAGATAAGTAATGTTTGAATGGGCATGGTTGGAATTATTATATATATACATAACTGTGGTATGCTTACCTTACATAGTGCAATGGATATTATGTATAAGGTACAAAAGTCACAAGGAAATATTACTTACCCCATTTATTGGGTAGGTCTTCCAGCTTAGTTCTCCCAGCACAGCAGTAGTGTCCAAGAGAACCACTATAGAGAAAAAAAAGATGACGACTAGGTCAACTATAAAGTCTCCAAAAGCACAATGAATCCATGGACCAGTTGCATAAACATAGCCACTAAGTTAAGCCTGTGTCTTAAGAACTAGTTTGACCAACTAGCAATTAGATTAGACCAATCTTCCTTTTTATATAACTGACTTAAAACAGTTATGACTAGTCTTGAAGAAAAAAATTAGATGACTAACTTGTAAGACTAGTCTAAGCAGTTAATGCAACCGGTCACATTAAAACAAGTTTTTTTAAGAAATTAAAAATATAATTTTGTGTTTTAAATTCATTAAAACACTTTCACTAGCTCTCACTGGTGCATTCATGAAAATTACATTAACATGGTTCTATTTGTGAACAAACTGATCTTTTAAATCAGATCTTTTCAATTAATCTGTTGATCCATTAAAAAAAAAAAAAATTGTTTAATGATTTGTCACACCAACCAAGCTATGGCGTATGCGAGTAGAGCCGGAAGTGGTTACATGTGGATTTTTTTTTAAGCTTAAATCTCCAGTCTCCTTTCACTGTAAATGAATGACCAAAGTGGCAGTACATTCTTCAAAATTTCCCCTTTTGATTTTACAAAGAACAAAAAAAAAACCGAACAAATTCAAAACAGCATGAATATGAAAATTTTCTGCAAAAACAATAAGCAGCTAAAAAACACCCAATCACAGTCAAGTTGTTGATGCCGCCTTAATACAACTGATTGGGATTCAAAGAAATGAGACTTACAGGATTAAAATCCCAACAATCAGGCAATGAGACTCTTAATGCTGCCTTCACGTGCTATCGGAAATTTCATAATTCCCACTTCATAAGTCGTGAACACGAACTTGTTGCATTCAAGTGCTTTGTTGTCGGAATTAACAGGAATCATGAAGGACACTAGGTTTATTCTTGCCTATTTATTAGGAAATGTTATTAAAACCAAAATTATATGTAGTGTCACATTCACTGACAACCAAACATTTACGATGCTATCCAGATATGTAATTTCGGTCAAATAGGCAACAGGCTATTTTCGCTGTGTACAAAACATAAAATACGCTTCAAATGATTACTTGTATATGTAAATATGCACTACATTAATGACCAAACAAGATGATCTAGCTGTTTAGGGAAAAAAATAAAAATAAATCATATCTGTCACAGCAGCACTTTTCCCGCCACCATGTTTAAAGTTTATGGCACGCCCTTTTCTCCACACTAGGACTTAATTACAATGTCTATTAATAAAAATGTCATGGGCGTAATACTCATGACACAAAGTCTGGTTATGTGTCATTCTCTTTTCTACTTAGCCACAATTCCATATTTAAAATAAAAAAAAAGACTTCAACAGTAAGCATGTCTGTTGATTTTGGTCTGTTTACAAGTGATTATTATTCTCACTCAGTAAGTGGTCTGTGTGTAAGACAGCTTCTGAATATGTGTTGTAATACTGAGCTAATAATCAGCTTATCCGCCTATGTGTTGTCAAAGAGTTAACGTAATGAACCTCGATGAGTGCCTGTCTGTAGAGAGTCTGCAGACAGGCTGAGCACTACTGTTCCCCCTGATCAAATTTGCTTGACAATACCTGATAATTCTGCCTGGAAGTGATGGATCTGTGCTACTAACACACCCAAACAGAAAAATGTGAATTAGAGGGTTAGGCACTTTGGCCACTCATTCTAAATTACATTACAGCTCTGTCTAGACCCAGTGTCTCTGTCTTGAGTCATATTATCCCGAAATTTCCACACTCACTTTCTCCCTTACAATGAAGGGAAATTTAACATGTCTGCAAGCATATCCGGACAGAATGATCAATTTGTAATGACTTTATTAAGAGATATTTACCAGATGATAGGCCTAAAGCCAGTCTATGATGCACATTGAATTGGTGAAAGTTTTTTGAATTTTTTAATAGGAATTATACTAAAAAGACATGAGATATATTTGACCTATAAAAAGGGCACCCACCCATTATCCTTTGAAAATCGTTAAGAATTCATAATTCATAATTAGGGTATTACGCGGTTAAACTTTAACCCTTTCACACATACTTTTAAAATATTTAGTATATAACTATAACTAGTTAGTCTTCTTATTCTCAAGTGTGTAAATATGTCATTTCTCAAAGGCATTTCATGATTATGTCAGAATCTGTCGGATATAGTACACGTAAATTCATCCACTTCTCCCAAAAAAGTGAGTGGCTGTTGAACTAAAAGACAAATAGAGTAAAGTTAGTTTACCTACACGATGTGTGTTTGATGGTAATATAACATGGTGTCAAATTATGTTTGAAAGGTTATTATTTGGATTATTTTTGCCACTTGTGTAGACATCAGTGTGTATTTTTAGAAATGATAAATGTTTTTGCTAGTTCTTAAGTGTATTTAAATGTCTAAAAAATGTAAACAGAAGGAAAAATAAACATTTGTTACACATTTTAAATGTAGTTACTATAGTAATAACAGTTAATTATGCATAGTTACATGCAACTAACCCTAAACCAAATCTTAACCCTAACCCTAATTATATAGTACACAAAGTTTATTACTACTACTTGGTACTTAAAGGGTTAGTTCACCCAAAAATCTAAATTAGCCCATGATTTACTCCTGCTCAAGCCATCCTAGATGTATATGTCATTCTTCTTTCAGATGAATACAATCAGAGTTATATTAAAAAATGCCCTGGCTAATCAAAGCTTTATAATGACAGTGAATGGCTGATCTGTTCTGAAGTCCATAAAAGTGCATCTATCCATCATAAAAGATATCTACACGGCTCCGGGGGGTTAATAAATGCCTTCTGAAGCGAAGTGATGTATTTGTGTGAGAAAAATATATAAAATAACTAGCTTCCGACAGATTACTGTACACATGGATTTACGGCGAAAGAGTAACCCCTGACCTGACGCATTACGTATTGGAGAACGTGGAAGTGCAGAGGATATAGCAAAACAAAACACTGGTCATGAATTAGAAGTCTAAAACAAGATTTTTTTAAAGAGGATTTCGATATGAGAAGAGGGGCTTGAGTTTGTTGCCCCGCCCTATTTGTTTGAACCGCTGGAGGCGTCAAAGCTTGCGATACTCCTACATCCTGCGTCATATATCGCGTCATGGGTTATTCTTTTGCCATAAGTCGACTTGCATAGGCCATCTGCTGGAAGCTGTAGTTATTTTAGTTTTTTAAGTTTTAAATATGGATATTTTTCTTACACAAACACATCGCTTCACTTCAGAAGGCCTTTATTAACCCCCCGGAGCCGTGTGGAGCACAATTGATTGTATTCGTCTGAAAAAAGAATGTCATATACACCTAGGATGACTTGAGGGTGAGTAAATCATGGGCTAATTAAATTTTTTTTGGGGTGAACTAAAAATAAAGTGTAACCAAAGCTAAATATAGACCAATATTGATTAAATTAAATAATTTGTGTGAAAAGAGATTTTGAAAAGGGACCTACATCATGTGAGACTCAGACCTCCACAAGGACTAGCTACAGTATGTGCAGTCACCATCACTTAAAGGCATATTTCAATCCCTGTCTCATCCCCCTCCACAGGAGCAGTCATATGATCCTGTAGGACACTGCCATTAACCCACAGGCATATTTAGTTCTTGGTATTCCTGCAGCACAACCACCATCAGAGCCTCACTGATGGACATGTTGATTGCTAGTTCAACATAAAAAACCCAAACCTGCTCTTCCCAGATTTGACAGTGATAAAGAGTGATACATTTTACCTTGCTGAAAATGGCTCTACATTTGTCTCTTAGGGGGGACATGTTCATCTCACTGAACAGTGACTACAAACTAGCTCATTGTAATGTACATGCATGAGCCAACTCAACAACAAATACTGAGGGTGAGAATCCATTAAAAAAAGTACAGTACAACCATAAATCATAGCTTTAAGATTGTTTGCACACTGTGACAATTTTTAATTATGTGTAGGAATGTGCATATGTGTGTATGAAGAGAACAAAAAGAAAAGTTCACATATGTATTTTCCCACATTTCATGTAAAAAAATGTATTTAATGCTACATAGCCTCTTTTAAGGCCAAAAGTGAAAGGCTTCAATTGGTAATATGTTAGTAATTTTTTAGATTAGTGGTTCTCAACCAGGCGGCTATAGCAAACTTCCAAGGGGGCCTTAGGATGACACAAGAAGTATTTAAATTGATAAATTATTCATATATTAAAAAAAACATCATCTAAAATAAAAACATACTGCTCCTGAAACTTGTGCTTAAAACAAGTAAATAAGGTAAGAAAAATAAACTTGTTTTCCCTTTGAATCAAAGTTTATTTTTCTGATTTTCCGATACATTGAATAAATTACTTTTTGCAATGTGGAATTATAAAAGTAACCATGAAATCTGAATTTACTATTCTTATTTATTTCGTTTTATATGGAATATTCCAGTATTTATTACAAATGTTTCATATACACATCTTTTATTTTCCTGTGCCCTCATAATCTTTATTCAGAATAACTTCTCCTCTCTCTTGCATAAACTTGATGAACTGATGTCGTGTTTGCTGGCGTGTGTTATGTTCTAGTTCTGTTTATTTTTTGCCTAGTTGTGGTTTAATTAGTTAGTTTCCATCATCACTGATTATATTACACATCTTACACCAGTCTGTGTGTATTTAATCCCTTAGTTTTCTCTGTTCATAGTTCGATCTTGTTTATGTTTGTGTGGTAGTGTTCTATGAGTTTGATTATTCTCCTGCGTGTTTCCAAGTTAAGACTTTGTTATTGAATTTCCTGCATTGTGTGATCATTACAGCCACACAACATTACAGAGAGAGGGCGGGACAACCTGTCATTTACATGAGATCCCAGTAATAGCACACCACAATGATCCAATGGTCTAATCCATCCACTGTAAATTGTAAATTGTATTGTATCCACTGTATTTCTATAACTATTTAATTACGTATTAAAAAACATAAAAACGTCTTGGTTACGTATGTAACCCTCGTTCCCTGAAGGAAGGTAACGGAGACGTTACGTCAGTTATTGACGAAATGGGGGTTTCGCTTAGAAGCCAATCGCCTTTGAGATCTACAGAACGAGCCAATGGCATGAAAATGCCATGAGTCTGCGGAATTTGCATAACGCAACCCCACCCCACCGTGTGGTTATACAGGGTGTTGCGTGGCAATCTCGCATTATGTTACCTGCTGAAGAGCCAAGGCTTGAGCGCCCGGCCGTTCCAGTGGTACAGCGGAAGTGGCAGGGGGACATAACATCTCCGTTCCCTTCCTTCAGGGAATGAGGGTTACATACGTAACCAAGACGTTCTCTGGGGTATCCAGCCGCAGGTGGAAATTTTTCAACCCCAGGAGTGGCAAGGTGTCTTGCCAAGGGAAGACACGTGCTCAGAGAGACTTACCGTGGAATACACATGTAGGGGTTTCCCAACAGGAGAAATCATGCACACGGAGGCACCTAGCCGAACACAAGGGCTGACCAACCGGACATGCACTCTGGTGTCGACATCAACAGTGCTGGAGGACCTCAGGGCTTACTAGGAAGCTCACCTAACAGAAATGGGCACGCATTCAGTCCGTGGAGTGGAATGGCGCAGCAAGCGAAGACACCTGAGCCTGTTCAGTGTATACGGAGGATACTGGCTCCACTCGAAGATTACTCAGAGTCTGTTAGCGAGGCGCCAAGCCTAAGCCCAAAGGGGGCCACACTCCAGTGGAGTGTGCCTTAGCCCCTTGGGGGCATGGCATGCCCTGAACCTGATATGTCAGGACAATGGCATCCACTGTTCAGTGAGACAACCTCTGCTTGGAGAGAGCCTTCCCTTCTGCTGCTCTCCGTAACAGACAAGAACCGGTCTGAGGTACTGAACGCTGCATCTGGTCTCCGTAAGCGCGAAGGGCACGTACTGACCAGGGCAGTGCCAAGGCTGGGTCTGCCTCCTCCAAGGCTTGTAAGCGGTGCAAGGCGAGACGTACGGCCAGCAACTCGAGGCAATTGACAGCCATAGGCGCTGGGGTCCTTTCCAGGAGCCCGCGATAGCACGTTAATTGTGCATGGCACCCCAGCCCGTGGCAGAGGCATCTGTTGATACAACAATATGCCTGGAACTCTGGCCCGTAGAACAGTGAGGTTCGCACGGGGTGAAGGTATGATGGCAGGCCCGAGTCAATGGGACCCGGAGCGTGCCCTGTTGCCATGCCCATCTCAGGACTCGATCGCAAGGCCAGTGCTGAAGCGGTCTCATATGAAGCCTAGGTGGCACAGGGGCTGACTCGACAGCTTTGAGAAGCCGCAAAGTGACAGGGATACCTGAATGGGAGAGCCACGTACTGGGATGCCCGCCATCCGAAGGCAGACCGAATGGAGAGTCTGGGTCAGGGAGAATCGGAGACAAAGAGTACGAGTCCTTCAGGTCAGCGCTGCAGACCAGACCGGGGACGTCCAAAGACGCGTTCGGGTGCAACATCTTGGAAGAAGCCTGAGAAGGGTTCAGTTCAAGACGTGCACCAGGGCTGGCCGTGACCCATCGCTTCTGCTAGGTGCAATGAAGTCAGGGCTGTGAAGCCGGACCTCATCTCGGCTGGAGGGACGACCTCGACCGCACCCTTCGCCAGACTCCCAGCGAGCGGGGAGGAGATTGTGCGAACTGAATCGCAAGTGAGCCTGTGGATGGACCTGCTGGCCAGTCTGGGAAGCCGTAGCCCGGCCCCCAGAGCTGAACCAGTGGTCGTGCGAGTCACAGACGCACCCACAATGGGGCAGCGAGCGGAATGACCGGCCCAGGCATAGGGAGGTGTGGGAGCGTCCCAAAGTGTTGGTGGGGTCGAATTCCGTGACAGAGGACACCAGGGAAGGACTAGCGTTCCACTAGGGTCTCATCTGACAGGGGCTGGTGACAGAGGGGGCTAAGAGTGGTGAGGCTGTGCGTCGCACACTGCCAGCCATGCCCTCTGGGAACACCAGCGCCTTAATCCGGCAACACCACGGGTTGCAGTGTGCTAGAGGGGGGTGTGGCCTGAGGAATATTCGTCGGGTTGGCCCACACCAACGCCCCCAGATCACCCTGACCACCAGCCAAAGTATTGCCTCTCGTAGAGGAAGTAGACTGGGGTGTGATAGAGGGGACTCTCTCTCCTGTTTTTTTTTTGTTTTTGTTTTTTTTTAAACGGAGATCATAGAGTCTCGATCGCAACACCATGATAACCATGTTCCCGCAGTGGGAACATGAGTCATCCATGAGTGCGCGCTCAGCATGCACGCCCAAGCACACCAAACAGCGCTCATGCCCGTGAGACGGACTAATCAGCCGACCGCACACAGAAACAATGCACGGGCGAAACGTCTTGAAAAAGACGTGCCGCGTACAGCTCTTTTAGAGAGGAGTTTTGCTCTGCAGAATGCAGAATGCCCAGGGAGAACGCACACGCTGTACTGGATCACTGCACAAATCAGACAGGAATGCGGAACTCACTAGAACGCGCCATAACACCAACACTCTGGAGAGATGCTCGTCTTGAAGAGAGAAAGCTCAGGCAAGTAACACTCGGCTCTGAAGCAGAAACATAATACAAGATTGCCACGCAATGCCCTTTATACCCACACGGTGGGGCGGGGTTACGTTAAGCAAATTCCGCAGACCCATGGCATTTTCATGCCATGCCATTGGCTCGAAGGCGATTGGCTTCTAAGCGAAACCCCCATTTCGTCAGTAACTGACGTAACTCGTAGTGTACTGACTGAAAGGGAACTTAAGTTCAGTTGCCTAGTTATGTTAAATAATGATATAAACAATCAAGTTGAATCTTGTTTAACTAAAAAGCTAAAATTGCTTAATATTTTGATGAGTTGAGATGATGTTGTTGTGACTTTTTATGTTGTGACTTTATGTTTTGTTGTTGTGATTTTTCTGAAAAGACTATCACAACTTCCATTTCATGCTGACTTTGTTTTAATGAATTGTGATTCATTAATGTATTGTGCTCTCCCAGATTCCCAGAGTTCAGTTAGAGTAGAAATACCAGAAATATACATAGGTGGGCCTTTAAATATTGATAGTGGGTGGCTGAGTCAAAACGGTTGAGAACCACCGGTTCTTTATGTCACAAATACTGGCTCCCATTTCAAAAACTGTTAATAGTGAATTTCATAATGAAGTCATTTCACAATGGAAAGAAGGGGAGAAACGTTTATTGAAAACTGTACAACAACTTGAAATTAAGACAGTATGGCAAATTCAAATGATCAGCCATTAGAAGTAGATAATAGGGCTGGCAAGGGTAAAGCTGCAAATGGCAAGGCACTTTCCAGATGGGGCAATTATTGATGGTCTTTTTAGAAAAAGCAGAGCGGGTTGTCTTGCTGCAGCTGAATCTTTATAACTAGTGTTGACAAGATGCGCAAGCTTCATTTCAAACCAAATCAACTGCTGAATGTTTGTTGTCCCCCACCCTCTGCCTCAGCGTGTAGAGTGAGACATCAACAGAGACACATCAGAAGTGGCAGCTAGCGCCTATGTCTGTCTGTAAAAATCTGGAGTCTCTAAAGTAGGCCACATGGAAAGGAGGAAAGTATAAAAAAAAGAAAAGAAAAGGCGGATAGAGAAAAACCTTGAGAATCAGGACTGCCTCTATGGTTTAGATGTTTGTTTGATGTATCATTTCAGAAGATCTGGATCTTGTTGTTTCATTGATCTATGAGTTGATGAATGGAACCTAGTAGAACATCCCATTAAGTGTAAAAACAAAATCTAAACCCATTCAGTGTGAATTCAGCTTTACAATATGCATATAGTTAAATAAGATTTCTTACAATGATTACAGTGAAGCAGATCTTCAGGATTACCAAAGAAGGCACCACAGATATTATTGTTGGATTATAAGTGAGCCTTCTCTATTTATCGTCTGAATCAAAAAAATGAAAGGGAAGATATTTGCAAATGATTAAATGTACCAAACACTGATGTACAGAAAAGTATTTATTAACAATTAGGGACAAGTGATGTAAATAACCGTTCTGGTCCCTATTTAGCAGTTCCATGAACATTTTTTTTAGTTCTGACAAAATTCATAATGTGTATCTCTAACTACATGTTGCCATGAGCAACCAGTCAGTAGCTCCACTAATTTAACTATTTCCCCACAGAAATTTCTGTCATTTATGAGACAACACTTCCCCGCCATTGACGGAAATATCCATCTTTCCGTGTTTTTACTGTTATATGGTAGGGGGCACTTTTATGCATTTTCTGAAAGAGTATTGAATATCCTGATCAAAACACAGGCGAAGAAGAAGCAGAAACAATCGATAGCATATGCAATCATATGCATATGTAAAATAACACGATCATCAACATTAAACAGCATATAGATCAAAACTGCCTAATGTTACTGAATGAAATGTCGACCCAGGGCGAGCTATAGACTGTGCAAGCTTTGGGGGTGTTGATGGACCTCAAGTCAAGTGTTGACAAAAAAGAACGCATGAAGCTAGAATAAAACTTTTTTTTTAAGCAGAGGGTCTGTTCTTTTTTTTCTTTTTTTTTTTGCATGTTCATATACTCATACAACAAAATATTCTGGGGGCCATTCAATTTTTGTGAAAATTATCAAAAACACTGGCGGGCAAAGAGTTAAGCAAAAAAAAAAAACATTCTAAATTAAGTGAAAAAGCAGCCACATCAAACACGGAGTCTGTAATGTTAGCTGAAATGTCATTCCTGAGTTTTAGCTGGATGGATTTCATGTTGATAGAGACAATGGCATACTCAACCTACTGTGGCACTGATGAGAAAAGCATTCTGGGATATGAATAGATTGGGATGCTTGTCAATTTCTGCTTTTGGTAGCAATGATGTAGTATTGATTTGTCATTGATCTTCAGTCAAGGGGGAATGAATCCAGATAGCATGGTGTAGCTACTGCCATTTGTTCTTAAATAATCATGGCTGTGAAGACTGATTCAGGCTATAAATCAAATCATTTTCTTTTCAGCATTGGCCAACACTTACAGGGTAATTATAGGAACTAAAACTTTTTAAAACAATATATAAAACAACTGCTTGCTATTTAAATGTATTTTCAAATGTAATTTCTTCCTGTGGTGGCAAAGCTGAATTTTCATTACTTCAGCCGTGTTACATGATACTTCAGAAATCATTATAATGTGAGTTGGTGCTCAAGAAAAAATTCTTCTTTTCAGCATTTGTGCTGCTTAATATTTTTGTGGCAATCATGACCCCTTTTTCACTTTTTCAGTAGACTTTGATGAGAAAGTTCCTCTGAATGCAGAGGGTTACGTGTTTACTCAAAGTCACAATAGTGATATTGGATATAAATTCTCTAGATGTAATTCTCCAGTTTATGGGATAATCCTACTTAGTACTCATTACCTGAAATCTTTGTATTACGACATTAAACATGGACTTTTTCAGTGCCAAATCAATTAGGTATGCAATGACATGTACTTTTTTATAGTACTGTTGAAATACCCTTAACTATTATCATACTTAATTAAGAATGAACATGAGCTTCCAAAAAGAACCCCTTAACCACTTTTTATCATTGCATGGAAATATCTTTTTTACTGTATAAAATTCAAACATCAGTCACAATAAATGTATGATATAATACTGTGGACTAGAACCAACAGTGCACTGGCTTACTAAGCTCTGACATTTAGCCAAGCAATCTAAACACATTTTTTTTTTATCTTGGCTCAAGGAGAAAATAAGGGTTGGTAAGAAAAAAAAAAGTGAGAGTGTGACAAGAAAGATCCATGCAACTCATGTTCTCTCTTTCTTTCTTTTTTTTCTTTGAGATGAGAGATGAAGATGAGAAAGGTGACATTTGGAATTTGAATGTCACAACCAGAGAAAAATGGACCTTTGTCGAACGCTTGAGATAAATTGATCTGATAAGGACAGCACTGCATGCATTAGTGGTCTTTAGCCAGGCATTTAGTGTGTCTGGGACGATGTGGAGGAGTAGGAAAAGGAGGCGCTGGGGTTAAGGCTAAGATCACATTGCACAGACAGGCCCTGGAAATGTCAAGGTGCAATTTACAAATTGATTCCAGCGACAATAGAAAGTCAATGGAGAGGCGCGAGCAGGTCTGTGTGCCACAATAACCAAAAGAAGATCATCTCTTCCGTCACTTACACTATAAAAAAATCTTTATGATTTATTCAGCTTTTTGTAAATGTAATCTCTGAGCAAAAGAGATAGAGCATGTCCAGTGTGTCAATGTGACATAGGTGAATCGCTCAGATGTCTTTAAAACCAATACATAAATGACAAAATAAAATAAGATGATTTTTCTGTGACCTTGATATGATGAAGAGAACAAAAAAACAGGCAATCACACACAAACACACAGAAATACCGCTGCTGCCGGCACAAAGCCTTATCCTGCTTCTTTCTCTCTCTTTGAAGAGCCAATGAAGTGTTGAAGGTATAAAAAGAGAGAAACATCAGAGGTTCGGCACCATAGTGTCTATAAAATCAATAAGAGCACTATATGCGGCAATGATAGCAACACAAACAGGGCACTGGCCATTAACAGGGCTCTGTTACAGCACACAATTACTGTTTACATAGCACTTTCCTGACACACACACACTTTAAACCGCAGCTCCCCGGAGAAAGGAACGTAGAAGTGTATACTTTAACCTATATTCCCTTTAATGTGAAACATTGCTCTGAACAAAAGAACAAAAGTCTGACCTCATCAAGAGAGTCAACTGTATGCATCAGAATGAATAACTTTCTTAATGACATCTATGAAGAAAAATGTTCGTTGACAACCTTTTTTTGCATGATTAAGACGAGACGACAATGAAGCGGCTCCTACGTCATGAAACACTGTCTATATCAACATACAATATTGTTGGCTAAAAAAGACTAATATGTAAATAAAAAACCTCTATGATTTCTTCAACAAAAAAGAAAAAAAGAAACTTTTTTTTAACAAGCCTCCATGAGCGTTCATGCATCCAGATCTCAGGAGTTTAAATCCCCCAATCAAAGCTTTTCTCTTGTGTGCAACCATGCACACAAACTCTCTCTACACTGCAGAAAAAGTGCTGCGGAATCTGAAAACGGACAAACATGCAAGCTGGAGTTTAGCGATATCCATTGAGATGTTCTGCTCAAATAAAAGTGAAATACAGTCAGTCTGTGTTCCTTTATGTGGCTGCTTTTGCTGTTTACTGAGACTAAATCTGCAAACAAACCATTTCAGTGATGAACTGTAATAAATCCAAACATGGATCTCGACTTCATTGCTTGCGATTGTTTTTTAGAATAAATGCACTTATGAAACCTCTGTGTGATAATACAAAGTCTTTTTTGTTGTTGTTTTAATAGAAAAACCTAAGTAATTTAGAATTATTTGAATTACAATTTGCAATTTTTAGCTTTTGAGAGAAGCTTTTGAGTTTCACCAGTTTTATGTACAGAGTGTGTTAATTTATATAATAATATTGTAAATCAGGAAAATAAATGAGTAAATGAGTAAAACAAACCATGCATATGAGCTGAGATTCTCTTGATTAGTGCTTAAAGTTGGAAGTGCAATAGTTCTGGTAAAATGTAAAAATACATTTCTCAAATGACAACAATCTGTTATCAAAAATATTTGAGCAAAATAATTGTGATTATCTGTTTAACCATTATACAGCATGAATAAAATCATTTAATTGACTAAAACTAGACTAGTCAACTAAAACTCGACTAAACAAAAAATAGGATAGGTGGACTAAATATGATAAAAAATAAAAATAAAAAGGACATATGACACAGGACCAAGATATCTATATGATAACTATAAAGATAATGATAAAGATATAGGCTTGTTCTAAAAATCATTCTCAATATTAAATAATAGCAGAGTTCACATCACAGCTATACCAATAACGATATAGAGAAACAATAATGTTGGAATCACTTTCAGAACAATTTTATCCAGCTGATGAACAATAAAAACATTGACAGCCAATCAGAATCCATCCTGCTGTAACAAGCTCAAGCATTTAAAGTGACAGACATGCATGCGCTTAGAATAAACAGAACGATATCTTCCATTGGTGTCGACACTAATATAGTTTTCTTTACAGTTGTCGTTTTTGGAGTGAACGGGCCTTAAGACTAAATTAAACAAATAGCTGACAAATGAACACTAGGACAAACACAAACACACATACAGCTCAAGTAGGTACCAGGGTGGCGAGTCCAAAGCAACTTAAGCCGAAATTACCCGAAACAATTTTTTCCCAGTAACTTTTTTCCTCCAGAACTTTTACTGTCTGCGTTTTCATTACGGTCTAAAGTACCGTGAAGATTAGTCCAGTGACGTAGGACTGTGCGCGACTTTCCAGTTCCTACTGGATTTCGTACTCTGCATATAAACTTTACAAAACCTGAACCTTGTCGTCGGTCCATCGGCCATATTTTTTAAACTCCATTGTTGATTCGAATAGCAAACAACTCTTACTGCACGCACCACAACAGATTTTTAGTCAACCAATCAGCATGTTCAGCGCCCAAGTCCCACCCCCGAAAGTTCCTGAACTTTGAAAGAGTACTACATCGTAAGCTGGGACGTTTTGAGTGGGAAATGAAAAATACTTTAACTCTTTCCCCACCATTGACAGAGATTTTCGGCAATCCATATTTTCACAGGTTATAAGGTATCGGGCACTATTACGCATCTTCTGAAAGAGTACAGAATCTCTGGATCAAAACACAGGTGAAAAATAAGCAGAAACAAGTGATACAAGCATTGCTTAAGCACATGTAAAATAATGTGATCATCAACATTAAACAGCGTATAAATCAAAACTGCTTAACGTTACCGAATGAAATGTTAACGTGAGGTATAAGACTGTGCAAGCTTTGGGGGTGTTGATGGACTCTGCTTCATCTATGTTTTGATCATCTTTCTGAATCCAATCAGGGCATAGTCTTTGACAAAAACGCAATTTGCTAAGCTTTTTGTTCAAAATGTTGTGCTTTTTTATGCGCTTTTAAGAATATTTCTATTCTTTCTTTTGATACATTGCATGTTCAGATATTCAAATTTTATATACAAACTTTGAATGCTGGCTTGATAAATGCTTGTGCTAATGTTGTGAAGAAATAAATTCCAATTCAGCCATGAACTGAAAGACAAAATTCTTAAATTCTGAATTTTGTTCAACCCTGTTACAGGAGGCTATGAACAGCATTATAAATTCCAAAGTCATATGAATCGTGACCATTTAGACTGTCCTACATTTAAATGGATTATGCACACTTTATCTACTCACATTTTGACCAATGGCATATATGAAAAACCAAATGATATCTGAGAAAAGGGAGGTTAAAAAGCTCTTGTGGAACACTTAAATACCACTCTGGACTGATTCGAGTAGGGCTTGAGAACATTGCTATCTTACAGCGATTTGATACCCATTTTGAAGTTTTTCCTGGTGCAAGATGACAGTTGAGCATGATTGGCAAGAGCAGCCCGTCAAGCATCAGTGCAAAAAGGTGGTTTTAAGCAGGGCTTATTACAGACCTGCACTTAAATAGTGACTGGTTTTACAAGGGGGTCAAAGAGGCATTCAAAATTCAGATACGAGCATGAGGAGGAGAGAAGACAGGAGATTGCGTGATAAGCTTATTCAGAGAACAGTCTTCTTTTTCATGGATTTTTAAGGGCTTTGAAGAGTTCTACAATGAATGCCCTGCAAAATGTTCCTTCCTATTTTTCTTCTTTTTTTTTTTTGAGTTAAAGAGAAGCATATGAAATACAAAGCAGTTCTGATTCTTGTGCTACAGTATATGGCAGAAAAGAGCAGACTATTCTTATATGTCAGTACAACAGATGCATATATTGCGAGGTCATGTAGGGCCATCTCTGTATGCATACTAATTGGATATTATCATCTGTGTTAATCACGAGGAGGGATTTGCATTCAAGTCTACAGCAAACCCTCAATTTCCATTTGTATAGGTTCACACTGGAAAGGACTGTATCCATATCTATTGTTTAATTTGTGATAGTTTAAACTGAGAAAACAGTGACCTGTTAAATAACTGCTTTCCATCCCAGCTCGGGAGAAACAAGATGACTCATAACTGGGAAAAAAAAGTTTTAAATGCCGCGCAAGCCAACTCAGATGGTTTGAGTGTTCTCTCTCTATCTTCTGCACATCCCACACAAATATGCTCCCTCTTTCACAACACACAGACATAACACAAGAGTCACTTGTTCTTGTAATGTTCGCATTCAAAATACTGCCATTTGCCTAATTTGTTGTGTGAATGACCACTGCGAATTGCGAGTGTAAACAGAAGGGAGGAGTTACGGGGGACACAGGTTCAATGAGGAAATGCCATCACTGCAATTCAGTCTCTTAGACAGGTGAGACCCGGGAGTGTTGTAACACAGGGTGAGTTGTAACACCATCAGTTTAACTAATTATAAATCATACAAATTAGGGTGACATCACCCTCCTGAGGCAATTGTAGAAGTTTCTTTGTAAAAATATAAAAGATTTACTGGACAAAACACAATTTAGAGGTAAAAAGTTAAAAAATTTATGTTAATTAACTATCAGAAAGAAATCTGAAAAATCAGTACAACCTTACCTTCAGTTGCCCTTAAGATACTAAATACATTTCAGACTGATGTTAAAGGGTACCACGGGTGTACCTTTGAGGCTATTGCCCCAGTGACAAGCTGTTGTACCCCTTTTTGGAAAGTTTATAATCAGAACCACCTGGTTCTCTTTTTCTAACATCCAAACAAGCTTTAGACAAGGAAGGTAGCACTACTTTTTATTGTATTCCTACTGGACCCGCAAAGATTGCACAAAATCAGACTTTCACAGTTGTTAGCATATACTTTGTATGTATTTCTGTATTGGTTGCAGCTTTATTTGCTGTTAGTTTTGAATTAAAAATGTTTCTTATAGGCCTATGTTTACAGTTTTAAATAATGAAATGTATAAAATGAAGCAGGTTGTGTTTGAGGTATATTTTTTAATACATTTTATTTCCACAAATTCATAGATAGAATTTTAAATTCCCATGTTTTCAATTAACAACCTACCCAGGTAGTGCCAACAACAACACTCTTTGTACTTGACCTTGATTTACAGAGTTGTAAATGTATAATCTACGTTAATATGACAAATGTGGGAAATTCATATCAATGTTTCAGAGCTCAAAGAAAAAAAAACTAAGGCTATTTATAGGCGTTAAATGTGTTACAACATTCCCCGGTCTTCCCTACCTTATGGGTACCCAGTTTGTGATGCTGAGCATAAGCCTGCAGAACTACAGAACGACAGTAAACAGTGTGTTTATAATCTTTCCTGCCCTGAGCTGCAAATCAAAACAAAGTGCAATGTTCTGAATTGTGGGTACAAGTGTCATTAGTCAAATAAATAGGCTATTTAATATCCTGGCCAAATTTAAAGGATCAATGCGATTTTAGAGTCTCCTTTGAACACAATATTATAAACATACACTCTATGCATATGAATAGGCATTATGTTATGATATCGTATTAACATATTTATTATAACTCACCTTGGTTTGGATTGCCGGGGTCCGACAACATCAATCCCGGTAAAGCAAACACGAAGAAAAATCTTTGAAAAGTCATTTTTTGTATCCAGTTGTGCACTTAAGTCGGTGACAGTTACTAAAGAAAAGAGTCCACGACGAAATATCCAGTAACAAAATTCATTTAACTATTGTAAGCGATTTTGCGCGTCAGCCGCCTCGTTCCCCGCACCGCGAAAACGCGGACACAGAGCGACAGAAATGCCAGCCCATTACGCGGAACTACCGGCGGCACTTAATAAAACTTACAGAATTTACCCCATAAATAGGGTAGAGGCTGAAAAGATAAGTTATCTCTGACGATGTCTGGTTGTCAACACTTGAAACAGGGATAGACTAGTTATGTTCTCCAGTCGTCAACATCCATTAACGGGCTTTCCCCTTCTCTAAACATTAACACGCGCTTCCTTCGCTTGACACTACGTGCCGTCAACACGAGCCTGGCTGGTATCACGCGCATAAACTTGTCAAATCAGTCCCGCGCACGCAGACAGACCTGGATGGAACGAGAGCTTCCACGACGCTTTAAGTCTCGAGCGCGCAAAACGCGATCTTGAGGTGAAAAACCCTAGTGAGTTTTGAGGATCTAGACGGAAGACCAGCTCATCAGCACTAGAGGGTGTTCGTTTGCACTCTGTGCTGTCTGTACCGTCCCGCGGTTCTTTCAAGGCTAGGGAAGTCCGGCTGGCTTATTTTAAACATGGCACATAAACAGTAAGTCTTCTTCGGTCTGCATCTCCTGTCAGCCTGACGCAACAGACTCAGTCTGCATAAGTTATATGCAATTCGTTTCCATTACGACTGACACATCTGCTGCGTGTGTGTGTACCTAAACATTTCTCCAGCCTGTTTGAAACATTGCAATTACAGAAAGATTAGTTTATCACCCTTTAACTATATTAATGCAGGAAACCCGTGTACCAAAATAATAGCTGTTGGTATTGTGCACTATACAATTTTGGCAATATTTTGCAATTTATTACAACAAAATTCAGACTTTTTGATATGAAATCAATGCAGGCTTGATTTTCAGTCATAACACAAAAATTACTGTATATAAAAAAAGAAATAACCATATTATGCTGGAAACAATAGTAAACATTTATTTTGTTTGAAGACACCAATATGGTGATTAGTGTTCCCTTTGGCTGGAAACTTCGACCTTATTTATTTTACTTCATTTTCCACCATGTGGCTGATGTAACAGTGCTTCAGAACATGGTGTGGTTGCACTATGTTACATGGAGAACAAAAAAATAAACTAAATACACTGTAAAATCAGTTGTTCTAACACTTTTTTTATTTGTCTTAACTTAATTGTAAAAATCTAGTAATCTGTACTATTCACATATTATGGCTTGTTTACTCAGAAAACACAAGTTAAGATTAATTTATTGGTTTGAGTGCCATTTTTTTCAAGCAAAAAAAAATAAAATAAAAAAATAGCAATGTTTTTCTTCATAGATTTTTCATTCATTTCCCCCACTTCTGCAGTTATCTTTCTCTAATTAAATTCACTCACCCAAAGTCATCTTGAATGTGGAATTGTCAATACAACTGAACATTTTGAGAGAACATCACATAAGCTGACTTCATAAATTGATGTTGATGTTTTTGTTTGTACTCACCATTATGGTGATCAGTGTTCCCTTTGGTTGGGCATTTGGAACTTCATTTATATTATTGTAATTATCTTCCTATTCAGCTATGCAACAATAAATCACTTAAATCAATTAAACTTTTAATTGGGCTGATATAATCCCTCTATTTGTGACAATATCTTGCACTTGACCATGCTTGAGTCACACACAGACTTTAACATTCAGCATGCAATACACAACAATGGCAACTGATTTTATTTATTATTTATTCTTTTTTAGTTACTAGAACTCTTGTGTAAGTGAACTATACTAACTAAGCATTTTTCAGTACAACATACTATTCTTATTTCACTTTACTTGTTTTTTTTTTTACATTTTAAGGCGATCAGTTTGCATGCTTTTTTAGTCTAACTAATTAGATTTTACCGTGTAATGACTCTTAAGACTGACTGGAAACTTGCAATATTGTATATATAAGGACAGAAAATAGCTAAAAATACGATAAGCTAATTATTTTTTTTCTGATGATAATGGTCTGTTGTAGCTAATTGTCAACCAGGGATGCACAAAAGTCAACACTCAGCAATGATGGAAATCAAGAAGCATAATTTTAGGTAACAAACAAACAAATAAACAATCAAATAAATAAGCAAGCAAAACATCACAGGTAACTAAAAGTGACAACAACAGCAGTAACAACAGAACAGCAAATTCTACAAAAATACAACCCCATAATTTATTCATGCTACAATGCATGATGGGAATCTGGGCACTAGCGCAGTGCTGTAGCCACTTTACAGTTAATCTGCAAAAAGAGTAGCAGCATTGCATTACATTACTCTTCTACATTTTTATAATCCCACTACATTTTTTTTTTTTTAACATACAGATCACCTCTGAATAAAAACTGGTTATAATTCACACCTAGAGCAACTGTGCAAATATGTGACCTGATTTCTCTATTGTGGTCTATCCTATTAATTACTTACTGATGTCCTGCTTGTGAGAGTCCACTGCTTGTCATGCTTGTGTAATTCAAACATCTAACTGGCGTCTAATGGTCTCAGATGCAAAAAATAACTCCCTCCTTCCTCCTCATATCCCCTACATACAATCCATGCAGGATGGTTATTTTTGCGCAGCCATTTAAAGGTCATCCGATGCCATCATGCATACACAATATGCTGAATGTAATTTATTGATTGACTGGAGACATGAGGTTTTGCGGAAAACAGGTTTTTAATATAGGAGCTCGCTTGAATTAGGTTATGCTGGCTAAGCAGTAGTAATACACACAGTGTGTGAACATCCGATATGTAGGCAAATACAGAGGTTGCCAGTGTAATGTATAGACGTCATAACTCTGCAGAAGCTTTTCACTTTGTACAAGGTCTAACAGTAATTTATTACAATAAAATACTGAATTTCACTGAGAAATCAATGTAAGGTAGACCATTTTCTGCTTTTTAAAAATATAATATGTTATAAACAATTCATGGTGTTTAAAGGACAATTCATCCAAAAATGATTTTTTTTTTTTATTCATCCTCATTCCAAACAAGGCTTCCGTTCATCTTCAGAACATAAATGAACATATGTTTAATATTGTCTTGGACATTTTTGTCCATCCATTGAAAGTCCATGCAACTAAAACTTTCACACATTAAAAAGTACAAAAATATATCATAAAATTAATCCATAGGAATCTAGCATTTTAAAAGTGACAAAACAGCAAAATAACCCAGTCAACAGAACAAAAATTGTATCGCATAACTTATTACATGCTGCAATGCATGATGGGAATGTACCAGTACATTACAGTAACAACCAAACTATTAGTTAATTTGTGCTATATTACATCTGTGTCAGTTAGTTCAAAAAGAGGAAGATGAGCGAAGCATGTAGTTAGAAATAGATAAGTAACTACAATAAACAATAGAAGAATTGATGCAACAGTGTGCAAGTTAACAAAAACAACACAAGACAAAGAGGAACTGAAACAGATGGTATATATACACAGAATAATGAAGTAATTAATAATGAAAAACCATGGTAACTGAAAATGAACATAGGAACGAGGAAACAGGAAGCAAAGATAAACATACTAAAAGTCCTTAAAAATGAAACCAAAACACATCAAAATAAGGCTGTGTCCCAATTCAAAGGCTGCATCATTCGAAGGACTCAGACTTCAAATGGGACGGTCTAGCCTACGGAGGACTGTTCTTGTTGCCTAGCAACTGTGACAGCTGCCGTTGATGAGTGACAGTAACGCTTGTACTGGACTTTTTTGAAAGTTATATTCAACTGTCTGAAAACAAAACAGGGTTTACAAGCTGTCTAAATAATGTTCACCATGGTCCATTTCTGTATATAATAAATGGTATAAACCAGGGCCGGACTGGGACAAAATTTCAGGCCGGGAAATGTCACACGCATCCAGGCCATCCCATACACCCACAACAAATTTTGGAACCATATTTTTTGTATGGTCATCATCACATGAAAAAGGTTTAAATCCTTAAAAATAATTAAAGGTCTCTCTTGAACTGCACCTTCACATCCCTTTTCCTTTTAATTATCTTCATTTTCCCTGATATCTCTCTGTCTCGACTCTCTCCCTTGTGTGTGTTTACTTTTTTGCTACTTTTCTTGTACCTGTCACTTCTTCTTCAGCAGGTCTACCGGAACAGAACTGTCTCAACGTTGTTGCAAAAAAAAAAACACACACACACATACATTTTAATTTGTTTGCACAGAATCTAAATTTATTTTAGGTAAATTCAAAGCATCACATTAGGAAAATGTGTTGTTGTTTTACCTTAAATATCCTATATTTAACAAAACTATTTCATGCAAATAAAATCTAAATTGCTTAATTACTACAATAATAAATACATCATGATTTACACTCACCTAAAGGATTATTAGGAACACCTGTTCAATTTCTCATTAATGCAATTATCTAATCAACCAATCACATGGCAGTTGCTTCAATGCATTTAGGGGTGTGGTCCTGGTCAAGACAATCTCCTGAACTCCAAACTGAATGTCAGAATGGGAAAGAAAGGTTATTTAAGCAATTTTGAGCGTGGCATGGTTGTTGGTGCCAGACGGGCCGGTCTGAGTATTTCACAATCTGCTCAGTTACTGGGATTTTCACGCACAACCATTTCTAGAGTTTACAAAGAATGGTGTGAAAAGGGAAAAACATCCAGTATGCGGCAGTCCTGTGGGCGAAAATGCCTTGTTGATGCTAGAGGTCAGAGGAGAATGGGCCGACTGATTCAAGCTGATAGAAGAGCAACTTTGACTGAAATAACCACTCGTTACAACCGAGGTATGCAGCAAAGCATTTGTGAAGCCACAACACGCACAACCTTGAGGCGGATGGGCTACAACAGCAGAAGACTCCACCGGGTACCACTCATCTCCACTACAAATAGGAAAAAGAGGCTACAATTTGCACGAGCTCACCAAAATTGGACAGTTGAAGACTGGAAAAATGTTGCCTGGTCTGATGAGTCTCGATTTCTGTTGAGACATTCAGATGGTAGAGTCAGAATTTGGCGTAAACAGAATGGATCCATCATGCCTTGTTACCACTGTGCAGGCTGGTGGTGGTGGTGTAATGGTGTGGGGGATGTTTTCTTGGCACACTTTAGGCCCCTTAGTGCCAATTGGGCATCGTTTAAATGCCACGGCCTACCTGAGCATTGTTTCTGACCATGTCCATCCCTTTATGACCACCATGTACCCATCCTCTGATGGCTACTTCCAGCAGGATAATGCACCATGTCACAAAGCTCGGATCATTTCAAATTGGTTTCTTGAACATGACAGTGAGTTCACTGTACTAAAATGGCCCCCACAGTCACCAGATCTCAACCCAATAGAGCATCTTTGGGATGTGGTGGAACGGGAGCTTCGTGCCCTGGATGTGCATCCCACAAATCTCCATCAACTGCAAGATGCTATCCTATCAATATGGGCCAACATTTCTAAAGAATGCTTTCAGCACCTTGTTGAATCAATGCCACATAGAATTAAGGCAGTTCTGAAGGCGAAAGGGGGTCAAACACAGTATTAGTATGGTGTTCCTAATAATCCTTTAGGTAAGTGTATATAATAAAATAACTACATATAATATCTTTATAGCAAAATCATAATACTAAACAAGTTATTGCATTATTTCTAATATATTTGTGTTATTGTCTGCCCTAGCTCCCTCCAAATGTATAAATCGATGTGAATATCTGTCTGCTAAATTACTACTGTAACTTTACATTAGATGATGATGATGATGTCATTTAGCATAGATTTGAGTGACGATAGTAATTGGTGCTACTGTTAACACTTATACTTAGCTATGTTAAAGAAGACTGGTGAGAAGAAGAAGAGTTTTTACCGGTGAAACTGACCTGCCTTTGAAGCCCTGAAGAGGTCAGTAATTTTGCTATATTTCGCACCTTCTTCATTGAGAGCTTTCCCCTCAATGCTCTGGCCGCTTCCCCGAGTCCGTCGCACTGATTATTACTCGAAACGGTTCGGCGGACACGCAGAGCCCGCTCCAAGTCTCCTTCCATGAGGCTGCTCCAGCCTTCCACGAGGCCGCTCCAGCCCTCCGCGAGACCGCTCCAGCCCTCCTCGAGCCCACTCCAGCTCTCCTCGAGCCCGCTCCAGCTCTCCTCGAGCCCGATCCAGCCCGCAAGGCCACTCCAGCCCAGGAGCCCGTCCCTTTCAACGAGGGGGCTATACACCCGTGGGTGGGGAACATGTGGGTGGGGCTCCTGATCCGCCATGGCATCCCACGGCTCCTGACCCACCATGGCATCCCACAGCTCCTGACCCGCCATGGCCGCCCGAGGCTCCTGACCTGCCATGGCCGCCCGATGTCCTAGTCCCGCCCTAGGGCGCCCACCCCCCCTCCCCGGTGTTACATCTAAGGCGCGTCCATGTTACAATCCAAGCCTGTCCCAGACTCCATTTCCCATGATCCTCCCTGCCTCACAACTGAACTCACTTCCTCATCGTCTCTCCCGCTCTCCCTGGTCTTTGTCATTAGCACTCCCTTTATATTGAACTCACTCCCTGCACTCCTTGTCCGTTGTTGTTGTTATGCGTACATGTGTTGTGTTCGGTTCCTGTTTTTCCAATAAAACCTATCTTTGTGGAAGCCCCGGATCTTCTCTTCCCTGCTGCACCACACCATTGTGACAATTGGGGCAATTATATATAATTAAAAAGGTAATAATATTATAATTACATTTATTTATTAAAAAAAAGAAAGAAAGAGGGCAGCGGGCCAAATTCACCCGGTGGTCCCGATAGCCAGTCCGGGCCTGGTATAAACTACAGTCATGTAAAAAAAAGAAAGGACACCCTATTGACTTCTATGGTTTTATGTTTAAGGACATAATAAAAATCATCTGGTCTTTGGCAGGTCTTAAAATGAGGTAAATACAACCTGCAATGAAAAGCAATACATGACATATTACACCGTGTCATTATTTATTTAACAAAAACTAGGCCAAAATGGAAAAGCCATGGGTCACAAACTAAGTAGAACCTTACTGCTTCCATAAGAATTAAAAGGATGATAGCAGTCAGATGCTGCTAATCAATCTGACTAGGGTTATACAGGCATTTCCAAACAATTTGAAGTCCATTATTTTACAGTAAGGAAGATTATTCACAAGTGGAAAACATTCAAGACAGTTGCCAATCTTCCCAGGAGTGGACGTCCCAGCAAATTCACCCCAAGGTCAGACCATGCAATACTCAGAGAAATCCCAAAACACCCAAGAACTACACCTCCGACTCTACAGGCTTCAGTTAACATGTTAAATGTTAAAGTTCATAGCAGTACAATCAGAAAAAGACCAGAAAAGTATGGCATGTTTGAGAAAGGCAGGCAAGCATTAACTAATTAACAGCAATATATGGCAAGAGAAAGCTTCTCTAAAAAGAACACAGCATCAAAGCTTAGGTTTGCAAAGTTGCATCTGAACAAACCTCAAGACTTCTGGAACAATGTCCTTTGGACAGACAAGACCAAAGTGGAGATGTTTGGCCATAATGCACAGTGCCAAGTTAGGCATAAACTAAACATAGCAAACACCTCTTACCAACTGTCCATCACAGTGAGATAAGATATACAGTAAGTCAACATATGAACCACTTTTTTAACCGCTTTTATTTATTTTTACATTTGTATCATTAGATATTTGAGTAAGCTGAAACCCAATACTTACATTTAAAAGTGTAGTTCAGCAGTTTCACAAAAAAAATCCTGTTGTCACTGCCACGCAATGAATTCTGGGGTAGTGTAGGCCGCGAAGGATCCATCAGTTGTATCCTTCATTTCATGGGAAACGAAGGACGCATTTGGAGGCCGTATTTGAAGGAGCCTTCAAATTGGGAGAGCCTTCGTTGTGCAGTGGTGACACAATCAGCCTTTGAATGTGTCCTTTAAAGGATGCAGCCTCTGAATTGGGACGCAGCTTAAGAATAACTGTGTACTTCACAGTATAGAACATACTTTGTACAGCAATTAGTAGACAGGAATATAACATTTTTGCTATGGAGTTTAATGCTATGGAATATAATGTCATACTTTTTACTGCACTACATTTCATAAATAAAAGTGTTTTACCTTTAATACTTAATTACATAAAACATTTAGTACTTTCTTACTTGTACTCAAGTAAAACTTTGAATTACTTTTACTTAAAAGTATACAGTACTACATTTTTTAATGTAATTACGTATTAAATGATATTCAATATGGAACGCAGTGCAGTAAAAAGTATGACATTAGGCTTTGGAATGTTGTGAAGTAAAAGTTTTCCAAAGAAAAACCTTGAAAATTGTCCTTAAGCCGAGTAAAAATACTTCACTACTGTCCACCTCTGATTGTTGTATTCAACCTCTTATAAAAAAAAAGTTGAAAGCTTCCACACACTTTTTTTATCCACTGGCTGCCATAAGAGCACTATTATGCTTTTAGTCCTGAGAGATATTTGTATTTGTTGTAGTGGGCCAATATTAAATTAAGGTCAAAATGCATATTTTACACAACTCTTGTCTTTAAATGTGTATTCAAAGTATATACTGAGAGTGCGTATAGCAGTTAATAGTTAATGATATACTTTAAATTCACACTTTTTTTGTACTAAATGTGCCATTTATTATTTTTTAAGATAATTTTTTTCAGGCTTTTTTTTTTCTTTTTTTTTTTTCTTTCAGATTTATGAAACCAGGCAAAATTTCTGTCAAAAAGCACAAACTGTGGGAATATACTGTACAGGTATATATGCTTACATAGTCACTACCCATTAAATACAATATTTCAGTACAAGTTTGGTTTGGCTTTTGTAAGAATATTATGTGTAATATCCACTCAGGGAAGCTCATGACAGAGGGCCAGAATGTGCTGCAATCTCATTTAGCACGCTGTCAAAGTTTATCAGTAAATATGTAAAGAGATCTGACACACTGTAATTGGTATGATCACTTCATGATAAACAATCTAAATACCATCTCATAATCAAATGTTTGTTTGTTAACTGTTTTTACTGTATTTACTGAATGGCAAATTTTATATTCCATTTATGTCTTTTACTTACAATATTAAAGCCACGCTGTCGTCATGGCTTTGTTCAAATTTAGCCATTGTTTTCATTTATTGTTTGGAAAAGAACAGAGCTATGACAGATCTATATTTCTGAATCTCTTCAGCAGAAAACAAGGACATAGAGTAAATGCTTCTCAATAGTCTTCACCATTAAAAGGCTGTGTGTATGTGTGCAGCAAAAACTGTTTGTGCTTTTGATTTCAAGAACATCCTACCTAACACTGAGAAGATGACAAGATTCGTCTCCTAGATGAAATAGGGATGATTGGCTGGGAAATGAAAACATCAAATGATGGTTAAAAGAAGCACAGCTGTTTGGTTTTCTCCACGCCACGAGACTCCCGGACTCTCATCTATGAAGCTGTCACTTGCAAGATTGATAATGTACATGCACTGGCAGTCTCTTTAAACCTGCCAGAGTTTTCATCTTCTTACAAAAAGATGAAAGCTTCCGCACTCTGTCTTTCCACTGGCTGACATAAGAGCGCCATTAAGCTTTTAGACTTTGGGTCCTTTAAAAGGAATATTTGTTAGGGTCAGTATTGAATCAAGGTTAAAATGCATATATTCCACAAAGTTTGGACCAAATTTGGATTCTGGTACTTTATATTGCCTTTGAAGGTTTTTTTGTGAGTTATTTTAACACATAGCTACCCACTCCCATATACAGAGGGAAAGAGAGAGAGAGAGAGAGAGAGCTAGGGAGGCGCTAATGTGAAAAGGTCTCTTGGTATTTAGGTCTATAATAGCATGGGTCATGGCACTGAAGTTTGACCACATTCTTCTATATGATAGGCACCAGTGCGAGCTTAATTATGTCTGATTACCTTTTATAAGTCTCTGTGCGCGGGCCCCTGCTCTCGTAATGAACCGGCATGAAATCGTTAAAAAGTAATTGTGCGTTCGTCCCGGAGATAAGCCGCCGCGGCGGGACAAAGCGATCCTGACACAAAGAAGATTTCTCGGCGCGGGATCTGCGCGCAACTCCCCACCGTGACTAATGGCGTGTGAACTCTAATCTGCTGCCGCAAAAGAACGAGAAGGGAGGAAGTGCAAATAAATGGAGAGTGCATGTGCCTGGCATCATTGGACCCAACTCAGCCACCGAGGACAGCATGACAATGTTGATTAAAAAGTCTATCGGTCAATTATTAGCACCTCTACACAATCAATGTTCATTTAGATCATTACAACCGGTCGATAAACAGCGATATGAATGTGATTCTAACTTTTCAGTTGCTCGCCGACCTCTCACTTCAGCACCATGGACAGCGACACTACACTAATTGGCCCAATCAAGTCACTCTTTTAGAGGGTATGCAGTATCGAACACATGCAGAGAAAAGGATCCTGACTTGATGTTAATTAGTTAATTCTTGCCTGAATGTGTTTTTTTATGCAAACATCCCACTCATGCCCATATCTAATCCATTCAACATACAACAGCTGTCAAGTGAACGAGAATAATCTATTTTCTGAGTCACAAATTTTCACAAAGTGTTACATGGAGATGAAACAAAGCCTTGAACTTCCCCTCATGGTTCTCAGCTCCAGACAGAACACCTGGCGTGTTTGCATTAATTACCGTATTGATTGATTTTTGTGGCCTGGTGAAGTGTGGCTAGGGGGGGGAGATTCACTGGAAGAGGTGATACACTGCTCAAGGGGCTGAGGGAGAATCAGACGCACTTAATGAAATAGACACGGGTGGGGAATTTATAGCCTTGTGAGCGTATTGATTGAAAGACCAAGAATAGGGTTCAGAGAGGAAGACTGACATGTAACAACAAAAGGGCATGCCTGAAACTAAAGGATTTCTAACGAAAGGAGCTCTGTCAGCATGTGGTGGCGGTTGAGGTCAATAAACAAGTCGGATAACCGACAAAAAAAGCCTTGTCTCAGATAACCCCTCGACCTCTGTTAGGAGAGAACTGTGTAATTAGCTCAACCGTGTTTTGATTCCAATTACACACAACACTTTAACAACTTAATTAAATTTGAGTATTGATTATATGTGAGAGCTCCTATAAGAAAGCCAAAGTAACAGTAACAGCATGTGAACTTGACCTGCTATTTAAAGCAAGATGGCGCTGATGAACGTCTGACCGGCATGTTATTTGTTCTGTCTTTCACTAGCCTATCAAAGGGGCATTGTAATGTACTGTGAGAACAGCAAGTAGGAAAGTGAGCATGTTGTAGCAGCATGTAAAATGTCTTGTAAAATTCTTCCTTAGATAGTGTAAAACCCCTAATCTCTTACCATCGGAGCCGGTTCTTTACATCATCATTAAAGCATAAAAGTGTGCTTATATTCACTATTATCACATGTCAGTCTATATTTATACTACACCTGTCAGTCCACCCACTCACCTCCCATTAAAAGCAAATTATTGCACATGTTCCTTTGTCCATTACGATACTTACCACTTTAAACAGTGTAGATTTGTGATGACTAGCTCTTGAAATCCACTCTCATCTGAATGTGCACACACTCATCCTATCATAAAACAAACACTCCACAACGTAATGAACTTATGGCAACAGATTTAAATTGCTTCCCTCTCGCTGTCCCCAAGGACTACTGTGCAATATGCTTCCGCATTCCTTCGTGTAATTGCAAAACAATTTATTCATGCACACTCTAACGTATTTTCACACATATTTAGAAGATTTGTATAGCAGTTTGCACACCTTCAAACACACATATTGACAAATCCTTGAGCATTTTAACAGTCAAATGCACACACATATGCACAGTCACTTTGTCATGCCGACATGTTTGACTGTTTTTTTTTATCCGCATGATGCTCCCAATATGGTGTTGTGGCCATAACAGCTGGACCCGCAGCTGCGGAAAGGACTAGCCACAACATCAGCACCAAGAGGAACGGCTGACTCATTTGGACATAATTCTCCCATGATGCACAAGTATCCTGGAAGCTGAGTAATGCAAACATAATGCAGATGATGCTGCTTTCTTATATTCATTCATCAGCATGCATCATTTGAGATGTGTGATCGGTAATGCATTGGCATTTCAAGGTGATATGAATTAAGAATATGGCTTGTAAATTCAAACAAACAAACAAAAAAAGTGGTTTGTGAGGGCAGATACATCTTAAGGTCAAGTAATGGCATGTGGTGAGAATCAGTATGCTTATGAAGTCTCTTATGCTCACCAAGGCTGTATTTATTTGATAAAAAAATACAATAAACAGTAATATTGTGAAATATTATAATGTAAATAATGTAAATTTCTGTTATAATATTTTCTTTTGTAACATTATAAATGTATTTACTGTCACTTTTGATCAATTTAATGTATTCTTGTTGAATAAATGTCTTTTTTAAGAAAATGAATCCAAACTGTTGCATGTTACTGTATTTTTAGGTATGTTTTGGTTGCCTCTCATGTGGTATTTATTATATTCATGCCCTACATTCAATCCTCAACAAATACATGAGCCTTAAATAAATACCTAGCAGAAGCCTTCCTGAAACTAGTTATAATGCTGCAGACATCACCTTCTAGCTAATATTGTTATCTCCGGAAATATCTAGACACACAAAGGCTGTTAGAATGTTGTAGAAATAAATTCTTTATTGGAGAACTGTCCCATAGCCCCCATACTGTCTATAGCTGGCTGCCTGGTCAACCTTATTAATGGGGGACAACAATCTATACAATGATGATCAAAATGCATAGGGATGAAACATATCAAGACTGTAGATATCCAAATCCAGTGGGGCCTGGAATATATAGATTTAATCCCAAGGTATATATAGATTTAATACCTAACTTTTGACTTGCTGCTTAAAGTCCTCACTGCAGCTCATTCTGGCTGAGAACTGCCCACTACAGGAAGAGAAGGCCTGATTAACATCTAAAGTGACCAATCACAGTTTATTTTGTTTTTATGTGCCTTTTAGGAGTGGGGTTATCTGAAATAGAGGTAACACTTTACAATAAGGTCTCATTTGTTAACATTACACCTTGTCTACACCAGACGAGACCGTAGTCATTCAACAGTTTAAGGCTGTCTGGATGCAACAAAGTGCCCATTGCAAAGCCTTTGTCCTTCATATCAGTACGTCATTAATAGAACAATGCATCAGTTTACTGAGAGAGATTTGTTGCTTGCATCGTGCCGAATGTAGACAGAATGTCTCAGGTTAAGTATGTAACCATGGATCCCTGAGAGGGAACGAGATGCTGCGTCAAAGCGCTGCAGGAACGCCTCTGCGTGATTGCGTCGTGAAGTCAGTTGTGAAATCAGTCCAATGGCGTGACAGAACGTCATAGGCGGGTGACGTCATTGACCAGGAAACTAAAAAAAAAACCCTGAATCCAAACAGTGTTAGCTTCTAATAGGTCGAAGCAAGTCGATCACAGGCATGCTGGGAGTATGGCAATGCGACGCATGTGTAACCTGAGACATACCCTTTCAAGGGAACTTGCGCTGCGTCAAAGCGCTGCCATAATACCAAGAGTCGAGGCCACATCAAGGTTATAAAACCTCACAAACGTGTGCGACGTAGACCACCCTGCCGCATAACACACTTCCTGAAGAGATACTCCCGAGAGTAAAGCCTTCGAGGCAGCCATACTCCGAGTTGAAAGGGCTCGGACCCTTAAAGACTAGCTGCCTCATAAGCAATTGATATAGCCTCAACTATCGACTTACTTAATGTCTGCTTAGATGCAGAGTTCCCCTTGCGAGGGGACCCAAAACACACAAACAGTTGATCGTTTTACGCCACAGGGCAGCTCTGTGAACATAAGCATCTAATGCCCTTACTGGGCAGAGCAGATATAATTTCTCCTGGTCTGGGTTTTGAAATGGAGGCGGAAAAAAGGCCTGCAGCATTATAGGGCCTGCCACATTAGTGGGGACCTTAGACACATATCCTTCTTTAGGAAACAAGAATGCTTTCACCATGCCTGGTGCAAACTCGAGACAAGAAGGACAAATCAACAAAGCTTGCAAATCCCCAACTCTTTTAAGAGACGAAATAGCTAAGAGGAACACCGTTTTGAGAGTAAGAAATCTCTCTGGAACCTCCTCAATAGGCTCGAACGGAGCTAGAGATAGGCAATCCAAAACTATGGCCAAATCCCAGGTCGGCCCCCTTGAGCGTGCCACAGGCCTCAACCTTAAAGTACCCCGGAGGAAGCGAGTAACCACGGGTGTCTACCCACAGATGCACCCTCTAAAGGAATGTGGTAAGCAGAAATAGCCATCACATACACCTTCAAGGTGGATGGAGATAACCCTGAAGAGAATCTGTCTGCAAAAACGTCTGTACCATGGCATCCAACCCCAGGGGGGCAGGATACGTGAGGGAGTAGACAGCAGTGAGTCATCTCTCGAGACGCAAACAGATCCACTTGAGCTCACCCAAAGCGCTTCCACAGGAGCTCCACCACCTCAGGGTGAAGTGTCCACTTCCCAGGTCTCAGACCCTGCCTCGACACGAAGTCTGCCCCCTGATTCAGACACCCTTGAATATACACTTCTCTGACTGACAGCAACTTCCCTTGGGCCCACAAAAGGATCCAGTGTGCCAACTTGCATAACGGGCATGAGCGCAGACCCCCTTGATGATTTATAAAAGAGATCACCGCTGTGTTGTCCTTGCAAAACAACACATGATGACCCCTCAGATCTTGGAAGAAATGTCTGAGTGCCAGAAACACAGCCATCATCTCCAACTGGTTTATGTGCCAGAAGAGATGATGGCCGTTCCACAGACCCTGACCTGAGCGACCACTCATGATCGCCCCTCTTTCTATTTTTGAAAAGCTGCCGCTTGCTTTTTTGCCTCCTAAAACCTCTCGACTACTGTGTTTACGCTCTAGAGTCCAGGAGGAGAGATGGGAGCATCTAGGAGGACCTTCTTATGTCTGTCCTTCATGTCAGATAAGTTTAGTCATAAATGTCTCTCCGTAGCTACCAGGGCCGCCATAGTTTTCATTCTGTCTCCTTGGTAGCCCAGAGAGATAAATCAGTAGCTCTCCTAATCTCTGCTATTGTTTCGCGGCTAACTTCCTCACATTCCTCATCTATGTCTTTCAACAGGTCAGCTTGGTATGCTTGCATAACCGAAATTGTATGTAAACCTGCCGCCGAGTACGCTTTACCCACTAGCGCTGATGTGGCTCTTACTGGCTTAGTGGGTAACTGCGGGGCTTTCAGAGACGATGCAGAGAGATAGCTCGCAAGCGTCTCTTCCACCTGAGGCATCACCCCATAACCCATTATATTTGAATAATTAGATGTTTGCGGACTGAACACCCTGTATGACACCGGCTTCTTCCATGATCTCGACACCTCAGTGTGGAGATCAGGAAAAAATGGCATGCCCGCCGTGGAGGTTGTGATCTAGACAGCAGGAAGCGTTCGTCTAATTTGATGACCTGACGAACCTCCTGTCTCTTGGCTGGTCAACTTATATTCAACCTGGCTACAGCATGAGTCACAACCTCCATCAACTCCTCTTGAGCGTGTGTGTGAGGTGGTGAATCCTCACCAACAGGATCGATGCTAACAACATTCAGTTCCTCAGAACTGAAGTGCTGCAGCACTGGCGCTTCAGCGCAAGCAGAAGAAACCGCAAAGCGTGCTTCTGACTAGCGATCTAAAACGCTGGGTCTAGCAGCGCCCGTCTCTTTTATTTTTACAGAATTTATTCATTTACATGTTAGTTTACAGTGCATTAACAGATACAAAATTTTATATTAAAAATGTATAAGTGAATGTTCAAATTATATATGCTGTAGAAGTATTGTTCATTGTTAGTTCATGTTAACTAATGTAGTTGACTGTCAACAAATGAAACCTTATTGTGTTACCGAAACAGATTATATCTAAATAATAAATGTTATGGAAAGAAAAAAATAAAAATTATATATATATATATATATATATATATACACACAGTGTATACAAATATATAGAGTGAAAATTGTGAAAATCTGTATAGAATAGAAATGTGAATAGACTTGGTGTGTTTTGGCATTTTTTAAAATATATTTATGTTTAGCTTTAATGTGTTTTTATTTCCGTTTTAGTTTTATTAAAATTCAATCATTTATTTTATTTTATTTTATTTCTGAATTATATATGTTTTTTTTTAAACGTTTAATTATTTTATCTAATATTTGTAAAGCTTTATTTAAATGACCTAAAACAATTCCATAGTTTTAGTTAATGATAACAACACTGTTTAATATTATTAACCTACCAGTACATAGTGGTAGTAAACATTATTTTACTGTTGTAACTCAGAAAATAAAGCTGGCACTAGACTATACTGGATAACTAGTTTATTTGCTAGTATTCTTGTAGCCCAAAACTTTGATACCAACCTTGCAAACTTTTTAAAGTCTTTTATGTGTGTGTGTAATATATATATCAGACAGTCAGTGAACAGACGTCTACCTTGAATGACTGCAGACTTACTTGAATAAATGGCTGATATGGATTGAATAAGGCTATTGCATGTTGTTGTGAAAAAAAGAAACTTTAATAATTATCCCGGTGAAGCTAGAATTGAAAAACACAAGCTAAGTGTTATTAAAAGCTTTTATTCTTGCCAAGAAGGTCAATTCAGACATACAGAGGTCTGCAGTCAGAAAAGACAAAGTGGAAGCCTCAAACTCGTTATTGTATACTCTCATTTCAGTGGGTGAGGACTTATAATCAATAACAAAAACACACATTAACAAACTCCTTAGTTGGTGTTATCTGCAGCTGTCACACCTTGAGTGAAAACACAAAACTTTCAGAGAACTTGTTCAAGGCTACAGACAACGAACACACTAGTTCTTTCACGAGTTCACACTTACAAATAAGTCAGATAGAATAAATATTATGCATATTTGGCGTGCTGTCCGAGGAGAGGGCTCCAAGTTTGGTATTTGGCCCGAACCCAGAGTACTCCCCCCTTGTCTCTGATTAGGAAAGTAACCAGGTGAGTGTGAGGAAGACGGGGTGGTGGAGGGATGCAAAAAACCTGTCAAGGAACATTGGTGATTTGACTGGGTATTTATATAATCCTCCACTTGTGCTGATTGGGTAGACATGTTGATTACTGATTGCTGGTTGGAATGACATGATGTTTGGATAGATCATTTGAATGTGCTCCTCCCGAACTTTAATGAAACATAATTTCACGAGTTCACACTTACAAATAAGTCAGATATTATTTCCTGCGGTAGCGGAGTTGACGACACTGCTGCGGCAGTGGAGACGAGCCGTTTTCAACTTGCTTTCCAACTATCCAATGAGCCAGTTGTACAGAGAATTGGGCTCCTGCGGGAGCGGAAGAGATGACACTGCTGTGGCATTGGAGCGAGTTTGGACAGAGTAACAGACCTCCTGTGGGAGCGGAGTTGACGACACTGCTGCGGCAGTGGAGACAAGCTATTTCAGCTATTTCGACGTAGAACTGAGCTCCTGCGGGAGTATGGAGATACCACTGCTGTGGCAGTAGAAGCAAGTTGAACGGAACTCCAGCGGGAGCTGAGGCGGTATTATTGCTGTGGCAGTGGAGGCACTTTGGGCGGAGAAACTGGGCTTCTGTTGGAGTGGAGGATATGACACTGCTTTGGCAGTGAAAGCCAGTTGGATGGAGAAACTGAGCTTCTGTTGGAGCGAAGGAGATAACACTGCTGCGGCAGTGAAAGAATGAGGTGGGCTCCTTCGGGAGCAACTGGGGAGATGCTGCTGCAGCAGTGAATGTAGGATTGTTTCCCTTAGTGGATTGATTATGTTGAATTGAAGCAGATGCAGTGAACCTGTAGGTTTCGGTGTATAGAAACAGGCTGAAAGCTGAAACAAAATTAGCTGATGAGGGTTCGTTGGGCTTCTTTGATGTGGAAGCAATCCGGAACAAATGTAGCTCTTGAAAGCCTTTGAAAAGTTAGAAAGTTAGAAACTTAGAAAGTTTCTGGATCTGGCCTTTTGGGGCAGCTGAATGAATGGCTAGAAAAGTTGTCTGCTGGGATGCGGATGGGTCTGCTTGAGGTGTTTCTGGAACCAGAACCGTATGATGGGCGGTTGGATTTGTCTGTGAAGAGTGGGTCAGATGGGGATTTAGTCTGCAAGCTTCTGAAATGTAGGTAGGCTAAAAGGGATTGGTACGGCTGAATTGGTGATGGGAGGTTGAAAATGTAAATGAAATGTCCTTTTTTCATCTGATCTGTCTTATTTTGTTTGATGAAGTAAGAGATGGTTTCGTCATCTAGCAGTGATAGATCTGAAAGTGTGGGATGAACCTCTGGGTTAAAGCTGGACGTGATGGTGAGTTCTGAACATCTGAGAAAACTGAAGAAAGCCAATATGAGCATTGCATCCAGAGTGTGGGTGGTATTGATGGAGTGGTAGCCTTGGCGGAGGGTGGAGATACATTTAGTGAGTATGTCTAAAGTTATTGATTGTCTGGCATCTGGGTGGGTGGGTTGGGTTTTTTGGATGCCTTTGATGAGCATGGATGTTTGTGAATTGGCTATTTCTGACGAGGGCAAACCAAAAATGAGTTTGTGAAAAAATGTAATTCCGCTTAGATAACCCTTGATGGAGCTGGCTTGGAGGTTCTTGATGCTGTTGAGATAAAATATGAATGAAGTGATGGTAAGCAGTGAAAAATTAGGAAAATTCAGGTTGTATGTGGCGTGAAATGACTTGAAACACTTCTATGCGGTTAAGTAGGATTGGAGGGTTCTGGGGGAAACGGCTTGAAAAATGGAATTAAGAGAGGCGTCAAAGAAGGGTTTCAATGGGTGGTTTATGGGAATATCAGCTCTGAATAGTGAGGTACTGGGGTTGGGAATGGGTCCGCCTCTGGTGCCAACAGCCTGAATTTCTGGAAAGCAAAACGAGAAACAACTCTTTCCCCCACAGGAAGGCTGCTACGACTAGAGGATACAACTTAAACAGCGCTGAGGATGTTAGTGACTGCGGTGAGTCTAACAGCTGGGTGGGCCATGTAGACGCGAACCATTGGCCTTGGTAAATCCCCCACCAAAACCGATGGAGGGAGCTGCGTTGGTAAACAGTTGAATGTCCACAGGGAGAGAAACTAGATTATTATAGAAAAAAGACAGAGCGTTCCGTTTAGGGAAAGTTATCCATAAACTGAGCTCATTGCAGCATGAACTAGTTAGGGAGATTTGGTCCTCTAGTGCGTGAACTGAAGATGCGAGGGAGAGGAGAAGTGAGATGAAAGGACGGCCTTGCAGGATGATGTGCATTGCAAAGTTTAAGTGTTCGAGCAAAGATAGTAGCTCACGTTTAGAACAGTTTGGACTGTCTAGGAGGGTGGATGCGACAAGAATTATCCTGTCAATCTTTTCCTTGGGCAGTGAGAGAATTGAGCAAATGGCCTCTGATAGCATGTCAAAAATCTTGGGGCTTCTTTTGCAGCCGAAAGTTAAACGGACAGCAAAGTAAATGCGTATGCCAAATAAATGCCAAGAGTCTGGGTGGATGGGCATCACTGAATGCAGAAGTGATGTCGACTTTGGCAAGCCAAGCGCCGTGACCCGCGTCTTTAATCAAGGTAATAGCTTGGTCAATGTTGTGGTAATGAAGAGAAAAGCGAGATTAAGCTGTTTATGCTTGGAGACAGGGAGTTGTGTGGGGCTAAGAGATCGATTATTAAGCGTTTTTTGCCTAAAAATGTTCTGGTGGCCACTCCGATAGGGCTGATGCAGAAACACTCAAAAAGGGGAGTGTTAAAAGGACTAATCATGAAGCCGATTCAATTTCTTTATTAATTCGAATATCGACTGTGTCAGGTTCAGCGAGAGCGGACTGGAGATTGTCACATATGATACTTTGCGTGGGGAGGCTTTCAACTCCCGGTTTGAAACCGTGCTCGAGACCAGACAGTAAATAGTCAGTAAAGTTAGTGTCAGGGTGGTGAGACAATTCAGTAGACAAACGAGAAATATTCACAGCCGACAGGTCATTTTTAAAAATCTTTATTTACAGATCTTTTTACAGGGCATATTGTGCGGGGCATGTGCGCCACCACAATAGCTGCTAATATGCATGTAACAACAACGCTGCCGTGACCATCGTCCTGAGTTAAAGTTGTTGCAAGCTTGACTGTTGGACGAGATGGTGTTTTTTCTTCTTTTGGAATCGATGGCTGAATCGTTGAAATTGATGTTTGCTGGCCGTGGGACGTAGCTAGTAGATTTAGCTTGTGGTGAATCTCGGCAGGGGGAATTGAAGGGTTAATCAAGGGACAGGCTGTGGTGGAGTGGGAAACGGATCTGCAGACCGCGTGGCAGCCGAGAAACACTCTGTTGTGTAATTCTGCGGCCCAGACTAGCTGAAGGCCTGCTACTGCGGCCTGCCGCTCGTGGAAGAACCGTTTCTGCGAGGGAGGTAGAAGTTGTGTTATATGGGAGCGTGAGTTCGTGGCCTTGTGATTACGGGAGATGGGAAAGCTGCTTAGAGTGAGACGTACAGGTTGTACAGTTTAGCTTTATTCATCCTCTTAGAGCTGGTTAGTGCTTGTCTTAACCCTAACACTGTTCATTTTTATATTGCAGGAATCATGGGTTGTGCTGAGGTGTAGGAGGATGCTGGAGATGGTGGTGGATGTCTTGATGGTGAAGGTGAGGGCAAGCCTAGACGTCTCGGGGGTACGGGAGGCGGCGCGGCGCGGCTGGGCTGACAGCCACTCTGTGTTGCTGGAGGTTCGGTTGCGGTGTCCTGTTGAGCCTGGGTGCTCCTTGCATTGGTGGGATGCTGCAGAGGATCCTGGACAACGAGGGAATCGTCATCGGATGGGAAAAGTTCAGTCTCAGACATTGTAACAGATGGGTAGGACCAAATGCTGAAAACCTGTCAAGGAACATCATATTGAGAAAAGTATCAAAGCTTTATCAAACAAAAACATCTTATATTATCTTTGGGGTCAATTTGACCCAATTCAATGTTTAACATTTGTAAATACACGATTGACATAATTTTTTTCGCTTTAGATTGAATGACTTTTCCTAATTTAATGGGGACAACTCTGTAAACATAAAATTAACATGATGATATTTTTCCAATGTCCTGTACACATTTTGTCAATTTGACCCCAGGCTCTTTTAGCTGTATAAACATAAGAAATATCAAAATTTTACACACATTTGCTTTGGTTGTTTTATTGAGGTCACTATAACATGCTATAATTGTATATATTCAATATAATATTCAAACAACTTCCCTCTGTTTTAGGGCTCTAACCTAATCTAACCATACCTGTAGTACTGCGAGAACCACTAGTAGTTCACATTATTATGGTCCCACTCCCCACTTGAACGACAGGGTAGACATAGTGCTGCTAATGTCATCAAAATGGTTTCAGGGTCCACTAGATATGCTGTCAGCCATAAATGACCTGAAACATAAACCTTTGTAAAAAAAAAAAAAAAAAAAATCTGGAGGTTTAAATTGCAGGGGCCAAATTGACCCCAGTGGGTAAAAATTTTTACCAGATTTGAGGGTAACAGGAGGGTTAATATCAAAAACACCTTATATTGTTTGATATAGTTTATGTTTTCCATACATTTCCATTACAGTGTGCACCTCTTAAGATCTATCTCATACATTGATGACAATATTTGTGTCATTTTGTAAAATTTGTGCACACTAACCTGTACTGGACAAAGGCAAAGGCCTTCAGTCTAGCCGTGTCGTCACTATAAAGGCTCAATGTCAAAGCGTGCAAATATATCAAAGAGCTAAACAGTGTGGTGAGTAGATGTGAGATTCATTTCTCTCTCTCTTCAATCCATCATCAGATAGAGGCTGTATCAGGTTCATGGCTACACTCGGCATCTGGCTCCAAATGTTCCTCTAATTGTCCCATTAGAAACATGATGCATGCACTGCATCTGTGCCACTGTTACCACAGGGTATATGCTTATCATCACTGTTCCATCTCTCACTGCCAGACAGGGGACACAGCTTAGAATTGACCTGTTAATAGAAAAAAAAACACACAAGTACAAATCAATGGATTCATGATAAAGTGCAAATTGAAAGATCATAGCTTGCTGAAAGTTAATTGGTGCAAAGTTTTAGTTTAATCTAGTTGTGGCCCGAGGGGTATTACAAAGGACAAACTATAAACAAGTTGCTGAAAAAGAAAAATTTTTGATAACCGAGAGAAACTTCCCTTTTAGAAATGACAATAAAAGCATCATTAGTGTCCTTGCAGGGGTGCACAGTCAATAGTATTGATCAGAAACAGAGACACAAACACACAGACAGACACAGAGCCAAAGACATACAACCCAGCAGTGCACTGATTTTGTCGTCTCACTTCCAGACATGGTCACAGAGATAGAACCGGCACCAGCTTCCAGCTTCCAGCTAAACCCCCCCCCCCCCCCCATATGGGTTATGATCCTGCTGGACCCCTGGGTCTGCCACCTTGTGTCCCCCAGCAGGCTGTACACTTCGCCTCAGTTTCCCCCACACAGCACGACACTAAGCTCCAATCTGCTGCTTCAGCCATGACAGCTCAAGCACATGTTTTCCTCCTTTCCTGAACTCAAGCTGGGAGAAAGAGAGAGGGAGGAAGAGGGTATAAATAAGGGGAGGAGAGAAAGCAGAGGAGGAAAAGGGAGTCGAGGTGAGTGGTAGATTTTTTATGGTCGGTTTTAATTACAAGCAGCCAGCCTGGTGGGGAGGATACAGCCACTCAGCATTCAGAGGATCCTTAAAACAACACCTGTTCCGGGTGAGAAGAGGTTTTAATGACCTTCTCTACCTCTTCAGCACCTCTCTGCCACCTTTCTCTTTCATTATCCGTATCTTGGCTCAATGACATATAAGAGTGTCCACAATAAATAAATAATAATTATAATACATACACTCCCCTAAAGGATTATTAGAAACACCTGTTCAATTTCTCATTAATGCAATTATCTAATCAACCAATCACATGGCAGTTGCTTTAATGCATTTAGGGGTGTGGTCCTGGTCAAGACAATCTCCTGAACTCCAAACTGAATGTCAGAATGGGAAAGAAAGGTGATTTAAGCAATTTTGAGCGTGGCATGGTTGTTGGTGCCAGACGGGCCGGTCTGAGTATTTCACAATCTGCTCAGTTACTGGGATTTTCACGCACAACCATTTCTAGAGTTTACAAAGAATGGTGTGAAAAGGGAAAAACATCCAGTATGCGGCAGTCCTGTGGGCGAAAATGCCTTGTTGATGCTAGAGGTCAGAGGAGAATGGGCCGACTGATTCAAGCTGATAGAAGAGCAACTTTGACTGAAATAACCACTCGTTACAACCGAGGTATGCAGCAAAGCATTTGTGAAGCCACAACACGGACAACCTTGAGGCGGATGGGCTAAAACAGCAGAAGACCCCACCGGGTACCACTCATCTCCACTACAAATAGGAAAAAGAGGCTACAATTTGCACAAGCTCACCAAAATTGGACAGTTGAAGACTGGGAAAATGTTGCCTGGTCTGATGAGTCTCGATTTCTGTTGAGACATTCAGATGGTAGAGTCAGAATTTGGCGTAAACAGAATGAGAACATGGATCCATCATGCCTTGTTACCACTGTGCAGGCTGGTGGTGGTGGTGTAAGGGTGTGGGGGATGTTTTCTTGGCACACTTTAGGCCACTTAGTGCCAATTGGGCATCGTTTAAATGCCATGGCCTACCTGAGCATTGTTTCTGACCATGTCCATCCCTTTATGACCACCATGTACCCATCCTCTGATGGCTACTTCCAGCAGGATAATGCACCATGTCACAAAGCTCCAATCATTTCAAATTGGTTTCTTGAACATGACAATGAGTTCACTGTACTAAAATGGCCCCCACAGTCACCAGATCTCAACCCAATAGAGCATCTTTGGGAGAATGCTTTCAGCACCATGTTGAATCAATGCCACGTAGAATTAAGGCAGTTCTGAAGGCGAAAGGGGGTCAAACACAGTATTAGTATGGTGTTCCTAATAATCCTTTAGGTGAGTGTATGTACATGGCAAATGTACATAGTTTGTAGGGTGCATCTACAAAAACTTGCCATGTGTTTTAAACTAATATATATATATAGTAACAAACTATGCAACTACAAGTAAACTACCTATGACATTTACAGCACAACCTGAAATAACCTTTCAATAAATGGAAGCATGCGTGACTGAATAAGTATGTGTTCTCTTTTTATGTGAAATAATGATATATGTAGTTATGAGTGCACATTACATCATGTTGTAATGTGCACTCCCGATCTAGTTGACATTGTTCTATGGAGGCATGTTAAGGGCGGGTTTTAGGGTAGCAATGCTGGGCTACTGGCCCGACAGTGGAAACACAACTTGTTTTGCGGCTCGAGGTCCCGCTTGGCATGCTGTGAGCCCTGGCTCTCACTGGGCCGACAGTGTAAAAAAGTGGCTATTGTTATGTAAAGGTCAAATTATCTGATCATTTAAGACACTTATTAACCTTAATACCACATTACACGATTTTGGAAAGGAAAGCAGTTTTGTTAAAATATCATAGTATTCTAAAAATATGAATAGAAGATTGCCAAACAATTTTTTTTCTTTTTTATTATTACTATTTTAATGTGACTTCTCCAACAGTACAGTTGAAACATCCTGATATTTTTTACTTTATGCCCCCATAAATACCCAAATTAATTCTAAAGTGTTAGTTCACCCAAAAATTAACACTCTGTGATCATTTACCCACGTCATTCCAAGTGACTTTACCCTCATGACTTTCTTTCTTCTACAGAAAACACATGCGTGCACACACACATGCACATGCACACGCAAGCACGCCACACACTCTTGGTGGGGACTCTCCATAGACGTAATGGTTTGTATATTGTACAAACTGTATATATTCTATCCCCTTACACTAACCATACCCCTAAACCTACCATCACACAAAACTTTCTGAATTTTTTACATTTTCAGAAAAACTCATTCTGTATGATTTGTAAGCTTGTTTCCTTATGGGGACCTCAATTTAGGTCCCCACGGTGACACAAGTCCCCATGAGTCAGTGAGCATTCAGGTTGAAGTCCCCACCCGGATAGAAAAACATTAACACACACACAATCCCTTTAATACAGTAATTCAAAACATGCGATAGAAGAGGTGTAATCATGTAATTTCATGTGTCAATTGCATTTTAAAATATCTTTTAATAAATGAATAGATAAGACACAACATCATTGACCTTCCTAACGCTCGCCTCATTATTCTTCATTTTCAGCTTCACCTGTTCATGCTGTAAAAAAAATCAGTTTTGTCATGAACTTGTCAAACTCTGAATGTCATAGTTGATTTTAAGTTGTTCAAAGAAAATAACTAAACTTTTGCGTCTTTTTTTCTTTCTGCCTAATGCATGCTGAGTAACCATTTAGACAGACATATTTGTTCAAAATTCTGCCATCTGGAGCAACAAAATAAATGAAAAGCTATTTAAATCCCCAGATAACAATGCGTACAAACCATTAGATATAATTAGAAACAAACTAAGTCAGCTATGAACATATAATAAGAACACATAATCATTTAATCTCAAGAATGGTCTCTTGTGAATTTCATGCCAAAAGCTAAAAAAAAGCTCACACTGCTTATTCCTCAGGACTCAAATTCAGCACTGGGCCTTTCATTGAGCGTTTTCAGTGCTGATCTACACATAGTTCAAGCTTTTTCTGTGCTAAACCTAGCCAGTCTGTGTCAAGGGGTAAAGCTGATATGGGGTCAGTGACTTCTGTTCGGCTACACAAAGTGAATTGGGGACTAATCTTTTGACTGCCAGCATTAACTGTTATTACACCCCATCAACTCTCCCTGCCAACAGATAACCAAGGGCCATAGAAAAAAGTTAGGCATCAACCTTGTATTCGTAGTATTCCTCAATCAATTCATTATAAACATTATAAAAAGAAAAAAAGATGAAGTGACGTTTCACTCATAGTTGCCGCAGGCAGAAAACTAAAGAATAGGAAGTCATCTCAAGTCAAGTCAAATTTTATTTCTATAGCACATTTAAATGCAACAGAGTTACGCCAAAGTGCTGTACAGTAAGTCAATGTGCATATAAAAAAAAGCAAAAAGAAACAAGGCAGATACACAATATAAACAGTATCATCAGCAAAAATGAAATGGCTCAGTGATTTACTGCAGAGCAAGTACTGAACGCAATCAAATATTAGCGTCTCTGTCACTTGATGGTGGATCTGGTGAAGAAGCTGTCAGAGATCAAAATATTGATTTTGAAGATGATGGAAATGATAGTTCTGAGAATATGTTTGAGATTGCGAATATGAGCCAGATGCTGAATGAACTGGGAAATAGTGACGATGGTATAAAACATCTGCTCAAACTGAACCCTTCCAAGCTCTAAAAGGTAACAAAATATGCTTTATTTTATTCTTCTGTAATTGTTACTCTAATATCAGGAGCGTTTTATATTATCGCAACAGGTAGAGATCCATCCATGTTAGGCTAAAGACAGGAATATGTAATAATGATTGGCGAAACATTCATGCATTTAAGGGTTAATATTGAATTGGCTTTTAAAATGCACTGGCCATAACTAACAGCAATGGAATGCTGATTAAGATTAACGTCCAATGACAAGTAGAGAGAAACTGAAAAATGAACTGGCCTTTATAACATTTATTTATGCCACATTTTGAGAAAACATCTCTTTCCCGGGAGAAGTCATCATTGGCATCCTATGGAAGAAACATGTGACCAGTTCTCAGATGTGAGGAGTTTGTCAATCTCTAAATGAGGTGGAGAGTCATTCCTTTCTAAATAGGCATTAGAACTTTCAAAATTAGTAGTGCTAAGTACAGAAAACATTTTTAAATAAAATCAACATGTTTTTAACTAGTTTTATCAACTTGTAAAATGCATGGCTGGTGCTGTTCTAACTGTTATACTAATGTTAAAGCTGTTCTTTTAAACAAGGAACAATGGCAATCAATGGACCACAATCACAAAGTTACATTTTTTTTGCCTCTTAAGGAGCTTGAACCTACAATATTTTAAAAGAAAATCTATTAAACAGTTAAAACAATGCATGTTTTACTGAGTACATTTATCCAACACTCAGCACTCTTGGAAAAAGAGTGTGAAGTTTGAGATCTGAACTGTTGATCCCTTCTTTAGCAGAAATTGTTTGTATTTCAGATAACAGCTATTTGTCTTGTCATGAAGTATGTTTACGAGCTGTTTAATAAAATTTAATAAAATTTAAAAATACAAAATTAATTAATACTAAAAACATCAAATGATCTCATGATGGGAACTCCTAAAAGGTCATATATAAAGCATCTGACAGAACCCTTTAATGTTATATATAGAATCTTTTCTTCTAGATAGTGCAAGATACTTCTTTCAAAAACATTTTAATGGTAGTGTAAATATATAAAAATGTCAAAGAATCAAACTTGAAATCAACCAATCAATGCACAGACCAATCTCTGGCAGACTGCATCAAATATGGTGGCACAAACCTCATGACATTAAACATCATGTCGTTTGGCCATGTAAGGTATGAAAACCAGTGAGGTTTATCCATCTATATTTTATGTAGTCTGTGTATATGTGCATTGATCGATGTTTCGATTTGATTTGAGAGTGAAAAAAAAAATCGCTTAAGTGCACACCTGCTGTATAAATTAATTGTGTACTACTTTTATGTCCTTTCAGGAGCTAGGAAGTTCTGGACCCCATTCTTTTTCATAACTGGACAAAAACAATATCTTATTTTGTGCTCCGCAGAAGAAAGAAAACCATCATCAATTTGGGACAACATGAGGGTGATTATTAGGTGTTCACAAACTTCCTGTCACCTCTGAGGCACTGATTAAACTGAACATCATCGGGTTTTACCCAGACTAAAACTGTGCCGTGTCTATCCGTCATCCACGCACACCCGTGTGTGTTCTGCTCACTCTGTCCTTGCCAGCCACTGACACACGGCTATAGATTGCGCCTCCCTCTCAATCAATGCAAACCCGCTTAGTCTACAGAGACAAGCACAGGTGCATTTCTCCACATCTGCACTGACTTCTTTATTTTCATCACCAATGCAAGGTCATTCAAGCTCATCTAATAAAACAGAATAAGATGCAAAGATCTGTCTTTTCATACACTGCACTCAGATAAAGAAGATGTCAGTTGTTCTGTCATCACTAACGTCCCTGTCAGGTGGGAAGGACAAATTCATGTACTGAGGCCTAGCGGTCTGAAAGCATTGGAATTGCAAAGAGGATTGTGGGGATCTTTTGTATAATCAGCCCCGGGAATGACTATTGATTTCTGTTAGAGCTTTCTGGAGAGGAACCAGGGGCCTGATTGTACATTCATGCCATTTAGATATTCTGGCAAGTGTTGAATTGGGAGGGCTGTCTGGTCCAGGCATGACACAAGCTTCTGGGATGGGCCCTGTTGGTAGATAAAGAAGAAAATAAGCGTACACTCAAGCGTGCATGCAAAACAATCCCTGTCACGCATTCCCCCTCACCCACACAACTTTTGAACTTTGTCCAGCAATGGCAGTGGATTGTGGAAAAGCAATTAACACATTCATCAGCTGGGAGACATTTGTAACTCTGAATTGTGCCGCTTCCTGTCTACATCAGAGCCAGGTCTATTGTCTCCGCATGCATAGAGCATTAAATGGGTGTGTAAATGTTGCAGAAGTGAGGAAGTGTTGGGAATAAAGGGCTGTGGAGAGATTGATTTGGCAGAAAAGGTGACTCGATTATGACAGCTGTGAACCGGCACGGAATGTTGAGCTAACAGGCATGTGCAAATATATCTAAGCATAGCGAGGGAAGAGCAGGTGTGCACGCATATACTTGCTGCTGTTTCATTGTGTGTGTGTGTCTGTGTGTCTGTGTGCCAGGACATTTATCCAAAAATGTAACTCTTTCACACTGTTACAAAAATTAGGCAACATATTTTTGCTGCCTCCTAAGATACCTAATTTTTAGCCACATTGTAAGGCAGTATTGCATGTATTCTTTATTTAGAAGGCAGTTCTATAATGCATTGCAATGAACAATGAATTAAATAAAAAATAAATTAAAATAAATTAAAAAATAAAAAAATTATGAGAAAGCTAAATAAATGTTGATAATAAAACTGATGCCATTTATATCCAAGAGTGAGTTATTTACCATAGCTCTTACAAATTACCATGATAAATGAACCCTAAATGGAGTTAGAATTAACTGTCCACAAATTTGGACACTATGCATTAACGGGTTAATGTATATTACAAATATTCAACAAATGCAACACTATACTGTTCAAAAGTTTGGGTTCAGTGTTTTTTTTTTTTTTCTTCTTTTCTTTTTTTTCTCTTTTTTTGAGTATCATGGTTTCCTTAAAAATATTAAGCAGCGCAACTGTGTTCAACATTGATAATAATTGAGCAGCAAATCATCATATTAGAATGATTTCTAAAGGATCACGTGACACTGAAGACTGAAGTAATGATACTAAAAATTCAGCTTTGTCATCACATGAATATATATTAATATATTAATATATATATACAAAAAAACACTTTAAAATAGTAATATTTCACAATATTACCACTTTTACCGTAGTTTTGATAAAATAAATGCAGCCTTGGTGAACATATAAGACTTCTTTCAAAAACATAAAAAAAATCTTACCAACCCCAAACGTTTGATTATCAACACATACATATCAAAGTGCATAATACACATAATCAATTAGAACACTGATGACAATGTAAATTGAAAACTTTCTGCACATAACTGAGCACTTTTTGGCTTCTTATGAAATATTCTTGGTACTCTTTTTAGGGAATTTGTATTGTGAGTAATGACTAATGACTAGAGTGCTATTGGTATATAACATGCAGTTTCACACTGAAAGCATTTAGCAGCGACAACGCAATGGGACATCATTCAGTTACAATAAGAGTTGGAAATAATGTTAATGCAAATAAGTAACAACGAATTGAAACAACTACCAATGGGAGTGCAAACAGGGATCCGCCAGCTAATACAGCAAAATAGTAACGCCTACTACAAACCAACAGCACAGTGGTTCAGAGACCTCAGCGATTTATCGTTGTCAGTGTGAACACATTACAATTCTCCATTTCAGTTTGGATACTGCCTATATGCAGTAGGCACGTAAGGCAGCTCACTAGGTTTTGGAACAGATTCTTTCTCCTCCACAATCATCCTCACACTACCGAACAGGTAATGTGAGATAATTATACTTGAAAGCACTCATCTACACACATACACAACCACACACACCAATACATAAGAGCAGACGGATGAAATGTCCTGCTTAGCATTGACAAGAGCTCTCTGCTAACTCTTTTGCACTACACAGCTAAAAATACACCTGCCTCCATCCCCTAGTGTGTTCTCCATCTCTTCAGCTTCCCTCGAGAGCCTGTATGTGCATGTGCATAACAAAGTGTGTGTATGCCTATGTGTGTCTTCGTGTAGGTGGTTGGTGAAAACGCAGCACTAAAACCCAAACTGTGGTACTTGAACTCAGCCCACTGTGATGAAATAAGAGGCTATAAGCATTTACTCCTCCGACGAACACGAGGAAAGCTATTTTTGATGAAACCAAAACATATCTCTGCTTTAAAACATTGTTCTTGAAAACATTTGGTGCAGTGTTCAGGAGGTACATCTGGAGCAGAACATTCTGATTGTTCCCTCTGATTGTTCCCACAGATCCTAGTAACATGTGGCCTCAGCTACCACCGAGATGTGGGTTCTTTGCCACTGAATAGGTTCTGTAGCTCTTCTCCTCTGCGGGTGTGAAGAAATGCAATTTGCCAGCAGTCAAACTATGGTGTGAGGAATACTTTCACGCCAACCCACATGTGTATGTGTGTGTATATATTTACACACAAAGTATGTGAAGAAATGTTTAAATGTTCTAAAAGTTATAATGATATGTTTATATACAAATTATATTATTCATATAATACATAAGTATATAAAAACATTAAGTAAGGGATAATGTACATCCAGCCGGTTGTTATCGCAGAATAAACCCCGACAGAGTGATCAGGACCCCGACGCGAAGCGGAGGGGTCTTGCGTCATTCTGAAGGGGTTTATTCTGCAATAACAACCGGCTGGATGTACATTATCCCGCTTATTACACGGCTACTTGTCTCTTACGCAAAGCTTCTGTGAAGAAAAATAGTTCCAAACTGCTAATCTATTGCTGAAAAGATTAGTTTTTACCATATATGTTGAAATTAATGCTGAAAGGGATAGTTCACCAAAAATGAAAATAAGCCCATGATTTACTCATCCTCAAGTCATCCTAGGTAAATATGACATTCTTATTTCAGACAAATAAAATCAGAGTTATATTAAAAAAGTCCTGGATAATCCAAGCTTTATAACAGCAGTTACTGCTCTGTTTTTGAAGTCCACCTTTCCATCAAATAATGTGCTCCATACGGCTCTCCATAAATTGAATACGGAAGGCGATCGGCCGAAACTTTACTTTATAAAGTTTTAAATATGGATATTTTTCTTACACAAACGCATCGATTCGCTTCAGAAAGCCTTTATTAACCCCCCAGAGCCGTGTGGAGCATGTTATTTGACGGACAGATGCATTTTTATGGCATTTTTAACAGAACAACAGTCGCTGCCATTATAAAGCTTGGATTATCCAGGACTTTTTTAATATAACTCCGATTGTATTCGTCTGAAAGAAGAATGTCATATACACCTAGGATGACTTGAGGGTGAGTAAATTATGGGCTAATTTTAATTTTTGGGTGAACTAACCCTTGAAGTCTTCCATCAGTCAATGACAGCAGAGTGACACTTTAAGCATATAAGTAGTACCGGTCAAGGTAACTCGTAGTACCCGGATGAGCGGTGTGTTATTCACTTTGACGGTTGTTATCTAGGAATAACATAACGCTGGAATGCGCGATTGACCAATCAGAATCAAGTATTCCACAGAGCCGTGTAATAAAAAAATGTATTACCAGGGTTGGGGAGTAACGATATACTTGTAACTTAGCTATGTATTTAAAACAGTTCTGCTCAATTTTTTTTTTATTGTAACAAAATAAGAGGGATCTGGGATCAAAAAAATTGCATGTTATTTTTATGCATGTGTTTTAAAACTGTCCTGAATAAGCTATTCAGCATAACATATGTTTACATATGTTACACCACAAGACAAAATTACTGAATTTATACAAATTGCCCATTCAAAAATTTACATACCCTTGAATCTTAACTGTCTGTTGTTACCTGGACGAAACTACTACTGTTCATGTTTTGTGATAGTTTGTGAGTCCCTTGTTTAAGGGCCCTTTCACAATTACCTTGTTTGGTCCGGATTTTCTACTTTTCAGTTTGATCCGGATAAAACTGAACAAAGGTTTGGTTCGTTTCTAGTGTGAAAGCATTTTCTGTAAGGTTCGGACTTTCAGACCATTTACAGGAAGTTCTGGTGGCTCTATTTATAATATTTATTTATAATTTATAATAACACAATTATAAATCACCCATGACAACTCATCTTTTGAAACAGACTGCCAGTATGGAAACAAATTACCACTCACCTTGGTCTCTCCCCAAATGAAGGTGCCAGGGCTCGCAGGATTGCTTGTGGTCTTCTCCTCCTTTCCTGCCAGCAACGGTAAAATGTTCGCACAATGAGGCGAATTCATTTGGCGAATTTGAACTAGCCTCGAGTATAGTTTGTGCTGCAGGTAGTAATGCCATAATAATAACAATATAGTGGCAACGATATGCATCTGTTCATTCATTCTTGTCAAAGTTTTTTACAAATTTTTAATGATGCTCAAAATAATACACAAATTATAACAAATAACAACAGAATACAAAAAAATAAAAAAAACAGCTGGGGGGAATAATATAAATTAAACATATTGATAAATAATGAGAATTACATGATACTGAAAAAAGGAAAATAATTGCAAACAGATAATGTTTTTATGGCTTTTTTGTTCTCAGATAATTTAATTGAAAAAAGGTATTTGGTAGTGACTTGCAGGGCAACAGTTATGAATAATCTTAAAAGAAAGTTACTTTATTGGTTAAAAAAATAGATGTGGAAACATCCACACTTTTTTCCAACAGATATTACCAACTGCATTATTCCAGTAAGCGGTCACAGGTGGTAATGTAACAACGTCCTGCTGAAATAGTGAACGGACTGATCTATTATTATTTTTATAGGGTGAAGCAAAACACAATTTGCCAACAAGAGTACTGACCAGACTCAGAGAGATTGGAAGTAGAGAGTGAGTACCTCTCAATAAAGAAAGAAAACCTGATGGGATTGAACCCATAACTATTGAAAATCCTTTGGGAGAAACAGTACATGATCTAAAAATTCCTTATATGGCAACACTTTAGATTAGAATTTACAGTGTAACTTTCACAGTGAAACAAGAGGGTAACAAACACCACTTTAATTTACAGCCCGTAGATTCATACTTACCCTGTAACTACATGGATAATTATCCCTTAATTAAAAAATACTTACAGTGTAAATTATTTGTTAATTTTCCTGGTAGTTAACCCTTTATTCTCCAAATATTACATATTGTTCCCATATACCTACATGTACGTACTTTATAGTTACACTATAATTACCGAAAGTTACGCTGTAAATTCGCTTTACTTACGCAGTACTTTCCAGGCTGTAATCTTAAAGCCTTAACCGATATTTTTATCAAACCAAATTCTTGTCAAAGTTACCCACCAAATTGACAACACGCTGACGTCAGACGCACGTCCGTTTACAAACCAGTCAATGTCAAGATGCAGCCCACATAGATGATGAGAACAGGACGCAAGTATGTCATGTAAAGTTCTTTAGTGTGCTCGCATAATTGCAATGTGAAACCAAACCAAAACTAACCGAATGTTACACAAACTTGTGAATGGTAGTGTATAATACCAACATTATTCTATGTATCAGCTTTAAACAAGGCGTTTACATCTTCATCGTTCCTCTTCTCTCTCCCCTTTCCTATACTTGTATCTAAGGCGTTTAATATTTAATGCAGCAAGGGCTTGTGTGTCACAGGCAACCCTCAACAGTTCATGATTGCGTGCAAATATTTACTTCCACAGCAGTGCGAGGTGGGGTCAGGAGCAGAGGAGCTGGGGAATTGCTAAAGACATGCACACACTTCACATGCAAAGACCCATCTGACATCATTGCTTCTGACATAAGCACTGGCTGACTTTGTGTTGCTCTGTGTGTGTGTGTGTGGTCCCGGTATAACTTGCGTTATGAGGACAAAACATGCTAAATTATTATTTTTTTTTTTGAAAATGTAAAAATGCAGAAAGTTTTCTATTATGAGTGGATTTAGGGTTAGGGGATAAAATATACAGTTTATACAGTATGAACATAACTATGTCTATGAAAAGTCCCCATAAAACATGAAAACATAATGTGTGTGTGTGTTTGTGTGTGTGTGTGGTGGGTGACTATGAGATCAGGGGTTGGGGAAGAAACAGAGAAGGATGAAACTGATCGGAAATCTGTTGGACAAATAATACCGGACAATAGTAAAATCGAAAGTAGCATGTATTTGAATGCACCCATCGCATATGGATGTATGCAAAAGTGCATGCAAACTTGCATGTCTGTGAGCAGACAGCAGGTTTGATATATATTTGAAGAGACAACTGCGTTTGTGTGTGTGTGTGTGTGTGTGTGTGTGTGTGTGTGTGTGTGTGTTCGTGTGAATGGACAACTCTCTGCTGTGTTTGGGCTTGAAAGGGTAGAAGCACCATCACAAGTCTGCAAGAACATCAAAACACAATTAACAGCTGACATGAAGCAAGAGACAGAGGAAAAGAGAGGGAGAGATGGAGAGAGAGAAAGAAAAAGTGCATGAAAATGTGAGTTGTTATGACAAGCTGAACTGCCCTGAAGAGACTATATAGCATCCCTGAATCCTCCACTCCCCACTCAGATATTCTAGAAACTACATCCACGTATTCTAGAAACACCCTACAGCAGTTTATCATCCTGCAGCAAAGGATTATGGGAGATGCTGACCTCGATCGAGAATCCCAGCTTTTATCTCTAACAATATGCAGAATAAACAGTGCAGTTCTGCTATATGTTACATGTCTGCAACAACAAAAGCTCCAACTGTGTTAATTTGTCTTCATTTATTTATTTATTTTCTCATTTTAAGAATTCTTTCAAATCTGTTTTGAGCTGTCATTACCATTTAGGACTATGGATTAAAGGATAGAGGGGGAGAGATTGAGAGAGAGGGAAATGGAGATGGATAGACAGGTTTTAACTGGATCAGAGCTTTGGGTCTCACCAGGAATCTCTCACAGGTGTGTAGGCGTCCAACATTTTGTTCTCGTTCTGTCCCAGACAGGTTAAATTACCTTCTTTCATCTAAAGAGTTGAGGGGGGGTTGAGCACTAATTAAGTTTGATACTTTGGTGGGTTGTCTCCTGTGTAGGGAACTTTGGATAAGTTTCAGATATTGAATTAGGTTCGACCTTGAATTAACTGGTTTGGCCTTTGAAGTCCATTCAGGCCAAACTGAGCAGAACATTGTGTTGCTGTTCAAGTGCTTCCATGCATTTTAAGTGTGTGTTTATATTTTTGGATTTACATTTATATTCATTCATTTTGCAAAGACTTTTATACAGAAAGATTTGAATGAACAATATAACATAAGTGTTTCATTCTAAGAAAGCAGTACAAATCTCTAAATTGCTCAGAGAAGTACCGGCTAAAGAAAATAGTTTTTTTTTAATTAATTTTTTGTTTTTAGAAAAAATTATTTAAAACACATAACTGTTTCTAGTTATAGCAATAAATCATTGGATTTTATCGGTTTATATTTTTAAATTACATTTCTCTGAAACACAAAACATGTAAAGTACGCCATGCCACTAAATTTAATTTAATTTAATTTAATTAATTAATTAATTGTTATTAACAGGAATGAATCAAGGTCTCCCAGTGTCTTTAGACATTTCTTGAAGGGATTCAGGAAGGGTTTGAAAGATCATTCCACCAGCAAGAAAATGTCAGAAGAGTGATTTTCTCTATTATGTTTGCAACTACGCTCACTCACTGACCACAAGATTCTGAAAGGAATTCAGGTTTTGCAATTAAGAGTAGGAAGTTGCAGAGGCAGAAGATGTATGCAAGTATCTGTGTCTTGAACATGGTTCGAGCAGCAACTGATAGCCACTGATGCGAAGAGATGTTTAACATGCAATCATTTGTAGTTCTGAATGGTGGAGTTGTATTGCATTGCTGGGGTGGCTGGGAAGACAAGAAGCTCTAGCTAGATTGAGTTGAAGAGGTTCTGCTTTCATCCAAACCAGTATATCTTCCAGTCAGGCCAAGATCTGTGCAGCTACATTGTTTGCATTGATACCTATTAAGTATTTAACACTGAACAGGCAGACCAAGGTTAAGGCACCCACATCATTCAGTATTCACTGACGCAAATGTCTGGTGAAATATATCTCATCTATAACATATAGACACAACATCCAGCCTTACATTTATCAGCTTTCTCCATCTCTCTTCAATGCAACAACCTCACACACACACACACACAAAAAGAAAAGCCTGACATAATTTCCCGTATGACACAGATGTACATGAGTGATATTCCATGCTTATGACACTTGATTATCTATTGTGCATCTTTCTGAATTGGCCTGGGGAGTTTGGAGCAGGCACTAAATCAAGGCTAGACTGTCTGATCACTCAGTTGTTTCACCGGAACAAGCCTTGAAACACCATTCTGTGTTATTTACAGCTTTGTTTGGAAACTTCATTCTGAATAAAACTTTCTCTGTATTTAATGCCCTGGATTTCTAAAAAAAAACATTTCTGTACATGGTTTCTGCTTTGTTATATGGCTGCTGGCTGGCAGAATGAATGCAGGAACAGTAGTTTGTTGCTTGTTTTATACTTAATTTGCTTCATGTGAACCTGTTAAAACACTAACATGCTGGCACGGCTGACATGTGAGTGATGTACTGCGTGTAACTGTGAAATGTAAAGCATTTCACAGGTGCACCTGGCCACGAGTGCACATTTAGAGAGAATATTCAGCCTTTGTGGTCGGGTTTCGGAGGAGACTGGGACCGTCGGCAGTGAGTGACATTCATTCATTCATTCATTCATTCATTCATATCAAATAACTACTTCATTTTCCAGTACAGCTAGTAAGCCAACAGTTTTCATTTATTTGTAATTTGGCTTATAATTTTGAGTGACAGATGTAGTATTTAATTAAGCCTATTTTTCACTGTGACATTTTTTACGGTGTTGACAATATGAGACAAAATAAATAAAATGATTGCATAGCCAACATTTTACATTTTTTATCCACAGTCTCTCTCTTTATGTAGGGGAAATTTAAATGAGAGATTCTGGAAACGGAATTTAAATTCAGAGTTACCGACCACTACCGCTACCGGAAATGTAATCCCGTGCCGCAAGAAATCTGATCGAGTGCCGCAGGAATGCAGACCAGTCTATACAAATCCTGTCGTCACTGGCGTGCAATTAATTATGCCTATGGGGGTAAGGTAGGCTGCAAAGGGTCCATCTGTTGTATCCTTCCTTTGCCTGAGAAACGGAGGGCGCATTTGAAGTCGTTTTCGAATGCGGCCTTCGGAGGGTGCAGCCTTCACATTGGGACAGCCTTCTTTGCGCCGCTGTGACACAATCGCACTTCAAATGCGGACTTAGGAGGGTGCAGGCTTCACATTGGGACAGCCTTCATTGCGCCACTGTGACGCAATCGCACTTCAAATGCAGCCTTCGAAGCTAAAGAGAAGCCATTTTCACTGCGTGTGAGAGCTCCATGTTGTAGTACTCACAGCGATCGAATTTACTGTGTAATGACATCTTTGTGGGTAAATATTACTCAAATGCCTTTAATATGCACAAATATTTTATGAAACGAGGTCTGAAATAGCATTTGATGTGTACATTTCAAGTAGATGCATTTAGACTGCATATGTGACGAGTGAACCTTGTGGTGATTGATGAAGGATTGGGTATGTAAATTTCACGAATTGTTATAAAGTGTTTAAATACAATGTTTATTTGATCATTTGTTACAGAGGTGAAAAAAAACTGTTTTGTGATTTATTCTGATGTATTTTTCTGATGGTTCAATGTTAATATGTGAGACAAAAGAAATGTGGCTTTGTTAATGTGCTTCTATTTTTTTCTGTACCTCAGCCACTGCTGTATTCAGTCTGTATTGACGTCTAAGTTTTTTTTTAGTAACTCGGTTATCTCCGGTGGACTGTTTTTTGTTATTCTATTACCTTGTGTTTTACTGTACCTTGTCGGGGGTTACACGTCCTCATCTGAATTACAACCAGTTGTTTGGAAGTGACAATAACCATTTTCCTAACTTTTCTTAAATTATTTTTCAAATTGTGATTTCCTAAACTGTGCATAAGAGTTTTTATCCCTTTTTGTATGGTGTAATTAGTGAAAATTTGGATAATCTTTGGATAATCTTCAACTATTCAAAGTTTGTTTCTGTAAACTTGCTTATTCAAGTTTTGCTCCTTATGGCCACTGTCATTTAAGAACAGCTGTCAGATTAAACAAACCCCAATTTTGAAAAGTAATTTTTTTGTTTCCGGTGTGAATGTCTTTTCCCTTTCCCCCAGTTACATATATAGCAGGTGAAAAACGTCTCGGTTACGTATGTAACCCTCGTTCCCTGAAGGAGGGAACGGAGACGCCACATCGGAGTACCGACGAATTGGAATCTCGCTAGCGAGAGCCAATCTACTTCGAGTGTAACTAAACGAGCCAATGCACATTGGCATGCAATGATTGCACCAGCAGCTCATGCCACTCAGCGTGGGTATAAATGAGGCACAGGTGCTTGCATCAAATTAGTTTTTTGCTGAGGAGCCGAGTAGGTGAACTGGCACCCCAGCAGGGTACAGAGGACATGGCGACGGGACGTCACGTCTCTGTTCCCTCCTTCAGGGAATGAGGGTTACATACGTAACCAAGACGTTCCCATTCAGTCGGTCACTCTCGACGCCACGTCGGAGTACCGACGAATAGGAATCCCTACCAAAGCGCCATGGCCTCTGCCCCCATCCAGTGCCCCGTGTGAGCCAGGAGCCTCTGAAACTGTTTCAGTGGGACCGTCATCCTGCCTTGAAACGTGTTCAGGCAGTTCAGCATCGACTGGACGTGCTCCTCTGTGAGGCGCGCTGTCCGTTCAACCGAATCTAACTCCATACTGAGAAAAGAGATCCTCTGCACGGGGGCAAGTTTGCTCTTTCCCCAGTTGACCCGAAGACCCAACTGGCTGAGGTGTCTGAGCACCAGGTCCCTGTGTTCGCACAACTGATCCCTGGACTGTGCTAGAATGAGCCAGTCGTCGAGATAGTTGAGGATGCGAATGCCCTGTTCTCTCATGGGTACAAGGGCCCCCTCCGTGACTTTCGTGAAGACAAGGGGGGACAGGGACAGCCCGAAGGGCAGGACTTTGTACTGATATGCTCGACCCTCAAACGCAAAGCGCAGAAACGGCCTGTGTCGAGGATGAATCGAGACATGAATGTATGCGTCCTTCAGGTCGATCGCTGCAAACCAATCTTGGGGACGGATGCATCCGAAAATGCATTTCTGCGTGAGCATCTTGAACGGTAGCTTGTGGAGGCTCCGATTCAGGACTCGCATGTCCAAGATTGGCCCACCGTAACCCACCGGTTTTCTTGGGTACAATAAAGTACGGGCTGTAGAAGCCTGTCTTCATATCGGCTGGAGGGACCGGCTCTATCGCTTCCTTTGCCAGTAGGACACCAAAGTGAAGCAGATGCCCTCGAACATGGGGGGGGGGGCGCTGGGGCAAACTGAATCGCATAGCCGAGCCTGATGGTCCGAATGAGCCAGCAAGACGGACTGGGGAGCGCTAGCCAGGCTCGCAGAGATCCAAACCCCCTTGGGAACCAGAGATAGAGGAACTGCCCTTTTTTTTTGAGAATTTGGGTACCACTGGTTGTGACACCAGCGGCAGAACAGAATTTTGACTTGAAAGATTCTCTGCCCGGCCCTCCTCCGGGGAAGAGCAGCCCCGCCCATCTCCAGGTCACCCTTCTCAGAGGTGATGTTTCACCGACTGCTTAAACAGCAGCAGAGACGGGTGACGAGCAGACTGTTTGGCGGCCCACGAGGCTCTCTTGTGGTGCGTCGGGGGAAGCTCTTGATTGCCTCAGCCTGCTACTGACTGCGAAGAACTGCTGGGCCCAGTTTTCAACAGTGTCGCCGAAAAGGCCACCTTGTGAGATGGGAGCATCAAAGCGTACTTTGACGACCACTCACACCTCAGCAAGGCAAGCCGGGGGGCGTTTCTGGACCACCAAGGTGGACATCTTCTGGCCGAGGGCCTGCTCCGTGACTTTGATCACGGTTACTCAACATGCGCAGCTCAACCCCGACTCAGAACTACCCTCATCAATTAAAAGTGCAGGGCGGAGGTGGTCTGCGCACAGCCACCCCACCGTTGAGGGTAGTGAGAGAGGAAAAACGTATGCAGTTTTGGCCCCCCTGGCATTCCATATCTTTGCCGCCAAAGTAGTTCCATACTGCCAAGTTTTCCATGCACATCCGGGAAAGATCCCGGGAAAGCATGGCTGTTAACTCTGAATATGATTCAGCAAAGCACACACCATTACAGTGGGCTTAGCATCATCCTCATTCCCAGAGCACAACAGCCCACTCTCCGATGCAGCGATTGACATCTGATCCTCAGCTGGAGCCCCGAATGAAATGCTAGGTTTCTCCATAAGAAAGACCAGCAGTTCCATCCAGAAGCTGCACAGCTTGCAGTGCACTAGAGGGGGAGGGGCCCTAGGGGGTTGGTTCCCTGAAGGAGAAGCCCCTCAGGTCACCCCAGCTATTTCACTGAAGTAAACCTCTTCTGTTGGCCACCAGGGAGGGCGCCACAATGGGAAATAGGCAAGGGGACAGCACACCTAGAGTGGCAAGTGAGCCCGGAACTCGACGGCACACGACACGTAGAAAAGCGAGAGATCCCTCCGGGTTTCCCCGGCAGGCAGCTCTTGCTGATCACCGCGGTCTCCCAAAGTGTCGAGCAGACCCGCGGCTGTGCTTTTACACACGAGCGTGCATATGCCCAGATATGTGAAACAGTGCTCGTGGCCATCAGTGAGGATAGGAAACAACCGCAACCAGAAACACACAGATAGAATGTCATCTTTAAAAAGACGCAAGCTCTATCTGTGTAGCTCTTCTAGGGAAACTGCACTCCACAGTGCTGAAGCGCACAGGGGGATAGTCGTGGCGACACAGACAGGGAAAATGTGCAGCCTGTCATGCGCGCTCTCTCTCTCATAGAAGGCGATCTCTTACCAGCCGTGAAATGGCTTTTCAGCGCTCTTAACAGCGCACCAAATCAGCTGTGAGAACAGCGTTTTGTTTTTGCTCAATAAAACAAAATAGAAAAAGAGAGAAAATCGACCCCGCTGCAGTGCCGTCACTCCAACACCAAACGAGGAGAGGTCCATCTGAAGAGCTTGACTCGTTAAAATGTTAACACATGCTTTGTAGAGAGTGATTTCAGGACAAACCATCCACCACTCGGCTCCGAAGCAAAAAGCTAATTTGATGCAAGCACCTGTGCCTCATTTATACCCACGCTGAGTGGCATGAGCAGCTGGTGCAATCACTGCATGCCAATGTGCATTGGCTCGTTTAGTTACACTCGAAGTAGACTGGCTCTCGCTAGCGAGATTCCTATTCGTCGGTACTCTGACGTGGCGTCGAGAGTGACCGACTGAATGGGAACAGTATGTGACAAAAGAAGTATGTCCGAATTCACAGTACTCATAAAAGAGTAGGCAAAAATTAACCCGGATGACCTACTACTTCTGGTGAGATTCTGAAGTGTGCATATTATGGAAATTCACTATCCCATGTGGCCACGGCAGGGAAGCGACGTAACTGACGCTGGTAGGTCACATGATAATGACAACATGGCAAATGTAGTACATCCAGATTACATTCATACTACACACATTCATACCATATAGAACATACTTTTTTAGCGGCACATTAAGTACTACTCCATTAAGTACTACTAAAATAAGTACCTATTCAAAAGAGTATGCGATTTTTGGGCGCAGCCAAGGTTTTACGAGAGGTCTTCCTAACTGTGGCTTCTCCACTGTCCCAGAACTCCTGGTAGCATTCAGAGTCTGTTTAATACAACCACATTTTACAATAAGGAGAGCAAGCTCTGCCTTAGGCTCACACTTCAGCTCTAAGCCAGTGTGGTTTAAAAGAGTATCCAGTATGTGTGTATGTGTCTGTGTTATATTTATGGAGCTTACCTGCTCTCTCTTTGAGTGGTAAGCCCTGCTCTCCTCTGGCCATTTGATGAATAAATGCTCTGAGAGTCCCAAAGCTGGTGGCTCCTCTGTTTTATCAGCTGGGAGAAGCACATTAATGTCACCATTGCTGAAATGTTTACAGCGGTATACCAGAAATAAATGCAGCTCTGTGCACCTGAAAAGGAATTAACACATATATTAACATGAATAAAACAAAAGTGTTAAATCAAAGGATGGCCCAGATAGAAGCTTCACAGACACCCGTGAAAAACTACACAGCTTAAAGCTTTCACTTAATATAAAACATCTATATTTAATATCTAATAAAGAAACAAAAATGGAAATGGGTGTCTATTAATCAAAAGACATGCCAAGCTAATCAAACCCTACGCTTCAGAGAGGGAATAAGAGTTTTCTCATTCACAAGCACATCATGTTTTAAATACATTCCTGAATGTGTGTTCCATTATAGAGACTTGAAGCTCTATAAATTGCTTAGTGTAAAATGTTCTTATGCCATTGCTAAAATAACACTGTCTGTTTTGTTTGCTTTTTGTATTCTGGCAGAGTTCATCAGTTCATCTCCTTATTTTGTCTCGGTGCTGTCAGTTCCCTGAAATAGTGCTCAAAGACAGACAGATATATACGCACACACGCAAAGGCACACTGTGGAAGCTTTGTACGCTCAAAAGACAATCAAAACTTTTTTCAAAAACATTTGCTCTGGCCTCTACAGACTCTAAAAAAAAAACAGTAAGCATCCAAAAAAATAGCAAGAAAAGAAAAGAAGAAAAGGTTAAGTGGATTTGTTGACTTGAACATGAAAAGCACTTCAGTAAAAACACATACGTAATGTCAGCCAACTCCTCCACAGCGGCCCTTCCTGAGAGCAGAGGATATTCATGTGTGTGGGCTTTAAAAGATGAGTAGGATTTAAAGACAATTTGATATATATATATATATATATATATATATATATATATATATATATATATATATATATATATATATATATATATATATATATATATATAAAATCACCTCAAATATCTATATAAATTACATTGTAATACTGAAGTTTTTGCATTACTTCTTTCACCTCAGTAATTTATGGTTCAGTGACATTTTTGATTAAATATTTTAAATACTATTTTAAAATAGTTCTCAGAAATCTGTCGAATTCATGTTGATTTAATGTTTTTTTTAATGTTTTAGAAATTACATCACCGAAGAGGCTGTATGTATGAATTTTCTGTATTTTTGAATAAATTCATAGATAGAAAAATGTCACATCATTGACACTATTTTATCTTAACTGTAAGAAGTCGAAATTTTCTCGCACTAACTATATCTCAAAATCCTTTGGCTGCTAATTGCTGAGTTTACACAACTGTTACAACAAGGTATGTCCAGAGCAGTGAGCCTTAAGTTGAATACACAGGAAGTCTAAAATCACTTTTTACCCAGTCAGAACTGATATCTGGCCTTAACCCCATGCCGCTTCATCATCAAAGACCAAAGCAACATTAACAACCACTGCTGGGAAAAGGAAAAGAGACGGCCCTCGGCACAACTGCAGTGCTTAATCACAATCTTCGGACCTTTGTAAGGGATTCAGTCACTCTCGCTTACAGGGGCTGAGCTGCAGCACCCTGACCCAGAGAAACCCTCTCCATCCTGGGGTGCTTCAAACTCAAGAGCCCCCTGCTACTGTGATTTCCTCTGGTGCTTAAGCTGGGAAAGCACATCGATAAAAGTGTCTCGGCACACACTTGGGCTCCTGTTGACAGTATTGATCCAGAACGCGAGGGGGGGCTGTGCGGACGGATTTTGCTATCGGATTTTAAAGGAGGCAGGTGAGGAGAGTATTGAAAGGCCTCTTGCGCTCTTCAGAAATATTAGATACGGGGCCACAGGGAGCTGCAGCAAGGCACTGTGGGTGTCAGAAATGACGGCGAGAGATAAGGAAAAAGCAAGAGGTAGGTTGTCATTGGCTTTAACCTCCAAAAAGTGTATGCAAGTTTAAGACTGTGGAAAGCTGGATTTCCTTTGAAGGCTTTTGAGGAGAACTGCATGACAGTAGCTGGCACAACAGAAACATAACATTTCTGAGAAAATTATAAAGGTTTCAGTGGAAAGAAATGATCTTGACATCTGAGTGAAAAAACGTAGAGTGGAACTTGATTTTGGGGAGAGGAAGTTAATGTTTTTGATTAAAGATTACAAGTGCATATAATTAAAATTAATTTGAATAATTATGTTAAAAAATATATTCTGGCCACTCTTTTTAATATTATTAAAGTTAATGAAGACTTGAGCTGTGAAACTTCAAAACGATAAAAAGCACTTTAAAGTTATATAAAAGTGTTCTGTGTGACGTGCACATTATAGTGAAGACTTCTGAATCATAGATGTGTATGACCAGACCATTACATTTATTAATATTCCACTCCTGAGATGTGTTCAAATAACTTAGTGAGTTCAGTCAGATTTACGAACAAATCTTTAAAGGAATAAATAACCCCATAATGAATGTTCTCTCATCATTTACTTTCCAATTAATCTGTTGATGAAGTTCATGAAATGACTCTTTATTTAAAAGACAAATTTCAAAAAATTATTCGATCACAAATAGGACATTAACGCACTTTTCTCATTAACGCAGCTAGGCGAAGCAGGTCGATTTTAAGATATTTTGTGAATAATGGTGTAAATTCTGTTCCTCAAAGCTGCCATTCCCACAAAGCTATCATATGAATTATAAAAGTGCATAAATCAAATGGACTATACTTTTATGATACATTTATGTCATTCTTGAGCTTGACACATCTCATTCACTTTCATGATATTGAAAAGAGTGGCCAGGGTGTTCTTCAGAAACTCACCTTTTGTGTTCCACAAAGAACAAAATGGGTTTGGACTGACACGAGTGCAAGTAAATTATGACAGAATTATTAGCACATTTAAGTGTATACCAGCTCGATACAGTATAGCTGGCCTCAGAAATGGCATTAAGCGCTATTAAAGTATTGAAGTGGAAGAAGAGTTCAAATATAAAGATTGGAATCTTTAAATAAAGAGCATGAAGTCAGCGAATGACACCCTCATAAAACAATATTTCAGCACACGCTTTCAGACAAGCTGTAAGCCCACAGAATACAATAATTACAACGCTCTCTAATTTGACAAGTGTTCCAATGATCAAATAAATTCCCGCTCAGGAGATTAAAAGTAGACGCTTAATCGATTCCATCTGCACATTCCGCCATGTGTGCTATTTTGCCTGACACTGACAACACATCACAAAGCTCTCTCTAGCCTGATCTAAGATTGGCCAAATCATTATCCTGGCCAAATCCATTACCATTATAAGAAAAGCTGAAGAGCAGGTCTCGGATCAGTGCAAAAGGGTAGCATCTACCAAACACCCATCATGGTTTGTGGGATATAATGGGGTTTCTCCTAGCAGTGGAGGGAAAGAGAAAGGTCATAGAAAGGACAGATGAGGGACAGCAGAGCTCCCCCCTTTCCATTTTCCAGCTTTGTCACGGTCCCTCTCTCTTAACTCATGATCCTGTTTGAGTCAGGGGCTAATCCACCTCTGCCCCAAGGACACAGAAGATTCCAGAAATCATAAACTCCACTCTGCTGCACTCTCTCATACTTTAATTTCCAAATCTGTGTGTTTTTGTGTGACCGTAAGAGCAGTATTTGTTAGCCTACTCTCAGAGGCCACATTCACATTCACAAAAACATATGTGACAGGCACAGAGAAGCCACTTCCACACACCTGTGGCCATAACGAAATTCCATAAGTTCTCACTAAGCTTACTATGGTGTAAGCTTACTATGGCTCACGTACTGCCCTAAAACACACTGTTTGAGGATCCAAATGCAGTTTTATTATGGCAGTCATAATCCATAAAACAGGCAATAGGTCAAAAGCTATGTAGTGCAAGGTGATTCTAAATCTGATAATAATGTTTTGATTTGACTTTGATAATTATTTAATTATGAGATGGGGGCTAATTGTAATTTTTTTAAAAATATATATTTCTCAGGCCAAAAGTTTTACATTTATTTTTCAAGGTTTATTTATATATATATATATATATATATATATATATATATATATATATATATATATATATATATATATATATATATATATATATGTGTGTCCCTTTTGCTGCCAAAACAGCCCTGACCCGTCGAGGCATGGACTCCACTAGACCCCTGAAGGTGTGCTGTGGTATCTGGCACCAAGATGTTAGCAGCAAATCCTTTAAGTCCTGGAAGTTGCGAGGTGTTGCCTCCATGGATCAGACTTGTTTGTTCAGCACATCCCACATATGCTCGATTGGATTGAGATCTGGGGAATTTGTCAACAACTCAAACTCGTGCTCCTCAAACCATTCCTGAAGCATTTTTGCTCTGTGGCAGGGCGCTTTATCCTGCTGAAAGAGGCCACAGCCACCAGGGAATACCTTTTCCATGAAAGGGTGTACATGGTCTGAAACAATGCTTAGGAAGGTGGTACGTGTCAAAGTAACATCCACATGGATGGCAGGACCCAAGGTTTCCCAGCAGAACATTATAGTAGCTATAGTAGCTCATCTGTTTGATTGGACCACACTTCACTCCCCACGTGCATCAATGAGCTTTGGCCGCCCATGGCCCTGTCGCCGGTTCTCCACTGTTCCTTCCTTGGACCAATTTTGATAGATACTGACCACTGCAGACTGGAAACACCCCACAGTTTTGGAGATGCTCTGACCCAGTTGTCTAGCCATCACAATTTGGCCCTTGTCAAACTTGCTCAAATCCTTACACTTGCCCATTTTTCCTGCTTCTAACACATCAACTTTGAGAACAAAATGTTCACTTGCTGCCTAATATATCCCACCCACTAACAGGTGCCGTGATGAAGAGATAATCAGTGTTATTCACTTCACCTGTCATAACATAATGTTATGCCTGATCAGTGTATATATATTCTTTATGTATTATTTTTTTTATTAAATTTTTTACAAATTTTACAAATATGTATTATTTTCTAATAAATATTCAACATGATATTTCCTTAAAAAATGTCTGATTATCTGATATTTTATGAGGCTGAATGACCTTGATACACAGTCATGAGGTTCTGCAGGGGTCAACAACCCTGCAAGCTCCCTTCTGCCCTATAAGAAACAGAACAGGAAAAATTCAATAAACAGATTAATTGTGGCTAAACTTAAGTTCTAACTTTCTCAAATTCACTATATAACAGGTTCAATTTCTCAGGCGTTTCTCACAGCTGCAGACTGTTTAAACCTTGTAAAATATGACTGAGGTGTTTTACAATGAACAAAGCAAACAGTTTTTACAACAATCTGTCGCCATTATTCCTCACTGTCATGTAACATGCAATGAAAGACAAAATGGCTCTGGGTTTAATGGAGCATTCTAATTAGAAACCTCCTTTGCTCTGACCTTTCTCAAATGACCAGGGAGGAACAAAACAACGATTATTACGTTTTTACCTTAATGTTTACACCTGCAGGACTCCAATAAACAACTGAAATACAACACAGACATTGATTAAAGCAGTTTTCATGATTGTCTATGAATTGTTTTTGTTTTTTTTTTGTTATTGTGTTGGAGCAGATGTGAATTTAATTGAGAATATTATGTTTATGGTATAAAGCCTTAGTCACTTTTTAAGTCTTTTTTTTTGTTTTTTTTGAATAAATGAATGAATATATTAACAAATAAATATAAATGTCACATGTTAGGATCTTATGTTAGGACGCCCATCTGAGAGCACACAAAGTTCTAGCTTGATGATATCAAATAAAACTACAAACAGAGAACTCCTGCAAGAGACTCTCAAACAATGTTTATGATGGTCTTATAGCCCTTTAAAATTACAGAAAGAGCAAAATTTCCCTCTTCTCTCTGTCTTTAACCCCCTCCCTCATTTTCTAGTGGCTCATTGACTTTGGAGGCACAAACTCATTAAACTGCTTCTATTGCACTGACTCAGCTTCAATAATATAGGTAGGGTTTGCTTCATTACCCTTCTCTCTAATAATTGATCTTTTATTTTTTTCCTTTTATTTTTTTTTTTACATTGAAGGAGTTTTTCACACATTCATGTAAGCATACGAAAAATCTTTTCTGTCATTCATTTTTAATGAAGGAAGAAAATATATTTTATGATAAAAGATTGCTAAACTTTAAAGGAATAAAATATCCTGGGTTCAATACAAGTTAGCCTCAGTGAAAGTTAATAATTTTATATAGACTGCACTACCGTTCCAAAGTTTAGGGTCAGTAAAAGTTATTTTTTTAAGAAATTAATTAATTTAATGTAATACAAATTAATTAATTAATTTAATAAATTGATCAAGGGACAGTAAAGACCCCGTATAATGATTTATATTACAAATGAATGCTTTTTTTTTTTTTTTATTCGTAAAAGAATCCTGAGAAGAAGAAAAAAAAGCATTACAGTTTCCACAAAAATATTAAGCAGCACAACGGTTTTCAACATTGATAATAATAAGAAATATTTCTTCATATCAGCATATTAGAATGATTTCTGAATGATCATGTAACACTGAAGACTGGAGTAGGCTTAATAATGCCGAAAAATTCAGCTTTGCCATTACAAGAATAAGTTCATTTTTAAAATATACTGAAAAAGAAAACAGTATTTTAAGGGAACTATATTTCACAATATTATTGTTTTGCTGTATTCCTGATCAAATAAATGCAGCCTTGGTGACCAAGAGACTTCTAGTGTAAGCACTTGCATTAATTATTCTATTAAAACTTTGTATTAATTATGCTGTAACATGTTTCTTGTCATTTTTATAATCATTTTAGAGTTTGATGAGTTATGCTGTCATGGCAACACATTTTTAAGATTTATTTTTTAATTTTTTTAAGGAGGGAGGAATGAGTCAAAAACATTTTTTGTGGTAATCAGATATTTTGCCACAAGTACTGAGCTTAACCTGTACTGAACCCAGCATATTCCATTAAGAGTGATAAATGTTATGTGTAACCACCAGTTTCTTTCAGTCAACAAACTCTGAAAAATCTAAACCCTATCACTTCTCTGTTTTTCTAAGTCCACAATAAGTTCTTCTTTTTTCTCTGACAAAGGGATAGCTTTAGCCTGACCATGAGGTTCTGATGATGCCTGAAATATGTCCCAATAGACCGAGGATGAACCAAGGACATTTCTTACAGTGTGAGAAGGGTAAGTCTCACAATTAGATCCATCCCTTCTGATTAACACCTTCATTACATACTTCAAAGGTCTCCTTTGTGTGAGACATCCAAGGCTTTCTGCAGGCTTGATCTCAGTGTCTTGCATGCTGATGACCTGACGTTTAATTAAAAGGTCCTTAATGAGTTTACGGATCACTGAGGCTCAGTATTTACCCTATATTGCCGTGTTTGAGGGCGAGACAGCTACCGCTGAGTCTGCTGGGCAATGCTGAAGGTGACCGCAGCAAGATGTCAACAACTTCCTCTAAAAGCTGTCATCACTTTAACCAGCTGTATTGGGCTCAGAGCATTCACACTCATGGCTAAAGTCTCTTTTTTTTTTCTTTCAAAAGGGTTTTATTATAGTCAGTGTGGCATTACGTCCAAACACAAGATGCTGTACAAAGACTTCATTATTCGTTCTCATTTAAAATATAGTACATAATTCGTGGCTTCAAGCTCCATAGCACAGTGTTGGTGGACACCAAAAAGGTTGTTTACTGTAATGAATAAAAGCTGCAAAGTGCAATCTATTTGTCTGTCGGTAAAACAGATGGATAGATGCTTTAGCAGGAGATTACATAAACACACACTTATAATTTGAGAGTGTGAAAGTGGATTTTGACAATGTCTTTCTTCTCCCTCCCAGAGAGAGAGAACAGCATGCCGTTAAAAGCTTACAATCAATGCAGGCTCCGATCCACAGTTTTATCATAAGTTATAAACTGAAATGACTCACAGATCAATGTCACGTCACACAGTGGAAATCCGATTTACAAGCTTCAATCGCTGAGAGGAGCACGGCTGTGTATCCCAGATTTATGCCAGTGAAGAGACTACATTGGTGAAAGAAAAGAGAGAGAAACAGAATATGTAGGGGAGAGCGGGGCACAACCTAACGCCTTTTGACTTTCTCAGTTTGTGTAAATCCACTTGTGGTTCGGAGTATTTATTTTTCCTCACATTAATGTCACACGTCTAGTACAATTATGTGGTTTTTCTTGATTTACCCCAAAAGAATGGAAGTGAAATGTGACAACATGCCCCATAGGTGGGGTACATTGTAACATGTGAGGGGCACATTATAACATGACTAAATGACAACTTAAAATGTTACCTGATATAATAAAAAAATATATAAAAGGGGAACTAAAATATTTTGTCAATAAAATACAATTGTCATTTTTTTCATATAAAATAATGCCATGTTTTAATAATTAAAAATAAACACATTTTTGAGTTTGATAACAAGCACACCGCTAAACACTCGTGTCTTCTGCTGATTAGATCAGCATTAAATAACTATCTCAACTGTTAAATAACAGATATAAGATTAAAATAATATCAGATTTGTCTCATTTAAAATAAACAAAAAATAGAGATGAAAAATTTACTTAAGTAAGAAATTTACTTTTGCTATGGTTAAATAAATGTTCAGTGATATCTTCCAAAGACTTTAGAATTTTGGTGCAATTTTTTTTTCTATATACTGTTGATATGACAACTAGTAAATACACTAAGTTTCGTCATGCTGGCATGTGTGGAAGGTTTTAAACCATGTGTGTTACAACTAACCCAGCGTGAGGTTGTGCCCCGCGCTCCCCTATGTATAGGGGCAGAGAGAATATGTAAGTATAAGAGGATTTCTTTAAAACTGAAGACTGTCTCAGGTGTTGATTTTCATAAAAAAAAAAAAATTATATGTGAAAACATAAAAAAAAAAAAAAAATTTCAACGTCGCAAACATACTGTATGCTATTACTGTCACATGTGCACTGGTCCTCCCTCACTGTTGAACTCCCTTACTCATACTCAAGACTATATTTCCCAGCATCCTTCCTGGTTCTCACCTGCACTCAGTCAGCCATCAGCTGCACCTGACACCAATCAAGAGCACTATAAGGGCATGCACTTCACAACTGATATTTGTTTGGTCTATACCCTTGTTAAAAAAAAAAAAAAATCCTATTGGAATTTCAATTTATCCTGTAGGATCTTATTGAAGTCTTTGAATCTTATTGGACATTCCAATTTATTTTAATGGAATTTCACTTTGTCCTGTGATATTTTTTTATGATTACTTATTATATAAATAAATTATTAATTAATGAATTACTTTTTAGAGTCACCCTGGAATGAAAATAAAGTCACCCTTCTGTTGGCCAGACGCTCTATTCGTGTTCGGTGTGAACGCAGCATAAGGTTTTGCGGAGCGCGGCCGATACTCTGTGCGCGTTCCTGTGAGTGCGAGCAGTCAGCATATTACTATAACTCGCGCTGTTGTCATGGCACCCAGGATACGCACACACACGCACCATTTTGGGAAATCAGACTCAATAGAAACAAACTTTCTTATTATAAGGTAAATAATAAGAAATAATACTATAATGAGGTAAACCTCCTGAGATGAATGCTTTGTACCGGTTGTCATGACAACACTGAGTGAGCGCTGACGTCTCGCACACACTCAGAGGAGCGCGCGCACAGAGTAACGGCCGAGATCGGTATTTTGACTGAATATTACGGTTTCTTTCCCGCAAAACCTTATGCTGCGTTCACACCGAACGCGAATAGAGCGTCTGGAGCGAGTGATTTCCCTCATGAACACTTCCATATATGGCGCGCGTCTCCCTGTATCATTGCGTGATACTTCTGTATCCTTTTAAGTTTTAGCCTGGCCATTCACTGCCATTAACGTTATATGGAGGAGTGCTAGCAGGACGTTTATCAAAATTTCAAAAAAGATAGAAGGACATAGGGCATTGGAACAGCAGCAGGGTGAGTAAAAGATGACTTTATTTTCATTTCAGGGTGAAAAAGAAACCCTTAAACTTTTTAGAGTAACACTGTGTGTGTGCGCACGCGCGTTTTTGTGACATATCAGGACACAAATGTGTATAATGACATGGGTATGACACAGTTATTACAAGGAGAGGGTCCCCATTTTTCAAAACGCTTATAAAACAGAATGAGTTTTTTTTTTTTTTTGAGAAAGTAAAAATTTGCAGTTTCCTGTGATGGGTAGGTTTAGGGGTAGGGGTAATGTAGGGCGATATAAAATATGGTTTGTATGGTATAAAAAAAAATATGCCTATGGAATGTCCACACAATTCACAAAAACAAACCTGTGTGTGTGTGTGTGTGAGAGAGAGAGACCCAATTGGATCCCATTAAAATCCTGTATAAGACAATTCCCACAGAATCCAATAGGAATTAGATGAGAATCTTATAGGACAAGACATAAATATCCTGTAAGACTATTTCTAACGGAATCCTATAAGAACGGTTCCAAAATATGATAGAAATTTTAAATGGAATCCTGTACAGGTTTCTTATTGGAATCCTTTAGGATTTTTTGACAAGGGTGACAAGAACTATGAACTACTTACCTGAACACGAATCGCCAACCCAATTCCCCAACGATCCTCTTCTCTGCCATTAAGCTGCTTCCCTTACCTGTACTCATCTGTTTGGACCATCCCTAGAAATGTGTGCTCTTCATTGTCACCTGTCACATATACACAAGCTGAAACACAGTAAAGACTCTGGTTATCTTTCTGTTCTCATTTTCATCTGAAATATCAAGTTTGCTTACCTGCCTGTCCTGTATCTGCTACACTGCTAAGTAAACCTAGCTTGACAAGCCAGACCCACATCAAGCTGTTGGGTCTGGGAACACACCATTGGCAGGGCTCGATCCGAAGGGCTGGATAAACGGTTGTCTTTCAAATTCCCTCTGCATGCAATAGGATAGCGCTACAACCAACCAGAGCAACGAAGAAGGTGACGTAGTCAGAGTGATGGAAATGAGTCCATGGGGGAATGTTCTGCGTATAGTGTGTTGTGGAAAAGTTTGATGGAGAGATTCCTGTAAGCCAACAAATGTTATAGTAATGGAGCCCAATGACTGTTACCGTTTTTACAAAAAGAATATGAGAATTGCAGGCGTGCTTTCACTCAGAACCGTCACAACTCTGCCGTCATTATGTTAAGCCCACCCACTGACTCTACACACAATGTGATTGGCATGACTAGAGTTTGGTTTTTCAAGCTCGCAAGCCAACGGAGAGTTGCTAGACAACCCTGGCTACAAATTACATTTGCTGCCGCTATAGGGTGCGTCTAGATTTCTAGGCTAAAGTAAACCTGTTACTCTCACCATATTGATGTTGTCATACCTGGTATTTCCTGACAATTACACATACAGTAATATATAATTTGAGACATGACATTTGTGCTAATGCTATATCACAGCTGGACATCTAAAACCTTAAAAATAAAAAAAATAAAAATAAAAACTCTTGAGAGTCTGAAATGTTTTCGAGTATAAAAGTCTAAAAAGTGGCCAAAAGTGCCCATAATTGCAGAAAGACCCATAATGCATGCACTTAGTTAGGAGAGAGAACCTGTGTGTTTTCTTCCTGAGCACCTTTTGCATGCTGATTGTACCCCCTCCACATCTCACTGAAATGCTCATTACCATAAGAAGGAACCTTTCTCCTCTCTGTATTTATATGGGTCACTGAAGTCTTGCCAGGGTGACCAATGAGGTTCAATTCAAAGACATGTCATCAATAGCTGAAGGCTAGTGCCTGTTTGCATCAGAGTCTGGACCAGACTACAGACTTTAAGAACTTTAAAGTTTTCTAAACCTGATTGAGATTTTTATTATAATAATTACTATTTATGTCCCTCACATTGTCAACACCCCCTCCCACAATTCCATCTGTCTCACTGAGAATGTGGCGAGAGAGAGACTACAGTCTAGACTACAGTAGACCATAAAATATAAAATAGTTCCAAATATGAACCACTTGACCTAAAACATAAAAACTCTGACATAACAGAACAGCTGACAAAACAAATATGTCTTATGCAGTCTCTCATGTCCCCATATTTCCTCTGAATTATTTTGTCAATGTTTCTATGTTTAAAATTCAAAAAATTCTATTTTTAAGTGAAAAGATGTTGAATCCCAGTTTTTGAATGTCTGAGACTTTAGTACCCTACTGTACATGTTAATGTAAAAGCCTGAAGACAACATGCAAATGTAACAAAGTTAGCTCAATGAGCACCAGATATCACAACTTTCACTTTGCGCTTCACATTTTCTATTAGTGTCCTTGTGAATGAGAACACTCTCAAAACACTGCATCTGTTCTTCTTAAAAGTAGCTAGTATGCTTACTTTCTGAAGAAAACTTGCTGAAGAATTTACACATGCCAGTACTTTAAAGATTGTTGGCACCATCTTCTGTTTTATTTAAATTTAACAGCACATATTTAATTGGAGCTGTTTTGTTGAAGTTGTCAAAGTTGTCCTAAACTGAAACTGTACAAATGAAGAGGTGTGTCCCTAGTTAAAACCTTATTCATAAAAACTGCAAAAATTTAATGCAGATTTTAACAATAAGAACAAAGTAACATGAATCTAGGGAGAATGCAAGCTACTGAGAGCAGGGATATAAAATGATAGGGCCCACGTTATATAGAAAGTATGCACACAAAAAAATTTATATTGTATCAATTAGCATTTAATTATTTAAATGATTTTATTTACATAGTACATAAAGACACCTATAAAGTGAGTCCGAAAGCTGTTTATTTTATGTCTTGCCTACTTCAGATATATATGCTAATATTTGGATCTATGAATGTGGATACAAACAGATTATTAATTGTACATATCTGTTTGAATTACCCATTGTGTGGTTTCAATGAAACATTTAAAATGCTACACCAAGATATTTAAAGGGGATATTATTTTGTGCAACACAATACATTTACATTTGTACTGAGAGACATATTAATGAAAATAAACCTAAAATGAAATGAGGAATATAAGCTACATTTAAACAAAAAAGTTTTTACTGACTACTGTTATTACATTGTTATATATATATATATATATATTTTTTTTTTTACCAAATTTGTGCAAATGGTTTGCACAGGTTTTATTATGATATTCAGACACTGCCAGTAACAGATGATACATTTATCTAATAGGGAATCAAATATTGTCTCCAGCCATTAAAAGTTCATCTGCTATACTATGTTGAAAGTAATATGCATGTACTGTAAATGTCACAGTGATAGTAATAACTAAACAGCCAGAGCACAATTTATGAAAGCCATTAAAGAGGATAATGCTGAAATGATGTTGCAGGAAAGGCCTGACACAGCAGATGGTATGAGTGAGCCCAAATCAAATTAAATGAAATCAAATAGAAAAAAAGGGCTTCACTTGTGTCAAATGTAACATTTAAATGTGTCGCCCATGTTCTACTCGACTTCTAATCAAATATGTGTAGATATGAGGTTGTAATGTTAAATAAATGGTGGATAATTTGACATATCTTCGAAACATAGGCCTACATGAAATTAAATAAGCCTTTAACATTAATCTTTGTATGAGTTTTGATTGTGTTAGAGCTCTTTCAGACAGGGTGCAGTGCCAAGGAGTTCTTTTAGCAGTTTTAGTCAATGTCTGTATAGAACATCAATGATGATTTATGAGAATTAATTAGAAGCAGCATACTAATGCTAATGCTATTAACCTCTTCTGATGGAGTCTGACATTAAAAAAAGTGTTTGTCTCTTTTGAATGTGTGTTCGTTTCCAATTACTCTTAAATATAAAGGTTCTAGTTAGAACCAATAGCACTGATGCCATATTTGAACTTTTTAAATTCCATAAAAAGCTTTTTAATCTCTAGTTCTTCAGAAAACCATGCACAGATGTGCATTTCTCAAATGTTCTGATCAAGGACAGTCTGCAGTTAAACAAAAATAATGAAAAACAGATGGTTCAGAAGTATAGGTGAGAAAGAACTCAAAATGAACAGAAGTTCATATGAGAACGAACTCAGAATGAACAAAAACACACTTCTTATTAAGAGGAAGAAAGATTAGTAGGGTACAATGGTGCTAAAGGCACACCTTAAGAAAAAATGTGCTTTTCACTATTCCCAAAGTGTATGATTGCAGAAAAAAAATTATATGTTTGTATTGAACATTGATGGAGCAACAGATTTTGTGTGAAAAAAAATCATAAAAAGTGGTTAATTTTGTTTAAAAATCAAATAAATGTACGTGGTGGCGAGGGGGACCTTTTACCCCACACACAGGGTAAAAGGCTCACCAGCATGGGGCAAAAAGCATACAGTATTGATACAAAAACTTTAGCTAAAATAACATTTTTAATGTCTTAGTTAATACTTAGACATTACAGAATACAGAAACTAAATTCTAAAAGCATTGAAGGAGATCCCATAATAATTTAATATACATTTACAGCAGTAACAAAAAATTACATTTTATTATATGATATGATTAATATCATATGTTTTAATATGATTGATTCATTATAAATATGGGTATTATATCTAATAAATCTAGCGCTTTTTACCCCAAATACTTTTACATATTCTTCCGTTATACGAAAATCATTAAGAAGACATTTGTCTCCAAATATAAACATTCATTTGATCGATTCTCATTTTAAATCTACAAAATTTGAAAATGCAGCACAGAATCAACTTTGCGCTGCTGCCCACTGCCAAATTTCCATGTGCATCTTGAAAAGCAGATGTTTTGTAAAGTGCTGCATTTCACCCGCGGTGCCTTTAGCCCTGTTGTACCCTACAATGCTTACCAGGATTATAAAGGAATTGAAATGACACAACATTGCACACTTTTTTTTTATGAAGTTGTACCACATGGGATTCAAACCCACAATCTCTAGGCAAGGTGCCTGTCATTCATCTCGTTGCACCACAGTACACGGTAGCCTACTTGAACCCATGACCTGAAAAGAGGCGTGTTGCTTATAACTGTGCGCCATAGAGGACACACATTTATTATCTTACCGAAGAGAGGTTTCAAAACAAAAATGAGCACACAATATATCAATTAGCATGTTAACTGGTTAGCATGCTAAGATAACTTAGTTACTAACCCAGGATATTAGAAAGAATGGACAAAATTAAGCTAAGCTAATTAGCATAAGACAACACACTGTATACACTAATAATATATCCATAAAACTCGCCGAGACAGGAATTTTGACCCAGCTGTATGTATTTGACTATTCTAGTGCAATAAGCTGTGAAAGAGAACTGAATTTGGGATTGCACGCTGTCTGAGAGGAGCCTTTCTGTGCACGCGCTTCAGGTGTGTGGCAGACTGCGCGAGCACTGCAATGAGTTGTTTTCCACAGTTTATTGCTCTTAACTCTTTTTAACGTCAAACAAGTCACACGTAAGTAACAGTCGCGTACCCTGTCTATTCTTTGCTATAGCTATGTGTCAACCTAAAATTTTGCAAAAAAATTTTACAACGTTTGGAGGTAGCCTATTAAAATAATTCAGATATTGCGATACGTACATTTGCGATATTTCGATCATTTTTATATATATATTTATATATGCTATTTATATATCGTGCAGCCCTACTACAAACTGATTGTTGTGTTTGCCCATTCTGCTTTGACTATTGCCTGCTCTGTCTTTTGACTTTGGCTTTGATCGAATAAACGCTGCACATGGATCATGAATCTACTAACTTCAACTCAACTTTGTCACTATATACACCGATCAGGCATAACAATATGACAGGTGAAGTGAATAACACTGATTATCTTTTCATCACAGCACCTGTTAGTGGGTGGGATATATTAGGCAGCAAGTGAACATTTTGTCCTTAAAATTGATGTGTTAGAAGCAGGAAAAATGGGCAAGCATAAGGATTTGAGCATGTTTGACCAGGGCCAAATTGTGATGGCTAGACGAATGGGTCAAAGCATCTCCAGAACTGTAGCTCTTGTGGGTTGTTCCTGGTCTGCAGTGGTCAGTATCTATCAAAAGTGGTCCAAGGAAGGAACAGTGGTGAACCGGCAACTTGGACGGGCAAGGCTTATTGATGCACGTGAGGAGCGAAGGCTGGCCCCTGTGGTCCGATCGAACAGACGAGCTTCTGTAGCTCAAATTGCTCAAGAAGTTAATGCTGGTTCTGATAGAAAGGTGTACACAGTGGAATACACAGTGCATCGCAGTTTGTTGTGTATGGGGCTGCATAGCCGCAGACCAGTCAGGGTGCCCATGCTGACCCCTGTCCACCGTCGAAAGCGCCAACAGTGGGCACGTGAGCATCAGAACTGGACCACGGAGCAATGGAAGAAGGTGGCCTGGTCTGATGAATCAGGTTTTCTTTTACATCGTGTGGATGGCCAGGTGCGTTTGTGCCGCTTACCTGGGAAACACATGGCACCAGGATGCACTATGGCAAGAAGGCTGACATGTGACAAAGGCAAGCCGGCGGAGGCAGTGTGATGCTTTGGGCAATGTTCTGCTGGGAAACCTTGGGTCCTGCCATCCATGTGGATGTTACTTTGACCCGTACCACCTACCTAAGCATTGTTGCAGACCATGTACACCCTTTCATGGAAAAGGTATTCCCTGGTGACTGTGGCTCTTTCAGCAGGATAATGCGCCCTGCCACAGAGCAAAAATGGTTCAGGAATGGTTTGAGGAGCACAACAACAAGTTTGAGGTGTTGACTTGGTCCTCCAAATTCCCCAGATCTCAATCCAATCGAGCATCTGTAGGATGTGTTGAACAAGTCCAACTTTAGGCCCCACCTCGCAACTTACAGGACTTAAAGTATCTGCTGCTAACATCTTGGTGCCAGATACCACAGCACAACTTCAGGGGTCTAGTGGAGTCCATGCCTCAATGGGTCAGGGCTATTTTGGCAGCAAAAGGGGGACCAACACAATATTAGGTCATAATAATGTTATGCCTGATTGTTGTATATACCCATTGTTAAATCCATTGTTCTTTTATATGGTAAACAACAATGTGAGGTCTTCGCTAAACCTATAAGGAACTGCAAACCCCCCCCCCCCCCCCCCCCAAAAAAAAAAACACTTAAGAACCTTTTAAGGACCTTTTCATTTCTAAGAGTGTTATCTGCATTTTTTTTCATTTAACAGATGATTTGGTAACACTTTACCTTAAGGTTCATTAGTTAACATTAGTTAACGACATTAGTTAACATGAACTAATAATGAACTGCACTTATAAAGCATTTATTTATCTTCGTTATTGTTAATTTCAACATTTACTAATACATTATTAAAATTTTGTTAACATTAGTTAATGCACTGTGAACTAACATGAACAAACCATGAACAGCTGTATTTATATTAACTAACGTTAACAAAGATTAATAAATACTGTAACAAATGTACTGCTCATGGTTAGCTCATGTTAGTTAATACATTGACTAGTGTTAACTAATGAAACCTTATTGTAAAGTGTTACCAATGATTTTATTCAGAGCAACTTAATGTTTTTTTTTTTTTTTTTGCTGCATTAGTGTGCTTATATAATGATTCTAAAATGTTTGCATTTCTCTCCCTACATATTTAGTGATGTATGCATATATCCCTGTGTATGAGTGTGTTTGTGTGTGTGCGTGACTGAGTCAGTCCAGTGTTTGTTTTGCCCTGTTGTGGCTGACTGGGCTGTGCGTGTAGACTTTGTTTGCTGCTGTTTTGATCGCTGTGTGTTCCCTGCAGGGACTGAATGGATGATAGAGAAAGAGAGAGAGGGAGTGTTACCTAGCTGAGTGGAGGGGAGTTAAGGCCACTAGCATGCCAAGTGTTCCCTCCAGACCCTCTGCCTGCTGCCTACAGCTCACTCACCACTTAGTGCACACAAGCGTGATGAGGGGAAAGAGGACGCCCTGCATCTTCCATCACTCCATTTTATTTTTCTTCACATCTTCATCTCTCACTGATTCTTAGCCTGTCTCCGTCCAATTCAAAACATCATAGATTTCATTTCTCCATCCATCATTGCTCATCTTCTGCTTCTTTCTCTTCTCTTCATATCAAAACTCAGGTTTGAATTTGACTTTCTAAATTTGACTATAATCACACGGCTCTGGGGGGTTAATAAAGGCCTTCTGAAGCGAAGCGATGCATTTGTGTAAGAAAAATAACCATATTTAAAACTTTATAAAGTAAAGTTCCGGCCGATCGCATTCCGTGGAAAAAGTATTGAAAGTGCCTCTCACAATTAAAAATGCATACGCTACGTCCGACGACGAGCATTTGAACTGCAGAGGCACTTTCAACACTTTTCCCATAAATTGAATACGGAAGGCGATCGGCCGAAACTTTACTTTATAAAGTTTTAAATATGGATATTTTTCTTACACAAACGCATCGATTCGCTTCAGAAAGCCTTTATTAATCCCCCAGAACCATGTGGAGCATGTTATTTGACGGATAGATGCACTTTTATGGACTTCAAAAACAGAACAACAGTCGCTGCCATTATAAAGCTTTTTTTATATAACTCTGATTGTATTCGTCTGAAAGAAGAATGTCATATACACCTAGGATGACTTGAGGGTGAGTAAATCATGGGCTAATTTTCATTTTTGGGTGAACTAACCCTTGAAGTCTTCCATCAGTCAACAACAGCGGAGTGACACGTTAATCAAGGTAACTCGTAGTACCCGGATGAGCGGTGTGTTATTCACTTTGGCGGTTGTTATCTGGGAATAACATAATGCTGGAATGCGCAATTGACCATTCAGAATCAAGTATTCCACAGAGCCGTGTAATAAATTAATATATTAAAGGTAAGGTAGCCAATTTCAGAGAGGCTAGCAATAGCAAGCTATAGCTTTGAAAGATTTAGATTTCACCCTCCCTTCAGAGTGCTCTCCAAAGCCATGCCTCCTCCAAAAGACATAAACATGCACAACAAGAGCAGAGTCTGCAAGTCATCACGAGAGACTGACTTATTATCTTGTGTTAAATTATCTTGTTTTATTGTCTCAAAGTGCATAACATTGTGGATTGGAGCATTGTCCTGCACAAAAAATCAATCCTTCATGTTGGGGAACATTGTCAGAGCAGAAGGAAGCAAAATTGTTATGCATCCTTCGCAAAGACGTATCTGCCTAATTCTAGCCTTACTGAAGACCCACAAGATCATCACCAATCCTCCACCAAATTACACAGTGGGTGCGAGAGACTGTGGGTTATAGGTGTTTTCAGGTCTCTGTCTAACTATTAGAGGACCAGGTGTTGGGCAAAGCTGGAAACTGGACTCATCAGAGAAGATCTGAATCAGGCAGATCCGTCTTTGTCAAGGACACGTAACTCAAGCCACATAAAAGTTTGTCCTGGAAGAAAACATGCTTCCTTCTGCTCTGACAATTTTCCCCAACTTGAAGGATTGATGTTTCCCTTTGGACAATGCTCCAAACCACACAGCCAGGCCAATCAAGGTGTAGATGGAGGACCACCAGATCAAGACCCTGTTATTGCCATAACAATCTCCAGACCTGAACCCCACTGGAAACCGCTGGAATGTAAGCAAGAGGGTCAGCCATTAAATAAAGCCAAGCTGCTTGTATTTTTTTCGCCAGGAGTGGCATAAAGTCGCCCAACAGCAATGTGAACGACTGATAGGGAGCATGCCAAGATGCATGAAAGCTGTGATTAGTAATCAGGGTTGTTCCACCAAATATTGATTTCTGAACTCTTCCTAAGTTAAAACATTAGAATTGTTGTTTAAAAAATAATGTAAACTTGTTTTCTTTGCATTATTTGAGGTCTAAAACATGGCATCTTTTTTCATGTTTTGTCTTATTGTCGATTTGTCGATTTCTGCAAATAAATGCTCTAAATGACAATATTTTAATTTTTTTAATTTGGAAGAAATTTTGTCAGTAGTATGTAGAATAAATAATAAAAAATTTTTTTTACTCAAACAGATACATATATAAATAATAATAATAAATAGCTCCAGATAAACTATTAATTTTGCAGTGGTCTCTTATTTTTTCCAGAGCTGTATATGTATATATATTTTTTAATATTTACACCACTTCTATTATTGATTGCTATCAGGATGTGAAGAAAGTTTCAACCAGTATAACAAAAACTGCTTATTAAAATGCCTACCCTACCTTTAATTGTATTATAAATTATGCAAATGCATTATTTAAAAATTATATTACTACATAGGGAAGGAAATTATTTTATGTGGTCAGTCTTACAATATAACCTAAAATTTTTGCAAATCCAGCTGAGAGGTTTTTGCTGAATTCATTGTTGTGATGTTAAATAGTTAATTCACCCAAAAATATACTCAGAGTCAGAGTTCTATTGAAAAAATCCTGGCTCTTCCAAGCTTTACAATGGGAGTGAAAGCCCAAAAAAGCACATCCATCCATCATAAAAGTAATCCATATATGGTTCCCATTCAGTCGGTCACTCTCGACGCCACATCAGAGTACCGACGAATAGGAATCTCGCTAGCGAGAGCCAATCTACTTCGAGTGTAACTAAACGAGCCAATGCACATTGGCATGCAATGATTGCACCAGCTGCTCATGCCACTCCGTGTGGGTATAAATGAGGCACAGGTGCTTGCATCAAATTAGCTTTTTGCTTCGGAGCCGAGTGGTGGATGGTTTGTCCTGAAATCACTCTCTACAAAGCATGTGTTAACATTTTAACAAGCTCTTCGGATGGACCTCTTCTCGTTTGGTGTTGGAGTGACGGCACTGCAGCGGGGTCGATTTTCTCTCTTTTTCTATTGTTTTACTGAGCAAAAACAAAAGGCTGTTCTCACAGCTGGTTCGGTGCGCTGTAAAGAGTGCTGAAAACCCGTTTTCATGGCTGGTAAGAGATCGCCTTCTATGAGAGAGAGAGAGCGTGCATGACAGGCTGCACTTTTCCCTGTCTGTGTCGCTGCGACTATTCCCCTGTGTGCTTCAGCACCGCAGAGTGCAGTTTCCCTAGAAGAGCTACATAGATAGAGCTTGCGTCTTTTTAAAGATGACATTCTACCTGTGTGTTTCTGGTTGCGGTTGTTTCTGGTCCTCACTGACGGCCACGAGCACTGTTTCACATGTCTGGGCGTATGCATGCTGAGACGGTGTTCGTGGGTGGTTCACGTTTTCTAATGAGAACATGACCACGTCGGCACGCCGGTCGCGACTCTTCTTTCTCCGGGAAGCTTGAGTCTCCTTTGTTGTTGGCCAGCCGCCGCTCGTGTGTAAAAGCACAGCCACGGGTCTGCTCGACACTCTGGGAGACCACGGTCGCTTCACTTCAGTGAACGCCGCAGACGCCCATGTCCTGCGTGCGGAGATCGCAGTCCTACTGGCGAAGGACGCGATAGAGCCGGTCCCTCCAGCCGATATGAAGACAGACTTCTACAGCCCGTACTTCATTGTACCCAAGAAGACCGGTGGGTTACGGCCAGTCTTGGCCGTCCCCAAGATTGGTTTTGCAGCGATCGACCTGAAGGACACGTACTTTCATGTCTCGATTCTTCCTCGACACAGGCCGTTTCTGCGCTTTGCGTTTGAGGGTCGAGCATATCAGTACAAAGACCTGCCCTTCGGGCTGTCCCTGTCCCCCCGTGTCTTCATGAAAGTCACGGAGGGGGCCCTTGTGCCCATGAGAGAACAGGGCGTTCGCATCCTCAACTATCTCGACGACTGGCTCATTCTAGCACAGTCCAGGGATCAGTTGTGCGAACACAGGGAACTGGTGCTCAGACACCTCAGCCAGTTGGGTCTTCGGGTCAACTGGGAGAAGAGCAAACTCACCCCCGTGCAGAGGATCTCTTTTCTCGGTATGGAGTTAGATTCGGTCGAACGGACAGCGCGCCTCACAGAGGAGCGCGTCCAGTCGATGCTGAACTGCCTGTTTCAAGGCAGGATGGCGGTTCCACTGAAACAGTTTCAGAGGCTCCTGGGGCATATGGCAGCCGCAGCGCTCGGCTTGCTTCATATGAGACCGCTTCAGCATTGGCTACACGGCTGAGTCCCGAGATGGGCGTGGCAACGTGGCACTCACCGGGTGACCATCACACCGGCCTGCCGCCAATCCTTCAGCCCATGGTCAGACCCCTCGTTCCTTCGGGCCGGAGTGCCTCTGGAACAGGTGTCCAGGCATGCTTTGGTCTTCACGGATGCCTCTGCCATGGGCTGGGGAGCCACGTACAACGGGCATGCAGTGTCAGGGGTTTGGACGGGCCCGCACCTGCATTGGCACATCAACTGCCTCGAGTTGCTAGCAGTGCATCTCGCTCTGAGCCGCCTCAAAAGGCTGCTACGGGGCAAAGATGTACTGGTCCGCACGGACAACACCGCGACCGCTGCGTATATATCAACCGACAAGGTGGTCTGCGCTCCCGTCGAATGTCGCAACTCGCCCGCCATCTCCTCCTTTGGAGTCAGAAGTGTCTGAGGTCGCTTCGGGCCATTCATGTCCCTGGTGTGAGCAACCGTGTGGCCGACGAGCTTTCACGAGCTGCGCTCCCAGGGGAATGGCGACTCCACCCCCAGGTGGTTCAGCTGATTTGGAGACAGTTCGGGGCGGCACAGGTCGACCTGTTTGCCTCCCCAGAAATGTCCCACTGCCAGTGGTTCTATTCGCTGACCAAGGGTACACTTGGCACGGATACACTTGCGCACAGCTGGCCCCAGGGGCTGCGCGAATATGCGTTTCCCCCAGTGAGCCTACTTGCACAAACACTGTGCAAGGTATGGGAGGACGAGGAGCAGGTCCTGTTGGTGGCGCCTTACTGGCCCAACCGGACCTGGTTCCCAGAACTGTGGAAGCTTCATGTCTGGCTCCTGGACGGGACGCCGAGGTTCTAGGTGACTTACCCCAAGAGGTAGTTAACACCATCACTTCGGCACGAGCACCGTCTACAAGACAGGCTTATGCTTTGAAGTGGAACCTGTTCGTCGAGTGGTGTTCTTCTCGCCGAGAAGACCCCCGAAGATGTTCGATCGCGTCTGTGCTTTCCTTCCTGCAGCGAGGGTTGGAGCGTAGGCTGTCGCCCTCCACCCTCAAGGTCTATGTTGCTGCAATATCTGCCTATCACGACCACGTAGAAGGTAAGACAGTTGGGAAGCACGACCTGGGCGTTAGGTTCCTCAGGGGGGCGAGACGGTTAAATCCTCCTAGACCCCCCTCCATACCCTCTTGGGATCTTGCTCTGGTGCTCAGAGCACTTCAGAATGCCCCATTTGAGCCCTTGCGGTCAGCAGAGCTAAAGATTCTGTCTATGAAGACTTTTGGCCGCACTGGCCTCCATCAAGAGGGTAGGGGACCTGCAGGCATTTTCGGTCGACGAATCGTGCCTAGAGTTCGGGCCGGGTGACACCCACGTGGTACTGAGACCCCGGCCTGGCTATGTGCCCAAGGTTCCTACCACTCCCTTCAGGAGGCAGACCCTGCACTGGAGGAGGCAGACCCAGCCCTAGCTTTGTACTGTCCCGTCCGCGCTCTGCGGATCTACGTGGATAGAACTCAAAGCTTCAGGACCTCAGATCAGCAGAAGGGAAAGGCTGTCTCCAAGCAGAGGATGGCCCACTGGATAGTGGATGCCATCACCTTGGCTTACCAAGCACAAGGTGTGCCCTGTCCGCTCAGGGTGCGAGCACACTCTACTAAAAGTGTTGCATCCTCCTGGGCGCTGGCACGTGGCGCCTCACTGTCAGACATCTGTAGAACTGCAGGCTGGGCGACACCCAACACGTTCGCTAGATTCTATAGTCTACGTGTAGAGCCAGTGTCCTCCTGTGTTCTCGCCTCAAACGGGTAGAAGCACTGAGAGGCCCTGGCTCTTGTCGGCTTGCTGCGCCCCGGCGCTTTAATTCTCCAGAAGCAAACTCTGTCGAGTCCTCCATCTCCCTCGGTGCCGGACGTGGCGGAACGTCTGGCATCAGGCCCCTTGCCGCTGAATCCTTGAGAACCGGTACTGGGCTGGGGATATATGAGTGACCCTGCGGGGATCCCATATATTTTTCCACGGTCGCTCCTACGGGAAGCCTGTGTCTTTCCCTTGGGAGAGCCCTCCCCTTGGTGGGGGAGTTGCGGGCTATGGCTCAGCATTGTACTCCACATAACTCCTTCGGGGTATGATGTGGGTTCCGCAGCGTTCCCTTCCAGTAGGGCACGCTTTCCCAGTGTTATCCAATAAGTCACTGAGCGGGTCATGCGGAACAGCAGTGATGGACTTCTCTGTGTGAGCCCCGTCTCATCAGGTAAGAGAGCTTAGGAGGCTCACACAGGGCACTGGATGGGGGCAGAGGCCATGGTGCTTTGGTAGGGATTCCTATTCGTCGGTACTCCGACGTGGCGTCGAGAGTGACCGACTGAATGGGAACGTCTCGGTTACGTATATAACCCTCGTTCCCTGAAGGAGGGAACGGAGACGCCACGTCCCGTCGCCATGTCCTCTGTACCCTGCTGGGGTGCCAGTTCACCTACTCGGCTCCGAAGCAAAAAAACTAATTTGATGCAAGCACCTGTGCCTCCTTTATACCCACACGGAGTGGCATGAGCAGCTGGTGCAATCATTGCATGCCAATGTGCATTGGCTCGTTTAGTTACACTCGAAGTAGATTGGCTCTCGTTAGCGAGATTCCTATTCGTCGGTACTCCGACGTGGCGTCTCCGTTCCCTCCTTCAGGGAACGAGGGTTACATACGTAACCGAGACGTTCCAGGGGGTTAATAAAGGTCTTCTGAAGTGAATCTATGCATTTTTTTTGTTTACTTTATAAACTGTAATCACTAGCTTCTGGTAAAGGCCTTCCGCACACTCACGAGATAGTCGAGTTCTGGTGTATGATGTAGGGGGTATTGTAAGCTTAGGTGAGAGTAGACGCCTCTCACAGTTAAAAAAATAGGGCTGGGCAACAAACTCAAGCTTCTCTGACATTTCTTTTTAAAAAATCTCATTTTAGACTTCTGATTCGTGACCGGTGTTTTGTTTTGCTGTATCCGCTAGGAATCTGAATGCATCATTGTGCATTTCATTGAATTTTTATGTTTCCTCAACAATTCATTTTCCATCATTTGAATTCATTGGAAATTGTCACCTTGTAAATAGCCACATTCTCTCATGAGCTCAGGTTGGTGCTTTCAGTATATTGAACCTCACTGTACACATAATACTTATGCATGATGAGCATATGATATGTACTTAATTTCATGCCACTGATTGTGATATGATATTACAACTGCAGATGCACCAGTGTATGAGTGTGGAGGGAATTCAGGGACATCTACATTCTGAGCACAGGTTTTATTAAAACTTGTGAAAACATGCTCCAGCAGATTAATATTCCTAACAAACAAATTTCAACAGTGCTGCGTAATTATCATATTATTGAGATGTGAAGGAAGTCCCCGCCCAAGAAAATGTCAGATCAAAGTGCCTGAAGATAAAAACTGTAACCAGGCTAATTTACGCTTGCATCCCTTTTAAGTTCAGTGCCAATGGTATTAAGAGAAGAGGGCTTGTGACAAAATGTTTACTCACACAAACAATCATGTACACCCGACACAGACATGTAAACACAAAAGACATTATCACGTGCATCAGTTTTATGTATTGAAACTCGAATAAATGTCTGCATGACGGGGGTATGTTCTTCATGACAACAACACGAAAGTAACCGTGTAATGGCCCTTCTCTGTCAGCCACAGCATAGCCGTGTCATGTTTACCACAATTTCCAATTTCAAGGCTTTTCCTGTCCTCACAGACAAGAGCTGCTTATCTTCTGAGCTTAATTCAGAGGACATAATAGATTGTAATTGAGCTGCCTAGTCCCTTTGGTGGTTGACCCCACTTTAACAGCAATTATCATCTTGCCAAGTTCCCACCTCTAATGCCTCGGCTTCATACGGTCACTTTCACCCCAGTGGATCTCAGACAACTCTACAACATCATCTTTATTGCAGCACCATTGCGTTTATTGGTGCCAAAAGACATTAGACTGATAAGGGGATAAAACAAGATCGTATAAGTTGCGGTAATTAGATTTTTTCAATTACCAAGATATTGGCTCTGGAGTAAAATAACAGATGCTTTTTTTTTGGCATGACAAACCTGTGGCATTTAACAGTCCAGACAACCCATTGCTAGGCCAAAACTTTTTTAACTTTAGAAATTATGTGGAATGGACATGTAAAGTCAAGGAATTGTTATTTGTACAGAACAATTCAAGCCCCAGTAGAGCTGAGATTTGGCTCAACAACATTTTTTGTGTTTTCATAAGCACTTAAATATAAAAATTATGTGTATCTGCAGTTCTAAAGCTGCATTGCCAAACTCATAGTGAAGATCTTTTGGCAGAGATGATGATAAATGACTTCCGTTTGAACCCTTTCTAGCATGATAGTTAAAGAGACTGTTCATCCAAAAGTGAAAATTCTGTCATCACTTATGTTGTTCAAAATATGTATGAAAAATATGAAACAAAATTCGTTCTTTTGCGGAACATAAAAGAAGAGATTTTTAAGAATGTTGGTAATCAAACCATTTGGTGACCATTGACTTCCATTTTATGGACACCAAAAAGTTCCAGAGAAGAAAGTCATACAGGTAAACTCTACCTTTTAAAAGTTTATCATTTTGTTCCTGGTACCGCCATAACACTTACAGGAAAATGTTTTTTTTTAAGATTCTTAAAAAGAGATTCATTCTGACATAGCAGCCTAATCTCATTGGAATTTTTATTACACAAGATTTCATTTCTGTATGAATGTACGATCTAACTCCATGACTCTGACTCCAAGAGATAATCATTAAGGCCGACCCCTAACCCCGTGCCTCAACCTAATTCTCAGGGAGGCGTGAGCAGATCATATGAATGAGATTTTATATGCAAGGTTTTGCCTCATCATGAATTGTCATGAGAATATGTTGGAAATCATCTCTGGTTATCCTACTTGAATCTACTGAAGCCTTATGAAACCTAGCAGGTGAGAAATAGAGGCGAGCTTCCCCACACTACAAATTCTGTGTTGTGTATTTTCTGGTAATCAAATGAAGACATAAAATTTATCTTTTAATTGAATTAAACTTTTTTGTCAAACAAAGCTGCACAAATGAGCTTTATACTGTTAAAATTAAAACATGGAAGAAAAATTGTGATATATTACTTAAAAAAAGGTTCGATCTAAATTCTACTGTACAACAGTAATATATTTGTCAAGTTAAACCGGACTTTTATTTTGACGGGTTGCCGTGAATACCTTTGAGTTTGTATGTGGTAATGACATGACGGTAGTTTTTCTCAAATGAAACGGTAAAATGCTCATGAAGTGACACTCAGAGCGCCTCTGGAGATGACGGACATGCGTTCAGGTCCTCGTATGAGATGGAAACACGCGACCGTCACACGCAATTCTGTCACACAGACACGCAGGATTCTCATTTAAATAGTCTTTTTGCTATTCACAGACACTAGTCTACATCACTAGATGCGTTCTCAGGTACCGAAAGTTGGTACCAATTGATTTCATGTGAATCGGTACTCGGTAGTACCGGCGTAATTCGGTCGGTGCCCTCAAAAGTACCGAGTTCGGTACCCAACCCTAGTAACCGGAGACGATCCCTTTCGAGCTGGTCTCCCGACACTGCTTCAATGATAGGTGTCACTATGGGGATATATAAAATGTATATACACTCACCTAAAGGATTATTAGGAACACCATACTAATACTGTGTTTGACCCCCTTTCGCCTTCAGAACTGCCTTAATTCTACGTGGCATTGATTCAACAAGGTGCTGAAAGCATTCTTTAGAAATGTTGGCCCATATTGATAGGATAGCATCTTGCAGTTGATGGAGATTTGTGGGATGCACATCCAGGGCACGAAGCTCCCGTTCCACCACATCCCAAAGATGCTCTATTGGATTGAGATCTGGTGACTGTGGGGGCCATTTTAGTATTAGTATCAGAGGATGGGTACATGGTGGTCATAAAGGGATGGTCATGGTCAGAAACAATGTTCAGGTAGGCCGTGGCATTTAAACGATGCCCAATTGGCATTAAGGGGCCTAAAGTGTGCCAAGAAAACATCCCCCACACCATTACACCACCACCACCAGCCTGCACAGTGGTAACAAGGCATGATGGATCCATGTTCTCATTCTGTTTACGCCAAATTCTGACTCTACCATCTGAATGTCTCAACAGAAATCGAGACTCATCAGACCAGGCAACATTTTTCCAGTCTTCAACTGTCCAATTTTGGTGAGCTCGTGCAAATTGTAGCCTCTTTTTCCTATTTGTAGTGGAGATGAGTGGTACCCGGTGGGGTCTTCTGCTGTTGTAGCCCATCCGCCTCAAGGTTGTGCGTGTTGTGGCTTCACAAATGCTTTGCTACATACCTCGGTTGTAACGAGTGGTTATTTCAGTCAAAGTTGCTCTTCTATCAGCTTGAATCAGTCGGCCCATTCTCCTCTGACCTCTAGCATCAACAAGGCATTTTCGCCCACAGGACTGCCGCATACTGGATGTTTTTCCCTTTTCACACCATTCTTTGTAAACTCTAGAAATGGTTGTGCGTGAAAATCCCAGTAACTGAGCAGATTGTGAAATACTCAGACCGGCCCGTCTGGCACCAACAACCATGCCACGCTCAAAATTGCTTAAATCACCTTTCTTTCCCATTCTGACATTCAGTTTGGAGTTCAGGAGATTGTCTTGACCAGGACCACACCCCTAAATGCATTGAAGCAACTGCCATGTGATTGGTTGATTAGATAATTGCATTAATGAGAAATTGAACAGGTGTTCCTAATAATCCTTTAGGTGAGTGTATTTTTATATATCAAATATATAAAAAACTTAATGCAACGGAGACTTAAGCTCATAAGCTTAGCGGCAATACAGCTATAAAAACAAGTTGCATAAGCATAGACTACTGCAAACACATTGCAGAGTAAAGAACAGCGGTTTTGTCTGCATCCTTGATAAACCATACACTCACTGCCAGCATTCATGTCGACAAAGAAAGAATAAGGGTGTAACCCCAGCATCCTGGCCAAATTTGCCCATTGACCTCTGTCCGTCATGGCCTCCTAATCCTCCCCATATACTGATTGGCTTCATCACTCTGTCTCCTCTCCACCAATAAGCTGGTATGTGGTGAAGGTTCTGGCTCAATATGGCTGCCGTCGCATCATCCAGGTGGATGCTGCACATTGGTGGTAGTTGAGGAGATTCCCGCCTTCTATATGTAAAGCCCTTTAAGTACCCAGAAAAGCGCTATATAAATGTATCAAATTATTATAATTATTATTATAACTAATGTCCGCTGCAACACCGATGCCGGTGCTGTCATGAACATAATACAAGCGTGGTTAATACCCTGCAGATTAAACACGAGGGCAGCAGGAAACCTGGTGCCAATCACCAGTCAGTTATTTACATGACTTAGTCGAACACTGCCAACTCTGTGACTGCAACAGATTAAGACGAATATTGAACATGGATTCAGTTAGCTTAATTCCTGCACAGACAATACATGCGTTGCAAGGAACATCCAGGTTATAAACACGTATAGGCCATAGCAACATGCATAGGTGCCTCATAGCCCACCTGGCATAGGTTTTTCTGCACCTGTGTGGGAGAATCACAAACAGTGATTCATTGTCTGTGCTTTTACACCATGAATGTGTACAACAGCAATGCGGATAGATACAACCCACGAGGGTGACCATTCGCGCAGAAAGGCAGCAGTGTCTGTATCTGTAACAACAGACTGCAGATGGCTAAACAACCTAGTTGAACACCAGGGCTTAGCAGGAGCGTCAACAACTGTCATAATAGCCAACAGCGTTGCCACTAGGAGTCCTCACAGCTGATAGGCAGAGCCAGACAAATGAGCTGCCAGCTCAGGTACACCAAATTTTGCGAATAGAAGACTAGGAGATAAGTGAGGTTAATCACTCACTGAAAGCACTTGAGATGCCAAGGACGGCACATCCAACTTGCAAAACCTGGCATTGGTGTTTAGTGAAGATCAGCCGGCTGCAAAACATATATTCCGAATAGATGTGCCTTTAGACCAGGCCCTAATGAAATTGACTTCTGTACACGACAGACCGCTGCACTGAGTCAGGGGCTTTTTATCGTGTGAGTGAGTAGTAGAAGTGATTGTGCTTTGTACATGTATAGTAGAACAAGGGCCCATGCTTAGAACCTTAGCTGAAGTCTCCGCGTTCAGTTCGCAGCTCTACCACAGGGGGGAAGAGCGTGAGAAGCCGGGTTTATGTCCTTTTGAAGGGTCGGGTGAGTGGAATGCGGACGCTTAGTCGGCATAAGCTCATCACTGGAGTCCATAAAGTCCACCGCACTATAGAGGGCAGAGAGACTTGTGCAGCGCTGCTTCTGAGTGGGGATGCCCAGGCAGAAACACTGCAGTCCATTGCTCCTGAAAGAAATTGTCATACTCACCGGAATGCTGCGGGGGAAGTGACAATCCAGGCACCATCCCTCGGATGAGCATACCTCAATGGCAAGCAGTAACGCTAGGTGGCTTCTAGAAGCTGAAGGAAAAGATTCTGAGGCTATGGCGTTCAGCGGCGCCCCTATAGTGCAGGAGACCCTGCCTCTATTTCACGCACTTGAACGCCATTGGCGCCATTCGCAAGATTTCATAAGGCTTCAGTAGATTCAAGAAGGAGGGGATACAACTTTACACGTTGCTAATGTTTAAAGGATAGTTCACCCAAACAATGATTTACTCACCCTCAAGCCATCCTAGGTGTATATGACATTCTTCTTTCAGACGAATACAATCAGAGTTATATAAAAAAATATCCTGGCTAATCCAGCCTTTATAATTGCAGTGAATGGGAGCCCAAAATTTGAAGCCCAATAAAGGGCATCCATCAATTATAAGAGAAATCCACACGGCTCCACGAGGTTAATAAAGGCCTTCTGTTTTTGTAAGAAAAATGTCCATATTTATAACTTTAGAAAAGTAAAATATCTAGCTTCGGTCAGATCGCCTTCCGTATTCAATTTACAAAGAAAGTGTAACGCCTCTCGCAGTTCAAAGCTCTTATGCTAGGTCATACGTTGCCTCCGTTACGTTTTTTTCCGTACATTGAATACGGAATATCTGTCGGAATCTGTCGGAAGCTATATATTTTCTGTCGGAAGCTATATATTTTCTGTCGGAAGCTAGATATTTTACTTTATAACTGGTTAAATAAATATATATATATATATATACACTCACCTAAAGGATTATTAGGAACACCATACTAATACTGTGTTTGACCCCCTTTCGCCTTCAGAACTGCCTTAATTCTATGTGGCATTGATTCAACAAGGTGCTGAAAGCATTCTTTAGAAATGCTGGCCCATATTGATAGGATAGCATCTTGCAGTTGATGGAGATTTGTGGGATGCACATCCAGGGCACGAAGCTCCCGTTCCACCACATCCCAAAGATGCTCTATTGGGTTGAGATCTGGTGACTGTGGGGGCCAATTTAGTACAGTGAACTCATTGTCATGTTCAAGAAACCAATTTGAAATGATTGGAGCTTTGTGACATGGTGCATTATCCTGCTGGAAGTAGCCATCAGAGGATGGGTACATGGTGGTCATAAAGGCATGATGGATCCATGTTCTCATTCTGTTTACGCCAAATTCTGACTCTACCATCTGAATTTCTCAACAGAAATCGAGACTCTTCAGACCAAGCAACATTTTTCCAGTCTTCAACTGTCCAAATTTGGTGAGCTCGTGCAAATTGTAGCCTCTTTTTCCTATTTGTAGTGGAGATGAGTGGTACCCGGTGGGGTCTTCTGCTGTTGTAGCCCATCCGCCTCAAGGTTGTGCGTGTTGTGGCTTCACAAATGCTTTGCTGTATACCTCGGTTGTAACAAGTGGTTATTTCAGTCAAAGTTGCTCTTCTATCAGCTTGAATCAGTCGGCCCATTCTCCTCTGACCTCTAGCATCAACAAGGCATTTTCGCCCACAGGACTGCCGCATACTGGATGTTTTTCCCTTTTCACACCATTCTTTGTAAACTCTAGAAATGGTTGTGCGTGAAAATCCCAGTAACTGAGCAGATTGTGAAATACTCAGACCGGCCCGTCTGGCACCAACAACCATGCCACGCTCTAAATTGCTTACATCACCTTTCTTTCCCATTCTGACATTCAGTTTGGAGTTCAGGAGATTGTCTTGACCAGGACCACACCCCTAAATGCATTGAAGCAACTGCCATGTGATTGGTTGATTAGATAATTGCATTAATGAGAAATTGTTCCTAATAATCCTTTAGGTGAGTGTATATATATATATATATAGATAGATACATATATTTTACTTACACAAACACATTGCTTTGCTTCAGAAGGTCTTTATAAACCACCCAGAGCCATGTGGATTACTTTTTTTGGTCTTCAAATTCAAATTATTAAGCTTGGATTATTTCATATTTGGGTGAACTATCCTTTTAAGTCACGATGCAATGGAAGTAGCGACAGAACTAATTCCGTTTTGTGACATACATCCACATGATACAGATTATGGAAAAAGTAGAAGAAAAAACGTTAAATAACTTTGTTTTATCCACCGGTTGTTGATTGGATGATGAGTAAAATATATATTTAATATATTTACGTTGATCATTTAATTTTACTTCATGCATTTGTCTCCTCTGTGCAGAATAATTTTGGTAGAAATATTTATATTTTTCATTGAATGTTAGGGTTCCTTACATGGCTTCTTTTTCCTACACATTTACTACATTTTATCATTTTTATAAATATATACACTCTATATGTCACTCTATAAATTCATAAACACTTTTGTTGGAATAGGATGGTGTATGATGAAAAACATCATATGGGTTTGTAGTTTTCAATACATTCTTTCTAATGCTTCCAAGACTGTCACAAGTCATTTCTACAGTTTCGACAAAACTCATTTATGTTAGCCAGCAAGATGACATTATCTTGGAAACAAATCAGCAGAATTTGCAAATACAATGTGGAATACATAACAAAAAATCTAGACAATGTCCCTAGGCCATCGGGCCCTCCTTATTGTTGAGCCCTGCCGAGTATAAATGCTGTCTCATTGCGTGACTAGGATTTCTGGCCATCTTTTCGGCACCATCAATAATACATGCTGATGATTTAACTAGTTTTGTAAAACATTTCCATCCCCTGCATAATTTATCTCACCCAGTCACTGCATAATGAATAGCACTCAACAGACAAACTGCAGTGTTGCAGTATTCAGATTTAGAGTCATTGAGAGATTAACCTACCATTATGTGTAACAGAGCTTCCACTGCCACCTTGGTAACCGTAGAAGCACAAAGAGCAAGCCCTGTGAACACATGGAGATGTGAATTTTCCCATCGTTCACAACAGATGTTTATCTGCCAATATAAGTAACAAACTTATGTGACTTTAAATACATTTATACAAATCTAGAAAGCCAAATGCATACTAACAGCAAGATATATTTTTCTAAATGCAAATGTGTCTGTGTGTGTTCAGTGACTAAGACAAGTATATATATATTTACGCTTGTATGTCCTAATCCAACAGCAACTTTGTGAATGTATGAATTTCATTAAAGATGCAATGTAAAACCAATAAAACAGTGTTATTAGAACACCAGGAAGTGTTGTTGTTATTTGAGGAAGGGTGAACCTGCCAGGAAAACACTTTGAAGTAAAACTCCTGAAAGAAGAGCTTTAGAGGCAGCCATACTCCTAGTAGAGTGGGCTCAGACTGACATAGTTGAAGGTTGTCCGGCAAGAGAGAAAGCCTCAACCATCCACTTGCTCATTCTCTGCTTAGATGCTGGGGACCCTTGCAAGGTGACCCAAAACAGATAAACAGTTCAGATTTATGCCACAGGGCAGCTCTATGGACGTAAGCATCTAATGCACGGACTGGACAAAGCAGATTACTCTTTTCCTGGTCTGGATCTCGGACTGGAGGAGGACAGAAGGCCTGCAGCCTAGGGTAAAGAAATGCTTTCACCATGCTGGGTGTGAACAAACATGAAGGGTCAACTGACAGGGCATGCAAATATCGCATTATTTAAGAGACGTGAAAGCAAGTAGGAACAATATTTTAAGAGTCAGGAACTGGAACCTCCTCAACAGGCTCAAAGCGGGCCATGGACAGGCCGGGGAGAACCACAGCCAGATCCCAAGCCGGGACCCTAGTGCGTAACTGCAGGCTTCAGCCTCAATGTACCACAGAGGAAACGGGTTACCAACAGGCCTCTCCCCAAAGACATTCCGACCAAAGGATGGAGCTATGGCCGCCACATAAACCTTTAAAGTGGATGTGGATAACCCTGCAGCAAATCGCTCTTGCAGGAATTCCAGCACTGTACCAACAGAGTAGTTAACTGGGTCCAGCTGACAACCACTGCACCAAGAAGTGAACACTCTCCACTTCAGGGCATACATTTTCCTAGTGGAGTGTCCCAACAACCTCAGTTGAAAGACCGCAATCTATGAACTTTCACAGACCTTAAGTTGAGCAACCGTAGCAATCGCTTCCCAGCCCGTGAGAGAAGGATTCATTGTTAGCATTTTGCAATGGAAAGGAGCTCCCAACACGGGACCTTGGGATAGGAACCAAGGTTTCTTCCACATAACAAAAGCATGTGGTCGCATGACCTTGATCATGCAAAATGGGTTCCCTCTCAGGGAAAACCCCCTGGTCCTGAGCCACCTATGTAGGGATCTCATATACAGCAGGCAAAAAGGTGAAAGTGGCGGGTGGGGGATAAAGCTAGACCGAAAGGAAGAACACGATATTGGTGTACTTCACCCCTGAAAGCAGACCTCAGAAACTTCCTGTGTTGTGGAAGGATGGAGATATGTAAATATGCATCCCTTGAGATTAGAGACCTGCAAAAATATACGTTACCTTCTCCCACCTGAACATTCATGTTTTGTCCCGCTCCCGCCTGCAAAAGCCTGCATAAAATGAAATTGTGTCAAGTAATTTAACATAAAAGCAAGCGTGTACTCCCTTAATAATTCCTAAAAAGCTGAATCGCAATCTGAATCTCACAAAGCTCCGTTATCAGTGAAGCTGACTGCATAATGAATCTTTCATAATGTCTACACTTTATTTGTTATAATCAGTGGTGGAGAGAGTACTAAAAATTTTACTTAAGTAAAAGTATTGCTATTTAATAAATAATTTACTTGAGTACAAGTAGAAGTACTGAAAAATATTATGGAAGCAGCCTTTGAAATTAGATGCAGCTCATAGAATATTTTAATAGAAATAATAATAATATTTAATAAGAGTATTAAACTTATGACGTTCTATAAAGTAAGTATGTGTAGGTATAAGGGAACAATATGTAATATTCAGGAAACTATCAGGAAAATTAACAAATCATTTATACTGTAAATATTTTTAATTAAGGGGTAATTAACTGTTTAGTTACAAGGTAAGTACAATAAAACAGTACACAATCTGATATCATTCGGAAATCTTTATTTGAAAAAACAACTTTCAAAACAGATTTACAACACTTATTATTCATTTCTCTTGCTTGGCTTCATCCTCCTTCTTTTTTGTTCTTGCCACAGATGAATCTTAACAAGGAATCTTATGTCTCTAGCTATTCTGTATTATGTATTTAAAGAAAATACAGTACACCCAGAAATGTCCTCACTATTTACTTGTCTTTTACCCTCATGCCATCCAAGATGTATACAACTTTCTTTCTTCATATGAACACAGAAAAGAAATAAATAATCTCTGCTAATGAAAACTCATTTGGGTTCCTAAAAGTTGAATCTCAATGGATGAATTAATGTCTTCTGAAGTGAAACGATAAATGTTTGTAAAAAAAATACCAATATTTAAAAAAAAAATTAAACTGTAGACTATCGTTTCTGACCAACAGTCATCTGTGTGTGAATGAGAGGGTTGAGTTACTTGAAGCATAACTCAAAGCGTGAAGCTTGACGTAAGCTCGGTGAGAAACTCTGGTCACGGGGATGTCAGATGCCGTCCGTTTTTATTTTTTTAAATAAATGCTCACAACAGTATACAAACAATAACGTCTCGTATGTAACCCTCGTTCCCTGAAGGAGGTAATAGAGATGTATGTCGGACGTCACAGACAAATTGGGATCACTTCAGCCCCTATCAGCTTCGAGATATAGAGAGCGGCCAATGGCCATTGGCGTGCGAGATTTGCATCTTGCGCTCCTCCCCGTGCCGCAGGTATAAACAGGAGGTGAATATAGCGCACCATTGTTTTTTAACTGAGGAGCCGAACTAGTGACTCAGCCATGCAGTGATGGTACAGCAACTGTGGCGACAGGACGTACGTCTCCATTCCCTCCTTCAGGGAACGAGGGATACATATATAACCGAGACGTTCCCTTTCAGTCTGTCATGTTCAACGTACATCACCGACGAATTGGGATCCCTATGGAAAATGCCACAGTTACTACCACTTCCAGCGCCCAGCGAAAGCCCCTTAGACCCCCGTCTGTTTGGGGCGGGAACTGCTCGGAACTGTTCCGCTGCGGAAGCCACATCCTACCCAAAGGGAGGTATCATGTGGAATATCTACATATATCTGTCAGCGAGGTGCCATGCGCCAGCACCCAGGAAGAGGCCACACTCCTAGTGGAGTGGGCCCTCAACCCGAGCGGGCAAGGCATGCCTTGGGTTTCATATGCCAAGGCGATGGCATCCACTATCCAGTGGGCCATCCTCTGCTTGGAGACAGCCTTTCCCTTCTGCTGGCCTCTGTAACAGAAGCTTTGCGTTCTGTCCACGTAAGTCCGCAGAGCGTGAACGGGACAGAGAAAAGCCAGGGCTGGGTCTGCCTCCACCACGAAAGGGAGTGGTGGGAACCTTGGCACATATCCGGGCCGGGGTCTCAGGATTACATGAGAGTTACCTGTCCCGAATTCCAGGCACGATTCCTCGAACCGAAAATGTCTGCAGGTCCCCTACCCTCTTGATGGAAGCCAATGCAAGGTTCAAAGGGAGATCTCTGCAGTGCGGTTAGCACCAGAGAGAAGTCCCAAAAGGGGATGGAGTGAGGGCAAGGCGGATTTAATCTCCTCGCCCCACTCAGTAACCTGACGATCAGATCATGCTTCCCTAAGGACTTACCATCAACCATGTCGTGATTTGCGGCGATAGCGGTAACATAGACTTGGTGGAGGGAGACAGCCTTCGCTCTAACCCTCGCTCTAACTGATCGAACATCTTCGGTGGTTTTTTCGTTGCTCTGGTGGAAGTGATGGTGTCTACCACAGTCTGTGGTAGGCCAACTAGAACCTCCACATCCTGTCCAGGGACCAGACATGGAGTTTCCACGGGTGCCATAGGGTGCCCCGTCTCTGAGTCAGGAGGTCCTTCCTCAGAGGAATTGCTCTTTACTCATGCACATGCTGGAAAAAGCTGGTTGAATGCGAAAAGATTAGTAAATTATGAGAGCATTTCTGGGTGTACTTTTTCTTTTAATAAAAAATAATACAGAATATCAAAAGACATGGGATTCCTGGAAATGGAAATAACGAAAAAGAAGAACAAGAAGAGGAAGACAAGCAAGATAAACAAAAAAGGGACAAAACATGGGTGACTCCCTCTTTCACCACAAAAGAGTACCGACCGCAAAGTTGCCATGTTCTCACAGTGAGGATAGGACCTATCCACAAAAGCTGTCCAGCGTGCTTACGACCCAGACACATGAGACAGAGATCGTGGCCATCCGAGACAGATAAGTATCTCCAGCAACCAGAAACACACTAGCCGAAAGCTAGCGCTTTCCCCTAACGTTTTGCTCTTGTAGAGGAAAACTGCTCTTTTTTGCTCTTTTGCTGAAGCACCAGGGGAAATTCTCAATACTCTATACGTGCATGGGGTGGAGGGACTGGAATGCCTATTCAACAACTGTGTGACCTGAAACAGAAAGCCTTTAACAAACACAAGGCCTCATCAAAAAGAGTTTGTAAGACCTAGTGAACTGCAAAACCCAGAATCCAAAGCTGGCACCAGAAGGCACACACAGCATTGCCACAATGCAAGACCATTCTACAAAAGGCTCCTAGCCAGCAGAGAACAGAACAGTCACCATGGCAACAGACCTAGGACCAGACCAACTATTGGTAGATGACATGTAAGAGAGCCTCCTTACCCTGCAAACACCACAGGATGTTCAACAGCAGTCTACAACAACACCCCCTTTGATGCTCTTCAAATGGGTGCAAATTGGAGACTGCACAAGGACAACTGGACACAACCACTCCTGAGTTACAGGAGCTGCTGACACTAGCAAAACAACTATTTGAACTGAATTTCAAGTGCTTAGAAGAAATAATTTATGAATCCTGGCAAGATGACAGGTAACACTGACTCAACACCTGCTGTATTGACACCTGCTGAACCTTGTGACCATCCCCTACGGACAGCATCCACCACAGCCCACCACATGTGTAATGGAGGTATGTCCAATCTTCTTGCACCTATGTCATTGCTCCCTGTTGTCTACAGGTCAGACAACAATGTTTGAAATGGGGGATGTACCGGAGACCAAATAACACCCCAAATGCAGCTAAGACCATACCATGGTGGTAGTTAAACAAACTCAGGGTTACATAATTAGTTTCAAGTTGACAAAGTTGACATTATCTATATATTCATGTTTAATTGAACTAAATGTATAATAATAATTGTTAAACTAAAATGTATAATGTGTAATGGATTAGGGGTATAATAATAATATAAATGATATACAAATCATTTAAAATAATTAGAATAAATAACCATTGCTAAAACCCAGAATTTTTTTTTCTGGGTTTTACTATGTAGTGACTTTAATTTGGAGCAAGAAACTGGACGAGTGACACTTTTCTCACATCTGATTGGTTCAATTTCAGTTTGAGAACATAACCTGCTGTAGAGCACCAGTTACTATGGCGATGAACACCGCTAAAAGCCAAACCACTTTCATGGTGCCTAAAACCCAGAATTGGCACAAACGAAACTGAAACATACCTGACTATCCACCTAGGCCCCAGGCCTCTGGTTAACGTGGTAACAAAGACTGGTTTACATCTCAAAGGAATTTGACACAGACAAATGTACCCTTTTGTACCCTTTTACCCTTTTCTAAACTGTCCTTCCTAATCCTATACCCTCTATATATAATCACTTCAGAATACAAGCGATTCCCTATGTAATCATATGCGTCATTAACGTAATTTTCGTCACGCAGTTAGATGATCTTAAAAGTCAGAGTTTATCACAATCACACTGAGCATCTACAAACACCTGTAACCCTAGTAGGAGGAAATTTCCATTCTAACTCTTTAACCCGATTCTGCTTCTCTGTTTGTGATCAGGCCATTTTAAGCCGTTAAACTTTGGGAAAGTTTTCAGTGATCCAGTAATCGAATTCATTCAAACAATCCAAAACAGCGCTAATGTAAAAAAGGCAGGGCTAATTACATCAGAGACATCAGAGAGAATAGAGAGATGAAGAGTGAGACTGCCTGTTTATTCAGCAGAAAAGAGATTACAGAGAACGAGAGGAACGGCACAAACTGCGTGACCGTGAGATTACCGCTGCTTATTTAAAAACAAACTGCTGTTCTCACAGCAACTAAATGTTGGTGAGGGCGTTTGTTGTTGTGACTTTGCTGCACTTATTTCCTGTGTGTTGCCGGGTTCTTCCCTGGGTGCTTCAGCACTTCCTAAAAAAGAGTTTCCTCACAAAAAGAGCAACACGTGTGTGACACTGCGTCTTTTTCAAGATGTCATTCCACCCGTGAGTTTCTGGATGCGGTAGTTCCCTGTCGCCAGCTGAAGGTCACAATTGTTGTATCACGTGTCTGGGCATTCAGCACGCTGAGGCAGCTTTTGTGGATAGTTCATGTTCCCACTGCGGGAACATGACTATCTCTGTGCTTAGGTCGAGGCCCCTGACCCCTCACAAGCGCCGCAGCCGGTAGAGTTTCCGGAGGAAATCACTGGCCCCTCCCATGGGCGTCCAGTGGTGACCTTTGGGGCTCCAGCTGACGAACATATGTCGATCGCTGCATCGGAGGGGGAGTTCCAGTCCTCGGGGGATGAAGATTCGGCTGTACTGCCTCCCTCTGGGAGAGTGGCAACGGTCGAATCGGACTCCGAGTTGATGGCTATGCTTTCCCGGGCCGCCGAAAAGGTCAGGCTTGAGTGGAACCCTCTACCACGTCCCGAACCTTCTAGGTTGGATGATTGATTTCTCGGGGCGGGTCGCGCCAGTGCCTTTCTTCCCGGAGGTGAATGAGGAGCTCACCAGATCGTTGATTACACCTTTCAGTGCCAGAAACAGACCTAGTGGCTCCTCCATCCTCACTACTCTTGACAGCGGGCAAGCCAGGGGGTACGTGGGAATCCTGCCAGTGGAGCGGGCCGTCGCGATGCAACTGTGTCTGGTGACCGCTTCCAACTGGCGCGGTGACCCGCGACTCCCGTCCAAGGCCTGTAAGTTCTCTTCCAGTCTGACTGCGAAGGCTTACAGGTCTTGTGGCCAGGCTGCGTCCGCCTTGCATGCCATGGCGTTGCTCCAGGTGCACCAGGCCCAAGCACTCATAGACATGCACGAGGGTAGGCCTGACCCAGAGCTCCCTCAGGGCGACGAAAGTCACCGCCCGTTCTCTTGGCCAGGCGATGTCCACCTTAGTGGTCCAGGAATTACATCTCTGGCCCAACCTGGGTGACATGACGGAGACCGATAAATATCGGTTCCTGGACTCCCCCATCTCCTCGACCGGGTTGTTCGGCAATGCGGTCGAAAGCTTTGCCCAGCAGTTCTCGGCCGCCCAGAAGCAGACGGAGGCTATTAAGCACATCCTGCCCTGGCGGCCAGCTGCTGCCTCCACCCTGCCGCCGGTTGCAGTGCCTCCACCTGCCCGTCGCCAAGGACATCCGCCCGCCGCCGCCCCCACTCCCGCCCTAGCGCAGCAGCAGCCTCCACTCGGAGGAGGGCCGAGGGTGAATCCTTTGTTCTCATTTGGTTTATGTTCCTCCGCTGGCCCCAGCGCCAGCGGTACCCAAATTTTTAAAGAAAGAGCAGTTTCCAAAATCTCTGGGTGCCAAGAGAGCGCGCTTGGCAGTGTTCGACACTCCCATGCCTTGTCACTCTCAGGCGCCTCTCCAAACACCAGCGGGGGGTGCCGGCTGTGGGGACGCACACAAGCGGCCTTCTCACACTCGCACACCCCCTCAGTGGAAGCAGGTAAGTGTTGCACAGCTCACTCAGACCCCACTTCGGGCCGCTACCATGCTGTCCGAGTCGGTCCCTGCATTCCGCCTTGCTGCCCCGCTGCGGGTACGTCTGTGGTGCCGATGGTCCCGCTTGTACGGTCACTGGGACCTCATGGCTCATCCGTACCATCAGACTCGGCTATGCGATTCAGTCCACCCGGCGTCCCCCCAAGTTCAGGATTCTACAGTCCGTACTTCATTGTACCCAAGAAAGGCGGCGGGATACGGCCGACCTTGGATCTGCGATTCTTGGCTACCGGCTACCGTTCAGAATGCTAACGCAGAAACGCATCTTCAGGTGCATCCGTCCCCAAGATTGGTTTGCAGCGATCGACCTGAAGGACACGTACTTTCATGTCTCGATTCTCCCTCAACACAGACCGTTTCTACGCTTTGCGTTCGACGGACGAGCATATCAGTACAAAGTCCTACCCTTCAGGCTGACCCTGTCGCCCTGTGTCTTCACGAAAGTCGCGGAGGCGGCCATTGCTCCCATGAGAGAGCGTGGTGTTTGCATCTCAACTATCTCGACGACGATCCTTGCCCAGTCACGAGAGCAGTTGTGCGAACACAGGGACATGGTGCTCAGTCACCTCAGCCGGTTGGGTCTTCGGGTCAACTGTGAAAAGAGCAAACTCTGCCCCACACAGAGGATCTCTTTTCTCAGTATGGAGCTGGATTCGGTTGGCCTGACAGCACGCCTCACAGAGGAGCGCGTCCAGTCGGTGTTGAACTGCTTGAATTCGTTCAAATGCAGGACAGCGGTACCACTGAAACATTTTCAGAGGTTCCTGGGGCATACGGCATCCGCAGCCACAGTAACGCCGCTCGGATTGCTTCATATGAGACTGCTTCAACGCTGGCTACACGGCCGAGTCCAGAGATGGGCGTGGCACAGCGGATTCCTCCATGTCCCTGTGACTCAGTGGTGCTGCCAAACCTTCAGCCCGTGGTCGGACCCTTCATTTCTACAGGCAGGAGTTTCTCTAGAACAAATGTCCAGGCATGCTGTTGTCTCCACAGATGCCTCATCCACCGGCTGGGGTGCCACGTACAACGTGCTTGCAGTTTCGGGTCTGTGGACGGGGCCTCAACTGCAATGGCATATCAATTGCCTCGAGTTGTTAGCAGTTCGTCTTGCACTGGGCCGCTTTAAAATGCCGCTACTAGGTAAGCACGTTCTGGTCCGGACGGACAACACTGCAGCCGTTGCATACATCAACAAACAGGGTGGTCACAACTCGCCCGCCATCTCCTCCTATGGAGTCAGAAGCATCTGAGGTCGCTTCGTGCCATTCACATTCCGGGCCTGCTCAATCGTGTGGCCGACGAGCTCTCACGACAGCCAGTGCTCCCCCGAGAGTGGAGACTCCATCCCCAGGTGGTCCAGCTGATCTGGAGTCGCTTCGGGACTGCACAGGTAGACCTGTTTGCCGCCCCGGACACGACCCACTGCCAGTTGTTTTATTCCCTGACCGAAGGGACCCTCGTCTCAGATGCTCTGGCACACAGCTGGCCCCGGGGCCTACGCAAGTATGCGTTTCCCCCAGTGAGCCTTCTTGCACAGACTCTGTGCAAGGTCAGGGAGGACGAGGAGCAAGTCCTGTTGGTTGCTCCGTATTGGCCCAACCGGACTTGGTTCCCGGAACTAGTGCTTCTCGCGACAGCACCTCCCTGGCCCATTCCTCTGAGGAAGGACCTCCTGACTCAGAGACGGGGCACCCTATGGCACCCATGTCCAGACCTCTGGAAACTCCATGTCTGGTCCCTGGACGGGACGCGGAGGTTCTAGGTGGCCTACCACAGGCTGTGGTAGACACTATCACTTCCGCTAGAGCTCCCTCTACGAGGCGCCTCTATGCGTTGAAGTGGAACCTGTTCGTCGACTGGTGTTCTTCTCGCCGAGAAGACACCCGGAGATGTTCGATCAGTTCTGTGCTTTCCTTCCTACAAGATGGGTTGGAGCGAAGGCTGTCTCCCTCCACCCTCAAAGTCTATGTTGACGGTATCGCCGCTAATCATGACATGGTAGATGGTAAGTCTTTAGGGAAGCATGATCTGATCGTCAGGTTCCTGAGGGGGGGCGAGGAGACTAAATCTGCCTCGCCCCCCCTTTATACCCTCCTGGGACTTCACTCTGGTGCTAACCGCACTGCAGAGAGCGCCCTTTAAGCCTTTGCAGTCAGCTGAGTTAAAAATCCTGTCTCTGAAGACAGTACTCCTGACTGCATTGGCCTCTATCAAGAGGGTAGGGGACCTGCAGGCATTTTCGGTCGACGAATCGTGCCTGGAATTCGGGCCTGGTAACTCTCGTGTAATCCTGAAACCCCAGCCCGGATATGTGCCCAAGGTTCCCACCACTGGATAGTGAATGGCATCGTCTTGGCGTATCAAACCCAAGACATGCCCTGCCCGCTCGGGTTAAGAGCCCACTCCACTAGGGGTGTAGCTTCTTCCTGGGCGTTGGCTCGTGGCGCCTCGCTGATGGATATTTGTAGAGCTGCAGGCTGGGCGACACATAACACGTTCGCTAGATTTTATAGCCTCCGTGTAGAGCCGGTATCTTCCTGTGTGCTCACTTCCCATAGTCAGTAACACCGAAGTGCCCGTTCTAAGTGTCGGCTTGCTGCGTCATTCCCTTCCCTATGGAACGGATACGTGCGCTTATATGCTCCAGTCGAGTTCCCCAGAACGACGAACCCGCGGCAGTCGGATGTGGCGGAGCGTCCGACGCCAGGTCTAACACTCATATGCATTGGTGGAACTTGTGTTAGGCTGGGTTCCATATGTTGTGACCCCCACGGCGGTCCCATATGTGTATTCTTCCATGGTACGGCTCCCTACGGCGAGTCCGTGACTTTCCCTCGGCAGAGCTCTCTGCCGTCTCAGTTAGGTGTTGTTCCCCTGTCTGCTTGGCCGGGGCCACCCCTGGGACTCCGTATGTTGCACTCCCCACGGCCAGTCCATATGTGTATTCTCCACATGGTAACTCCCTTCGGGCATGATGTGGCTTCCGCAGCATCCCTCCGGGCACGCTTTCCCAGCATTATCCAATAGTCTGCTGAATGGGTCTTGCGGAACAGCAGTGTGACTCTCCACGCGTGAAATTTCCATCCGCAACAGACGGGGTCTGAGGGGCTCTCGCCGGGCGCTGGAAGTGGTAGTAACTGTGGCGTTTTCCAAAGGGATCCCAATTCATCGGTGACGTCCGACATACGTTGAACGTGACCGACTGAAAGGGAACGTCTCCGTTACGAATGGTAACGTATGGCAACACAGTTGCTGTACCATCACTGCAGGGCAGAGTCACTAGTTCGGCTCCTCAGTGAAAAACAACAGTGCGCTGCATTCGCTTCCGCTTTATACCCGCACTGCGGGGCGGTATATTTAATTATAGTATATTTGACAGAAAGGGTAGATTTGAGATTGGCCCGTAATTGACTAATTCTATAGGATCAAGCTGTCTTTTTTTTTAATAAGAGGTTTAATAATAGCCAGCTTAAAGGTTTTCGGTACATATCCTAATGACAAAGATGAATTAATGATATTAAAAAGAGGATCTATGACCTCTGGAAGCACCTCTTTCAGTAGCTTAGTTGGTATAGGGTCAAGCATACACGTTGTTGATTTAGATGATTTAACAAGTTTAGCCAATTCTTTCTCTACTATAGCAGTGAATGAGTGGAATGTTCCCTTTCAAAAGCTACACTCAATGCTGCACGTCAATGAAATTGACCCGGAGGTATTTATAGCCTCGGCCGGTGATGTTATAGGCGCACCTGCTACACGAGGCTATAAATAGATGAGCTCCAGCTGTAGCCATCAGGTCTTTTTGTTTTTAGACCACTCTGTGTTGGTGTGTTACAAAGTCTATGAAAAATCTAAAAAATCTCTCTTTCTCTTCAAAGCTCAACTCAAGATCTTTTGTCAGGAGTTAGTTTTTAACTGATAGTGTGCAGACTTCTCTCTTTCATCTCTGTGATACAAGTGAAAAGAGTTCAAGTAAAAAGAAGTTCTATCAGTTAAAGAGAAATGAGTCAGCAGAAGCGGTGTGTGCCTCCATGCTCTCGCCCGATAGCAGACATGGACACACATGAGTTCTGCTTTGTGTTTTTTGGGGGAAGAGCACGCGGTCGCTGCATTGGAGTCAGGCGAGTGCCAGCATTGTGAACTGTTCACGGTGAAGATGCTGCGCGCTCGGCTTGGCTTCTTTCAGTCCGCACCCACATTGCCATGGTGGGGCTCTAGGATGGATTTGGCTGACGAGCAGGAGACGGGTCCGTCCCTTTTGACTGCTCGTCTACCAGATCCACAACTCTCCCTGCGCGATTCCGAAGCGCACGCCGGTGCCTCTTCGGCTCGCGCGCGGGAGGAGAATGACATATCTCTTGGGTCTGCGGATTTTGAGCAGCCACTTTCTGAGCGTTCCTCACACGATGACAAATCCGTTGAGGAATTATTGGAAGTGGTTACTCGCGCGGTGGCCAGGTTGCAGATTGACTGGCCCCGTGAACAAGAGATCCCTAAATCCATGCTTGAGGATAGGTTTCTGTCCAGTGGCGGGGGAGAGAGAACGCAACATCAGTCTCTCCCCTTCTTTGTGGACCTCCATGGCGAATTATCAAAGTCATGGAATAAACCATATTCCTTGCGTGTTTGTGCCGTCGACGTCGACGTCGACTTTTTCGACTATCGTGGGCGCGAAAGAACGCAGGTATACGGAGATGCCACATGTTGAAGAGACGCTGTTGGCGTTGGTGCTGGAGCGAGTGAAGATCCGGTGGGACGGAGAGCTCGCTGCCGCGCCCCTGGGTCGAGGTGGGGTGGCTGCCGTCTGAGAGGGAGCGGAGGAGTCATTGGCGTTCGCCGTGGGCCGAAGCCTGCTGCCATCCGCCATGATGGGGAGGAGCAGGGAGCGCGGGACTCATTGCCGGCTGCCCTTTAATAGGAGGAGCCACCGCCGTCCGCCAGGGGGCGGATGAGGATCGAGCCGTCCACCGAGCATCCAGTGCCATCGCATGGCACCGCGAGGAAGAGCCTCTCGGCTGGCTGAGGACCGAGCAGCAGTGTGTCGGGGAACCGGACCACAATTTTTTTTTTTCTTTTCTTTTCATTTCTCCTCTCTCCCCTCTCTCGTTTTGTCGCTCCTCATGCTCCTGGCTTCGTTTCTCTCGCCTCTCTGTCCTTACCTCCAGGTACCGCGGTCGCCGTGATCGCCCTCCCCCCAGAGGTAGAGCGCCGTCTCGGGAGTGCCCCCCAGCCTGCGAAGGGTGTTGGGGGTATGTGGCGAGCAGTGAGGTGAGGGACCGTGAGAGCGGGCCGGTGACGAGCGATAATGAGCTCCAGCTGCGCGCCACACCGGTCTCGTCTCACGGAGGAGTGACGGGAGCATAAAAGGAGGAGCGACGACAGTGCAAGACGAGAGAGGACCAGGCCTGGATTTACGTTGTGTTTTTGTTTACGTTTTGTTTTGTGTGTGCGCGGCAGTCGTCCGTGAGGGGCTGTTTATTTATTTGATTAAAGTTTTAAAAGTTCGCCGGTTTCCCGCCTCCTTCTTCCTGGAAGATACGAACTGCGTTATAGTACTGTCTGATGCGATACTGTAGTAGATGGTTGCATAGTTATAATTTTCTCCCTAATATTATCAATCTTGCACAAAAGAAGTTCATAAAGTCATTACTGCTGTGCTTTTTGCAAATGTCAGAAGTTGAATCTTTATTTCTTGTTAATTTAGCCACTGTATCAAATAAATACCAAGGGTGTGTTTGTTTTCTTCTAAGAGAGTCGAGAAATAAGCAGATCTAGCAGTTTTACAGCCTTTCTGTACGCAATCATGCTCTCTTTCCATGAAATGTGAAAAACCTTGTTTTGTTTTCTTCCAGCTGCGCTCCATTTTAAACATAAAATGACATACAATATTACATATACACCACATAGAACATCACATATATCCAGGAATGTAAGATTAAACAAGGAATTTGCAACAGTAATTAGTGGTTGCAGATTTGTTCTGATAGTAGCCAGTGCTTAAAGGATTAGTTGCTTCAAAATGAAAATTTCCTGATATTTTACTCACCCCCATCTCATGCAAGATGTTCATGTCTTTCTTTCTTTAGTCGAAAAGAAATTAAGTTTTTTGAGGAAAACATTCCAGAATTTTTCTCCCTATCACAGACTTCTATGGCAATCAAAATGCTGAAGGTCCAAATCAATGCAGTTTTAAAGCGCTTCGAAGGGCATCAGAGCCCCTAAGAGGAGGGGGAGCAAGATTATGGATAATTTTGTACATCAGGCATACATCACTGTAAAATACAAAATTATTAAAATTAAAAACTTTTGGTACAAAAGGGTACAATGATGATGGTCCCTTGTTTTTTTTCTAGCACTTTCAGATTTTTTTTTATGGAGAGAGTACACAGGCTTAAGTGTAGTCGCGCCTGCCTGTGACCAAGTTGTTATACAATACGCCAAATGAGGGAGAATCAAGGTATGTACAAAAAGTAGTGCAGCTGATTGAGACAGCTGGTGCCTGATGATTTTAAAATTATTTAAATTAAATGTAACATTATTTATAACCATTCTTACTTTTTTTTAAAAGACAGGTGTTGGTCAATTATTATTCCTAAATATTTGAAGTGTCACAGAGTTGTGTTTTTCGTGCAGTGAAATACATGCAAACTGTCTTGCTTACATTAACAGGGTGTCCGCGGGGTTTTAAAAAGTATTAAAAGGTAGTAAATCAAATTAGTAAAAATTAAGGCCATTAAAAGGTGTTAATCGCCATTTTAGGAGGTATTAATTTTTTGAAATATTTTTTTTTTGCAAACTACAGTATAAATGGTTGTCTTTCAAATTTTCCCTGCCAACCAGAGCCACTAAGTTTTTTTCGGTCGGCAAAACTGTGGATGAAACATTTTGTATTGGTCAAGAGGGTATAGTTTTATAAATCTCAAACTCTTGTTTAATGGTTAGAAATGTCAGGGCTCGACAACAACTGCCCGATTGACCAGGGCCAGTAAAAGACACTCAGGCCTTTTACTTGCCCACTCGAGTCAGTGCTGCATCTTCACTGAAGTTGATAATTTTCACATTTGTAAGCCTTGCCTATTTAAATATTCAAGCGCACATAGACAAGAAAGTGCCCGTGTCTCAGTTTGGTTCTCGCGCAGTGCAGCAACACTAGTTTAAGCGCACCCTGAATGTTGCGCGTGAACATTCAAACAAAATTATGTCAAAATGCCTGTCTTGTCGAGTATCATCGTAAACATAGTTGGTTATTTCTTTTGAATGAACGTAAACATGAAATATGCCAGTCACCGCCAGCATTTTTGTCATTTTCACAAGTTTGATGGCCCACAGAACATCTTGTATGAATATCTGCACATGCAATATGCTGTTTATTGCTGATGATCGCACTATTTTTCATATGCATCTGCTTATATAGCTCGTTTCTGCTTCTTCACCTGTGTTTTGATCAGGAGATTCTGAGATGTGTAATAGCGCCCCTTGCCGTATAACAGGAAAACAGGGAAATCTGGAAAATATCGGCATACAAATTGGCATACGGTCCACGCACCGCGGGTTTAAATACGGAAGTGGAATACCGCATCCTCGCTTGCAACTTCGGAGCCGAACGGTTTGCTGTATCAAGCTGTTTCTACAAAGAGTGTTTAGACGAGTCTCGAGGAGGATCGCTCTCTTACCTGGGTGCTGGTGTGACGGCGTGAGTCAGCGAGTGGCCGCTGCAACATACACTTGTTTCTGTGTTGGTTGGCTGGGTGTTTCCATTTTTTGAGTGCTCACATGCAGGCTTGCAATCGGACTGCTGTGAGCCGCGGCCATCTCCCTGAGTGCTTCAGCACTTCTAAAAGAGCATTTCCTTCTAAAAGAGCAACACGGTTTGACCCTGCGTCTTTTGTCATTCAAACCGTGTGTTTCTGGATGTGGTTGTTTCCTGTCCTCATTTCACGGCCACAATCTCTCTCGCATATAAACGTGAGATTGTGTTCGTGGGTGATTCATATGAGAGTGTGATCACGTCGAAGGCTGTGTGACGTCGAGCGGCCGGCTGACCGCGGGTTGTCACGGCGCTCTCATCCTGAGACCCAGGCCCGGATACGTGCCCAAGGTTCCCACCACTCCCTTCCGGGACCAGGTGGTGAACCTGCAAGCGCTGCCTTCGGAGGAGGCAGACCCAGCCCAGCCCCAGCTCCCTGCTCCTCCCCATCATGGCGGATGGCAGCAGGCTTCGGCCCACAGCGAACGCCAATGACTCCTCCGCTCCCTCTCAGACGGCAGCCACCCCACCTTGACCCAGGGGCACGGCAGCGAGCTCTCCGTCCCACCGGATCTTCACTCGCTCCAGCACCAACGCCTCGGGCAGCCCCTCGCGGTCTTCACTCATCCACGCTGCCCGACCTCCTCAGCACCGTGATCCCCCTCAGCAGCGAGGGCTCTTCGACAGCATGTCCCTCCTTCCTCCCGGTTTCAGCCCAAGACGTGCCTTGCCCGTTCAGGGTGCGAGCTCACTCCACTAGGAGTGGTGCCTCCTCCTGGGCGCTGGCTCAAGGCGCCTCGCTGACAGATATATGTAGAGCTGCGGGCTGGGCGACACCAAAGACGTTTGCTAGATTCTATAGCCTCTGTGTAGAGCCGGTTTTCTTCCCGTGTAGTCGCCTCCAGTGGCCGGTAAACGTGAAGTACCCGCTCTTGTGTCGGCTTGCAACGCCACTCCCGCCCGCTGGGCCGGATACGTGCGTCTATTGTCTCCAGTTGTGTTCCCCAGAAATGGCTAACCCTGTGAGCTCCTCCGTTACCCCTCCGGTGTCAGACGTTGCGGCCGTCTGATGCTAGGCCTGCACCCGTATGCTTGTGGAACGTGTGTGTAGCCTGGGTCCATATATGGTGGTTCCCTAATTGGTAACCCCATATGTGTATTCTTCTATGGTAGCTGCTACCCTACTTGGCTAACCCCATGTCTTTCCCTTGACAGAGCTTGCTATGTCGTCTCTGGCGGTGTTCTCTTCCCCCTGGGACCAGGTTGGATCCACCCCAGAGACCGCCATATGGTACTTCCCTGACAGGTTAGTCCTTATGGTTTTCCACCTCTCCTCCTTAAGGACGTGGCTCCGCAGCATCCCGTCTGCCTGACGGGCACGCTTTCCCAGCATTATCCAATAGTCTCACTGAGTGGGTCTTGCAGAAACAGCTGTGACGGACCTTCCCTGCTTGGTGCACTGACTCTTGCTCTAACCTAGGAGCACTTCAGCGAGCCCAAGCAGGGCGCTGGAAGGGCCAGCCTTCCTGGCGTGTTGGTAGGGATCCCCAATTCGTCGGTCAGTTCCGACGTACTTCGAACATGACCAACTGAAAGGGAACATCTCGGTTACGTATGTAACCCTCGTTCCCTGAAGGTGGGAACGGAGACGTACGTCCCGTCGCCAGGTGCTGTGCTTCCACTGAAGGGCCAAGTCGGCTCCTCAGTTGGAAAAGCGAGGATGCAGTATTCTACTTCTGTATTTATACCTGCGCTGTGGGGCGGTGCGTGGACCGCATGCCAATGTGTATTGTTTGTTTTTATACACTCGAAGTAGATTGGTCTCTGAAAATGATCCCCAATTCGTCGGTCAGTTCCGACGTACGTCTCCGTTACCTCCTTCAGGGAATGAGGGTTACATACGTAACCGAGACGTTTTCTAACAAAAGGCATAAAATCACTCACTGCTCTTGACTGAATAACTTTAATAAGGGTTAATCTATATTTATACAGTGAAGACTATGCAGTGATATTGAACATTTGATTACTATTTCTGTACCTGAAAATCTAGTTTAGACCTACATGAAAAACCTGAAAAGAACTGTTTTTCAATTGTATGTTTGTTCTGTTGTATTTATTTGTGCTGTTGCTCATAATTATTTAATTACAGACTGTCTTTAACAATAATTAAAATTTATATGAGTTAGGTTCTTTGGAGTCAACCTTATTTATTAAGGTTACATGGATCAAAAGCAACAAAAACAATAACTAGGCCTATTTTATTTTATTTATTACTTTTTTGTGGTGGGGCCTGTACAAATTTTGGAAGGGCAAGTACAATTTTTACCACTGGCCCGACTGGGCCTGTAGAAAAAATCCTTAGTGTTGAGCCTTGAACATGTTGCCGTATAAACCTGCAACTCAATTGCATGTTGGTTTTAAAAAATATTGAGAAGGTATTAAAAATGGTATTAAAAGGTATTGAATTTACCTCCAGGATTTCTGTATATACCCTGATTAAGAGACAAACAAGACTTATTTAACCAATCCAAGACTTTCACCATTGCAGATGTCAGTTTTCTTGCAGCAAGTTTTTTAGTTCTTTCATGAGTAAAAAGCACAGCATCATCTGCATACATTAGAACGTTAACACCTGGACATACTTGAGGGAGATCATTAATATAAATACTAAATAAAATAGGTCTTAAAATAGACCCTTGAAGGACCCCTATAGTACAGCTAGCAAAGGAAGAACACTTATCATCCACTTTTGTACATTGTTTCCTATTAGTTAGGTATGATTTCATCCAGGTCAAGGCAGTAGCAGATAAATTAAAATTCTGAAGTTTGGAAATTAAACAGTTATGATTAACTGTGTCAAATGCCTTTGCAAGATCTAAAAACATAGCTCCAACAACACCACTTTGTCAAGTTGAAAAAACAATTAGCCATTTCTGTAGAATGGTTCTGGCATTTCTTAGAATTAATAAACAACTACCAATGAGCGTTCTCTGGAGAAACTGGTTAGTTGATTCTGGTATTAATTCTGCTACAGCAAGTTAATTATTGCAGCTGATTTAAATATTTATAATTAATTATAATTAGTTATGATTTTTTATATTTTCTTTTGAGCTACACTGAATGTACAAGAATCAGAATTTACTGTACAAGCCATAACAAAGAGATGAAAAAAAAAAAAAATTCTCCCTAATAGTTTGGCCGTTCTGATCTCTATCAGTCACTGCAGATAACTGAAGATCTGTGGTGGGTTTTGTGAGTGTGTGTGTTATTACAAGCTTAAATCCCCATTTACCTAAGGGATTACAAGAGAGAATGAGAAGCATGCGGATCGGATCAAAGCAGAAAGCGCTATATAATTCCAAGAGGGTGCTTTATTAGAAATTAAATAAGAGAATTAAGAATTACTGCAAGGTTCACGGTCAGTGGCTTTCTTAATTTAAACCATGTTACTCCTTATTAGACTTTGCAATTACAATTACAGCCTGAGTTATTCGAAGGAGTATGGTGCATGAAATATGAAATGAAGGAAGCTAATTTATTCCAATTATTCATGATACGGCCGTCTGACTCCATGGCCTTTTCCTAGTGAAATAAGGTGCTTTAAATGAGGGAACATTGAAAAGCAGTGATCTCGAAGCGCTATCTGGAAATATAAGGTAGCCGATATAGTCTTGTTTTAAACAGGTTAATAGCTCTTTATAGAAATGGTGTGGAAATATTAAAGTTGAAGGACCCATATGGTTGGCCTTTAGTCTGCCAGAATAATAAATTAAATGATCTTTTATAGGCCTCACCGGCCACAGATTTTGTTGGTTGAATTCAAACTGAATTCTGAAGGGCGAGGGATGTGCCTAAAGCAGAATCCCAAAAGGCATAAAAAGCACAAAAGGCATTTTATTTTTATGTAGGTCAGTGGAACAGAAAAAAAGCAGGTTTTGATGTTTTTTACTTTTTTACTGATTTTTTTTAGAATGCATAATGCACATTACAAACAGCGTGAGACGCGAGCACAACAATCAAACATGACCATCTAGTGTATGTTTATGTTACACAATATAGTTACAAACATTGGAACACTTTAATATGATTATTTTAGTCAAATATTAATCATCTTTATGGAAATATTAGTGGATAAGTCCATGACATGCAGCACTGTACTGTAATCTGGAAACGTTACAGCTCTGCTTGTTCTGTTCCTCTGCAGTCTCTAAAAGTAGCTAATAAAAAAAAAGTCAACTTAAATCAACATTTTTATGTTCATTTATTTAATTAATTGGAGAGCAATTCTATAATATTTGGGATAATATACAGTTAGCCAGTAGTTATTGCAAAATAAACATCTTCAGTGTTATTCAAGACATCTATGCTTAGGGTCGAGGTTCTGATCACTCTGTCTGGGTTTATTTTGCAATAATAACTTGTAAGTGTTACCCTTTTCTTAAACCTAGGGGTTAATTTAAATATTTCCCAAACAAGAAAACCGGTCGGTATGATTACTTAAATAAAGATAGTTGTAAATAAACCTTTTCCCTATGCCAGTTACACAATACTTTCACTAAAAATCAATTAAACAACTTGTGTTAGTTTCCCCAGAAATCAGTAACTTGTTAAATGAATTAACTTGTCAAACTCAATGAAATCCCAGAATACAAATGTTAAGGAGAAAAAGAATAACAAATATTTATTTTTACATGAATGTAATAACCCCCTTTTAAAGAAAACAATCAATGAAGAAACAAATAACAGCCTTTTGTAAGAAAAACAGAAAAACTTCTGCCCAATGGTATGTGAATTACTTTGCTTCTTGTAAATAAAATATATAAATCACCTTCTTAGTCTTAGAATGCTTCTTTTGTCCCTCCTATGCTTTCTACACTAGCATTCTTAACCTTTTCTTCCTACTTTAGAACACTGTACTCAATCAGCATACAAGATGACAAATTCAAACCCTGTTAAAGAGTTAAACACTCCAGAAACACGTAGAGAAATAAGGAAAATGAAACAATATTCCTCTCAACATCAAGTGTACACTTGAAAAACCTGTGATTCACAACATAAACGTTCTTTACGTTTAGTATGCAAATTAGTTATGAGTCAGTGACCCATTATCGACTGGGTCCCATTATCTCAGTGACCCATTGTCTACTGACAACTTCTCCCATTCTCGTTTCAACAGCTTCCTCTCAGGGTGGTTGTGAGGGACACTACTTGCAGGTTTCTTATGACAGACAGCTTCCCACACCTCTCCCAGGCACGCATCATTCCTTTGGGCAGCTTGAATCTCACTTGGACTAAGCTCAGGTAAGTGGTCTGCCACTAATGCAGTAGCTTGACAATAAGCCTTACGAACAGCAGACATATGGGCTCCTATCTGTTGTACAACACATGGATAAGAGACACAACATGCTCTTCTCTCCACAGACATTGCCTGACAAAGAGCTCGGACACACCCACTGTTGGAATTTCCTGCCACTCATTATCTGCACTTAGGTGGGTATGTGGACATTCCAGTTTGTGCGCAGGATAATTTCTAAGCAGTCACACAACACACTAAGCAGTCCATCGGGAGACAAAGAGTTCAGAGGATTTGTAGCATGGCGAGGATTTGTAGGATGGCTTGTCAGCGCTCACAGGTGAGTTGATATTTTTCTTCTTTTTAGAGGATGGGTAGCCCTGCAACAGTTCATTTAGAGGCCGGCACATGTTTGAGAAATCCTTCACAAAACGGCGGTAATATCCATAGAACCCTAAAAATGCTCGGAGCTCTGTCACCGTTTGAGGCTTGGGCCAGGATACAACAGCCTCGATCTTTGAAGGGTCAGTAGATATTCCATCCTGTAAAATGATATGCCCCACATAGTTCACCGCTGTCCTGCCGAATTGACACTTATCAAGGGAGATCTTCAGCCCTTCTTCCCTCAACCTATCCAGAACCTTCAACAGCCACTGTTGGTACTCTTCAAGAGTCCGCCCGAAGACAATTAGGTCATCTAAGTACACAAGCACCTCCAAGAAGTTAATTTCTCCTACAGTTCTCTCCATGACCCTCTGAAAAGTAGCAGGTGCTCCACAGATACCCTGGGGCATAAACTCAAATTCATAAAAACCCAACAGACAGATGAATCCAGTCTTTTCCTTGTTGGTGTCACTCATGGGTTTGATAATATCCACTCCTCAGATCTAAAACAGCAAACCATTTACTCCCAGAAAGGCTGTGAAGAGCATCCTCAATTCGGGGTACAGTGTACTGATCTGGTCTGGTCCATTGGTTGAGAGTCTACACACATTTTGACCTTCCCTGACTTTTTACACACCACTACAATGGGCGAAGAGTAGGGGCTACAGGACTCTGAAATAATCTTAAGGAAAACACTTCTTTCCTCTACATCAGATCCTCACACAAAGTCTGTTTTGCTTCTCCTGGCATCGGAGAGTCTCCAAAATCAAATGATGCAGGCAACAAATTATTTTGTACTGATGGTCGGTGGAGGAAAGTTGTGGCACCAAGGTCACTGGAAATACACGAGCAAGAGGAGTTCCTCGCTTTATCCATACCTCTCTTGTAGACGTGTTCCTGACAGACACTTTGACCCGTTGGCTGGACACAATGGATCCTGAATGAACTTCAGGCCTCACTTGCAAATCAGTAGTAAATGCATCATCAACTTCCACTTTGTCTACTAACAACATAGATTCAGCCAGCTGACCGGGGAATTTAGGTAGACATGGGAGTTGCATAACCTGACCTGGCTTTAAGACAACAGGAGAATACTTCACAAACCAAACTGTTTCATGTTTGTTCGGATCACCCTGTGACACGTCTGTCTGCTGAATAGACTCAAATGCCTCTCAGATTACAGGATGTATAGTCAACACGTTCAGGAACTTCTCTCCAGCCTGTTCGTGACAAGACTCAAGCAGCTTCCTCACTAAGCTAGTGTTGGTCCCAACCAAAATGGCTATCCCCTCCAAGCTAAGAACCCAGATCTCAAGATTTTCCACAGGTGGAAGAGGCAAGTGCTTCAGATACATACCATAGAAACTACGGTACAATAGAGTGACCTGAGAGCCACTGTCAAGAAAAGCTCTTGTGTAAACCCCTTCAATTTGAACAGGCACCTCAGAGACAGGCCCTACTAAACCTACAGGCAATTTTGGCTGGCCAACATCAAGCAGACATGAAACATGAGTGGAACGTGGGTTATCTGGAGCTCCGTGTCGTTCCTTCACTGGGCTCTGCATAAGTTTTCCTGTAAGCGGTGCATTGTCATTAGCTTCAGCTTTACTTTCCTAAGATCCTCAGGTGCTTTGCATTCCCACTTCTTATGACCATCTTCACCGCAGTTGTAGCAGAAGATGCCAGGCAAAGTTACCCTGGAAGTTTTGGGCTTGTGGGCATTGTCTTGGTTCATAGCTTCCGATGTCTGACTGGGCATTTTCTGCAGGGCACGGGCAGAGGCAGGGGTCACAGTGGCCATGCTCAGTGGCACGGTGGCACGGTTGACTCTCCTGAGAAGACAACTCTTTAATCTCCTTCTTCAGACTATGTAATTCAGGCGGCACAGGCACCTGGGGAGAGGCAACATTAGCAACAGAAGCTTTAACATTCTCTCATGCAGCTACCCAATGTTCTTCTTCTCTCACTTCCTTCATCAACTGTGAGAAAGAAGGGGGATCTTGCAGGATCTTGTGAGTCATTCTGATTCGCAACGCAACCATATCCTTGGTTTGGGCCCCCTTAATAAGCTGCTCCATCCTGGTTCTATTTATAGCGGCTGCATCAATCCCACCCTTCAACAGGGCTCTGTGGAGAAGTTTATCTAGGCGGTACAAGAAAGCTTAAAGTTTCTCACCATTTTCCTGATAGGTATGGTGAAATCTAGCCATAAGGTCAGGCCCACTCTCAGTAGTTCCATATACAGTCTCAAGGGCAGCTAAGTACTCATCTGTGGTCGCAGAGGTATCACCCTCGGTGGCAGGACCATGGGCTACTAGACTACCCACTAAGTTGACACTCCAGGATCCAGCTTAATTTTCTATACCTATCTTAGGAGGTATAACATCAGGATCTAGATTAGCACTGGTCTCTGCTAAAATAAACAACCTGAGTTCTGATTGCTTTCCATCGGCTATGGAGGGGAAGACGACAACGCCCATGATTCCACGCTCATTCACGGCATCATCAAGCTACACCTTTGTTATTGTTTTGAATAAGCGACCTCTAGCGGCGAAACATATATATATACTGTGCCTTTAATAATTATATATATTTGAAAATGTATTAAATAATATATAAACTGTAGCTAACAAACAAGTTTACTCCAACAAACACCTTTTCATTTACATCCATGAATTTAATTTACACCTTCATAAATATAGTCATTTATACACTCAAACTCCCTCACAGTGTGGGAACGCTGTTTCTTCACATAAAATCTTGTGATTTCGACTTTGTTGTTTATCCAGACACAAGTGACAGCCAGCCTCCCCAACTAACCAATTACCAGTGTTAGAATCTTCTAGAATACACTCCTCTTCCCAGCACTGAAATGACAAACGTTCTAACATTCCAGGTTTGTTAAGCTGTATAATGGAGAACTCTAAGAGAAGGCATGTGATGGTATCAAATTTTCATGTTGCGTTTAATTGCTTAAGCTTTAAGCTTAAGCTTGTTATTGAAATAAGTTGCAAAAAAAAGCGTTGTCACAGGTTTAATAACTTTCTTCTAACAAAAAGAACCGAACATTTAAATACAATAAAGCAATACAAAACATTTATTAAAGTGCAAAAGAATATAAAGAACAATAGGTAACACTTTACAATAAGGTCTCACTAGTTAATGCATTAACTAACATTAACAAAGAGCAAATAGCTACATTTGTTATTTTTCTTTGATAACGTTAGTTAAAAAAAGCAACTGTTAGTTAATGTTAGCTCAGGTCCATTAAATAATACAGTTACAAATTTTGATTTTAATAATGTGTAATTAAATGTTGAAATTTACATTTAACTAAGATTAATTGTCATTGTCAGTTTGTTTACTAATGAATTAACTAATGTTAAATAATGGAGCCTTATATAGTCGCACACTTTACAGTGTGACTGAACAATAAAGAATCAGAACATATTCAAACAATATCTAGGGCATGTAGTCCAGATTCAAATATAAAAATAAATAGCCTTAAGTCTTTAAGTATTTGGTGATGTGATGAGCACTGTAGGAAATACAGAAATCTGAATGGCTGTTTGAAACACTATTTAGTAGCATGAGCCTGCTTTGTTTATAATGGTTACCGGGGAAACGACTGCATTTCTGCTGTTCCATCAGCGCCATCTGCTGTCAGAGAGTGAATGTGCACTTTCATACAGCGCGTCTCCTTCACTCGTCCCATCTTTGCTCATGCGCGTTTGTTTATATCAGTGCGCGTTCCTCTTTGACGCAGCATACAGCGGTGTTGTTCGTTTTAAACGGTTAATGGGTAAAGTATTCTAAAAATCTAAATAATTCGTAATAAATAATTATTCACGGTATTTTGAAATGCCCACGATAACAATATAGTGAATATTCATTATCGTGATATATCGTGTAACCGTATACCGGCACATGTCTATCTAAGAGTGGTGACTAGAATTCAGCTGTGGTGTTATCGGACACCTCCCATCAACATATACACACACATCCACCCAAACCCTCAGACAGGGATAACAATTTAAAAGGAAAGACTGGCAAACTAATGAACACTGACAGCACCCCCCAAGCTGTTTGCATTCCTGTCAAAATGCTAAGCAGTAAATAGATGGTGGAGTCACATATGCTTTTATCTTTACCAGCATGATGGAGGTTAAGAATGAAGCTGGGGACTTCCTTGCAGAATCAGTTATTGTTTAATATCATAAACCTTTCATTTCATTTCCTCTGATGTTATTCTAATCATATCTCAATAATACGGTAAGTTAGGAGCTGTCGGACAGAAATCACTTACATTGGAGATAATGAATGTTTGCTTTTTGATAAAGTTTTATTAATATTGTAATTTGTGAAAGTAATAATCAATGAGGTGTGAAGAGAGAAATCACATTAATTAGCTGTCATTGAAAATCAAGCCTGCATGGTACAGTATGGTGCAGGGGTATCAAACACATGGCTGTCAAAGGGTCTCTGATTTGAGGAAAAACAAATTAAAAATAAATTATGCTAAAAATATTCATGTTCATTTATTGTATTGGGTTACATCTGAAGTAATCTGTTTTTATCTGCAGCAGGAAAAATGTTTTGTCGATTTGTCATGCTGCATATTTGTATCTTACAGGGCAGGATTAGTGTATTTTTACAGCTAAAGTTATCCAACAGGATTACCAAGTTTATACAGTATGTAGCTTATTTAAGTAATATTGAGAAAGAGTTCTCTGAATATCAGCATAGCTGTGATTTGGCCCTTCCTAATAATCAGACCAACAGCGCATTTGCGAGTGTGATATTGCTTTTATACAACAATTGAAAAATGTTGCATTATGTCAGATTAGAATAAGGGTGTCCCAAAGCACAGTATGTTGAAAAGAGTGCCAAAAGTCCCCAGATGGTCTAGTATTTTCGGTATATGTTTGAAGTGTGAATCCGTGCAAACTCTAACAGCTAATATGGTGCACAACCCATTGCACTTTGGAGGGGGATTCGGTTCAGAAGTACAGTAAAAAAAAAAAAAAGTGTTATGTACTTTTTGTAATGGTCTACAGTGCACATAGTGTAAATCTCATCCTTAGCACAGTACTATAATCACGCAGCCCAATTTTTCTAATCACGCGTAAAATGTATGCTTAGCTCACAAATGCACTTTGATTTTTTTTTTTTTTCAACTAATTAATTTGCCCACAAGGTGTCAACACTGGCCTGGGCTGTTGTTTCACAATCAGAAAAGAAACAGAGGAGACAGAACAAGAAAAACAATTAACTAATTAAGACAGCAACAACAATAGACACCTGCATTGATGTGATTAAAATACATTTTTACTGCTCATAACTTTTGGATAGAAATATTGCAGATACTGGACAAAGATGACTCTTTCTAGTACGTATGTGTTGCTGCCTGTGTTCTCTATCAAATAGAGTATAGTTTAAAAGGCTAACCCTGAATCCAAATATGACTACTTTCATATTATATATAGTGGGTGAAAAAAAGTCGATCAGTAATCATCAGAATTAGTAGTATTCATAAAACAGTAGGTGAAAAGTACCTAGATAACCTACTATTTCTGAAGTATGTGATTCTGAAAGCGAGATTCTGAAGTGCGCATCCAATAGACACATTACTATACCATGAGGTATAGCGAATGGCAGTGAAGCAATTACGCTGTAGGTCAAATGAAATTTCTTTCATACTACACACATTCATACTATATAGAACATACTTTCTTAACAGTTGCAAGTTTTAAACCATGTAGTACCCACTATACGCAGCTTGTGTTCAACTGAACCAAAGTATACCTAAAGGGATAGTTCACCCAAAAATTTTAATTCTGTTAATTACTCTCACCCTCATGTCGTTCCAAACCCGTAAGACCTTTGTTCATCTTTGGAACACAAATGAAGCGGGTACTAATTATTAATACAAAACTCATAACCACAATGACATATTACTTAACAATTAGTTAATAGTCATGTGCCTCAACATGTAAAGTCATAACATAATGATACCTTTGCAAATCGTAAGCTAATGATTAATTAAAGCAGACAACTAGAAGTTGTCACTTAACAGGAGCGAAAAATGGGAGCGAGGACTCAAGTGCTGGAAGAAGGATGGATTTATTTAACAGCGAAAATAAAACAAACAAAAACACTCACGATGGGGAAAACCAAACTTGAAATAAACTTAAAGGGGGGGGTGAAATGCTGTTTCATGCATACTGAGTTTTTTTATACACTTTTAATGCCTTGGATTCACATGATAAACATGGACAAAGTTTTAAAAATTAAGTTGGACGTTTGATGGAGTATTTCTTTGCCAAAAATACTCCTTTCGGTTTCTTACAAGTTTCGGAATGTTTTTTCTGAGTATGAGTCTGTGTGACATTAAATGGGGTGGAATTTCCTTATACGGGTCCTAAGGGCACTTCTCCCAGAAGGGTGCACGCACACCCGTAGACCAGAGCCAGAGAGCGAAAGCAGTACGGCCATCATTGCTCGGCTTTAGGGAAGTCGTCGGCAGCGCTGCACAGGTCACAGGACTTCAAGAAATAAACAATGTCACCAAAGAAGTGTGTTTTTGGTTGCCAGGGCAAGACAACCCTGCACCCGGATTTGCAGATCGTCTATTGCTTAAGGAAGGAGCGGTCCCAGCGATAAAGGTTCACAGTCGTGCGTTGGAACCGCAGGCGGTGAGTAAAACTGCTTCAAATGTCTGTGTTGTTGGCTTTCGGTGCTCAAGCACAGCAAGTAATCTGGACCATAAATGTATGGCTGAATCTGATTGTTAGCCATGGTTTTTCACAAAGGATATCACAGCTTTCAGACGCTCTCAACGCAATAGCTGCTCGCGCTCGTCTTTTCTTGAGCTCCGCCCACACGACACACCTCCATCCACTCGGTTTTTACGGAAAGTCTCGGTACAGCGTATTTTTATTTTATAAATATAATAAAACTAAAAACTTTTCGGAGATATGAAGGATGCAATACTACTCTATAGGTACTCAAGATTTACATGAGATTGACTGAAACTGAGTGTTTCACCACCCCTTTAACACAAGGAGCAGGAACATGAAACATGAAACATGAAACAAGAAACATAAAGGAAACCAATGACCAGCACAGGACTGAAGACACAAGGAGATTATAAAAGGAACAAACAAGGTAGGTAATGAGGGAGAACAGGTGGGGCAAATTAACCAATAATCAGATAACAAGAAGGGCGGGATAGACAAAAGACCGGAGACATGACATCAGACCAAACATGACAAACACAAGCACATGGCTAGAAATTACAAAAACACAACATGTGCTACACAAGACAAAACAGACATGTGACAGACAGCTACCAGACACTCCACCAGAAAACACAAACACTTGTGGAAGATGGGGAACAGACAAAGCAGGTGGGATAGTCCATAAAGTCCTAGAAAGGACCAGGGAGGGAATGAGGCCCCGGGGCTGGTCCAGCCAATCAAACCCCGGGAGGGAGGGACAGGCCAGGGCGGGACGGGAGGGACAGGACAGGGCGGGATGGGAGGGACATACCCGGCGGGTTCCGGAATCTTTGGAAGCCAGGGTGGATCAGGCGGTTCCGGATCCCTGGCAGGGGGCCAGAGCGGCGCGCACAGTTCAGGGGGCCAGGGCGGCGCGCACAGTTCAGGAAGCGGAGTCCTCTCCGGACTCTGGTCAGGGGCTGGAACCATTTCTGGACGCTGGTCAGGGGCTGGAGCCGTGGCTGGCCACAGCAGAGCAAGATGCCCGGGCGGCGCGGGTAGAGCAAGGCGCCTGGGCAGTGCAGCTGGGACGGCAGCAACCTCCGGGACAGTAGACAGTAATGTAATTACAACTTTTAAGGCCCAGAAAGGTTAAAATAGTCCATGTGACTCCAGTGGTTCAACCTTAATTTTATGAAGCGACGAGAATACTTTTTGTGCGCAAAAACAAGCAAAAATAACGACTTTATTCATTAATTTCATTCTGGCCTGTGCCAGTCTCCTACGTAGTTTACGTTGTAAAAATAGTGTAGCGCCCGTGTCCTCATCACACGAATGCAACGTGGTGCTCACGTGAACAGCATCGGCTGCCATAGAACTCAGAAGTGTTGACAGGCTAGAACGAAAATGTTGAATAAAGTCGTTATTTTTGTTTGTTTTTTTACGCACAAAAATTTGCTTGAACCAGGTTGAACCAAGAATTTTGAACTAACGGTGAACTAACCAAAATTATTCTTTATTCAAAAAAAGTAGTCTACCTACTCAAGAGAATATGTGCTTTCGGACATAACCAGAGAGATTAAGAAGATAAAGGTATCAAAACCCAGGTCTTGAACTACATTGCACCCTCATAATCAGATGAGTGGCTAAAGGGGTAATTGTCACAGAGTCTTTGCCCTTGGCCTGTGCAGTTGTTCAGCTTCACATAAACCTCTGTCAAGCTTGATAGGACATTTAAAAGTTAGAGATTTAGCATTTGTCACCACCAGCAAACGGCAAGGACTCTTGAGAACCTGACTATACATGCCCAGTCTCATAATTCATACTATGAGAGGCAAAACACGGTGCAATAGGGACATGATGGACACACACTCGCTCTGTTTGTGGCTTGTCATATGCAGGTAGGCTTCCGACACTGTAGTGGTGGCTCTGAAAACAAACGTGGTGACAGAAGTGCGTGGCAGGGCTCGAGAGGTCCATAAATAACAATAATTACGCGTGATGCGCTCACTGGCTGCTGACCTCGGGAGCTGACGGCCACGGGTGCACATCCATGACTCGCACACTAGACAGAGAGAGAGAGAGAGACAGAGAGGAGGGAGGAGGAGGAGAAGCAGGAGAGGGATATAGGGGGGGGTTAATGTATGTTATGGCTCCTGAGTGCTAAGTGCAGCTGTAAGCTTCACAGGAACATCAAAATACAATTGACTGGCTGAGCACTGAGCCCTCAGAGTACAGCTGGAGAAGAGATAGAGAACGACAGAGAGAGAGGAGAGAAAACCGGATGACTCACATCTCCCTGCATTCATATGCTTTGAATACTTGATGACAGCCTTAAGGTTATATTGAACCGAGTTAATCTCAATAATGTAATTCATTAAAAATGTTGATGATCTAGGCATTACAAACAGTGTTATTTTTTTATTTTAGATTTGTTTTAGTCATAGTTTTTGTCTTCTTTTTTCAGTCAGTTTTACTACATTCACTATTTTGTCAGTTCAACTTTACTTACTAGTTCTACTAGTGCATTTTGTACAGATGTAAGTTGTAATATTATAAGTATTTGTAAGTATTATATTGTGTATATATGTAATGCACTTGAGTTAACCAAGCAGCAACCTCCCCTAGTTTCTCTTGAAGCCAATACGGAAGTGACTTAAACTGCAATCCATCGACTGGCCCCTAGAGACAGGCTCAAAATGGGAGCATAATCTTATTGAGCCCCATGTTAAAATGCCCAACTTTACAGCAGAAAAAAACATGTTTACAGCCTGGTACAAATTGTGGTTTTGGTCTATATTACTAATTTTGCCCTTCATGACAACTGTGAGGGGGGTGATTTTTTTTTTTAACTAATTCGTTTACATTATATAAAGCCTTAAAGTTCTGCATAATTAAGGGGCGTGGTCACTTTGAGTGACAGGTGGATTGTCTTTTGTCTTTCATTTTCAGTTATCTGGGAGTGATGCACTGCCAAGATGGCAACGGCCAGCTCGACCCTACTTTACGCTTCAAAACTGCTCTTTAGAATCCTATGGGTGACGTCACGGACACTATGTCCATATTTTTTTTTTTTTACAGTCTATGGATTTAACCCATAAAAAGCAGGAAGACAAGACAGGTAGGTACAATTCCAAACGTGGTTTAATCTCAATTAAAGGCAAGACAGGCAAACGGGCAACAGCACAACACACTTAAATATAACTGAGATTGGACAGAGACTGAAGGAACGGGAGGAACTTATATAGTAAACACAATGAAGATAATGACAAACAGCTGACACAGATGAACTAATAATGATGGTAACCGAGGAGACAGACGAGTGGAGGGAAACAGAACAAAGGAACATGTGACAGATACAAACAAACTGAAACTAAACGTGACTGTGACAAAACGCCCCCTCCAGGTAGGCGCATCCTGGCGACGTGGAGACTAGGAGACGAGGATGAGGATGAGGGGATGGCAAAGGGATGGTTAAGGAGGCTGGCAAAGGGATGGCACAGACAGGTAGGAGGAGGTTCTGGAGGTGGACGGACAACCGGGAGGAGGACGAACAACAGAGTCCAGGGTGGTGATGAAGGTGGAGTGAGCCAAGGGGTGATGGATCCTTATCCAGGCCACAGCCAGGGTAGTGCCCCACGACGACGTTGATGGAGGGAGGAACAGTGATGAGGGCCGCTATGGGAATGACCATAGACGATGGTGGCGAGGATGGAGCCCACCGCGTAGCCAATGAGCCGAGGGGGTGGAGAGACGGTGAAGATCTTGACGGCCGCGACAGAGCCGCCGCAACGACCTTGCCGAGACCGAGGAGGGGATCTGGAGGTCTGATGGCGAGTTGGAGCGACCGAGGGTGGAGGCGGAGCAAGCCACAACTGAAGGGGTGGAGGACCAGAGTGCAGGGGACGGTCTGCAAGTCTGCAGCGTAGGTGAAGCGATGTCTAACCCAGGTAGAGCCGACGTGCTGAGGGAGTCCAGCGAGGCTGAATGGGTGCAGGAGCCAGGGCGGCGGGTCGAGGCAGATCATAGCGCACCGAGGCTGGAGGTGAAGACTCAGGCTCCTCATATCCAGGAGCAGATGGTTCCCAGCAGGCCTGAGATGGTGCCACGCTACTGAGAGAAGGTAGAGCCAGTACCGAGGGACTGATGGGAGACGAAGATGACTGGGTGGCACTGATGGCTGGAGACTGGGGTAGAGAATGAAGGTCCATGCAAAAATCCCCAAAAAAACCCACAGAATTTGAAATAGTCTGGAGAGGAGGTTGGAGAGGGGGGTTGGGTGTGGTCAGCGAGACAGAAGACAGACTGGTTCAGGCAACAGTACTGGGGCTAGAAAAATATCCACTCCAAACTTTAAGTCCAATAGTGTCTCAGTCAACAACTCACTCTCAGTAGTGGGGTGATGGGCGGGTCTCACTTTCAAACCCTCGAAGTCCACCAACATTCCCTTGGCAATGGATGGCTCAGCCGGCTCACACACCTGGTCAGGCGCGCGCTGCTCGGGCTCCGTGATGATGTGTTCCCCCGGTCGTTCTTGTACATCGCAGCAGACTCCGTCGCGCTACCTGCGGTGGGCTCAGGCCTTCGATCCTTGTGGTCTGGGTAGTTTTGGCTGGGCACTGGATCGGGAGTGAGGTTGGCGCCATCCACAAAAGTGAACTGTGATCCGCAGGACGCCAGCAACCACTCCACATGTGTAGCAAAGCTCCCTCGAGGAACCTCCCTGGACAACTGTGCACGTACAGGCAGTAGTCTAAGAAGTTGGTCTGATGGGTGAGATCCAAAAACACTTCTATATATATATATAGGCTACATTTTTGTGCGAAAATAGGACCATTTCCGTTGTGTTATGGCTTTTTTCTATTGTGTTGTGGTTTGTTTCCATTGTGTTGTGCTGATTTTGGTTGTGTTGTAGCTTTTTTCCATTGTGTTGCACCAATTTCATTGTGTTGTGGCTTGTTTTTCGTTGTGTTGTTTAAATTTCGTTGTGTTGTGCACTACTGGGCCACCGTACTATAGGGATATTGTTAAAATGACTCTATGAATCATCCACTTACATACATGTAAAAGCATGTGTTTATATCAGTCAGATGCACATGAAAATTGTGTTCATTATTATTGCTTTTCCCCTGTGTTTTTTTTTCAGTCTTTTGGTTTTCTTTCAGAATCATTTGTCCGATAATTTTTTAAATATTAAAACAAATAGATATACAGTGTCGTTAAGATGATTTGTTGAATGAAGTTTGTTGATAAGATTAACATTGCTTAAAAAAAAAATTCTATAATTTGTAAAAGATTAATTCATTAAGTCTCATTTATTTTCATGTTTGCTTCTAAGAGCCTCAAGCCAACAGTTCTCTGTATAGCATATGGTGCTTCCTCATTCTTTTCGCCTTAAATAGAAGTGAAGAAATGAATAAATAAAGTGACCTTTGCATAGTAAAGTGCAATCGTATGCTTTTAAAATGGCAGTAGAGGTTATCTTAGTCTTCTCAGGTTGTATAAAGACTTCACCATAGTACAATAGGGAAGTGCTGTCAAAATTTACAGAGGCTTTTTAAAAAAGGTTTTGCTGCACCAATACTGGGGAGACTTTAAGGCTTCCAGTATATTATAAACCCATGGGTGAGTTATATAAGAACTGCATTAATCCCTCTCTCTATCTCTATCTAGCTATCTCACAACTTCATGCTTAATGTTTTCTTGGCTCTGTCCTTGCAAAGTTCACTGCCTCAGATTCTGCGAGAACATTTTATTTTAGCAGAGCGTCAAAAAAATAACCGGCACAAAATAGCGCTCTCATTTTATTAAATCTGGCCACCCACTGTTTTTTTGTTTGACAGCAGCTTGTCATGTTTCCCAACTGTTCAGTTTCAACACCTCTGATGAATTGCCATCGTCTTTTTGCTAATTAGCAAACTTCTCTGCCATTCACCTGAGTGGAAAACAGATCTATCACAAAACTGGAAAAAAAAGAAAAGTTTGACACTTCAAGACAGACTGAGGAACCACTTAATCCTAAACAGCCAAGAGGCAAACCAGAGCTTCTTCTGCCCTAGCAATAATTGAATATGTGACTTGAAGGATGGTCAAGGTCACGCAGGTGAACTGATAGTGAATTGAAAGGTTATTGCCGGAATGTCAGTCACAATGTGTGAGGCATCATGGCCGGCTGGTGGTGCTTCTTTTAGTTCAGGAACTTTTTCAGAGATCATTTCTTGTCAGTGACTCCCATGGGAGTTTCTATGCAAGGATGCGTCTGAATGTTCTGGTCAGAGGATTTTTGTATTTCGTCTTTAAGCTAGAAAAAAAATGGTTGCACTCCAAACAGACACAAAATCCTTTTACTTTAGGTGCATATAGCTAAGGAAATACTTGAAAACTAGCAAGAAGGTTGTTGGCCACACACTGACTCCAGTACAGACTGAAGAAGTCTAGCAAAACATTTTTTACTTTATAAGTTGCATCGTGCAAAAAGTGTGAAGTGCATGTGAATTACAAATAAGTAGACACAAGCAAGGAGACATTTCAGCACATTGCTATCTTCAGTGCTCAAATAAAAAATGTTTTGCTAGTCTTTACTGGATTCAGTGTGTGTCCAGCAACCTTCTTGCTCGTTTCCATGTATTTCGTCTTTCTCATCTTGGCTGAGTGCAAAACTGTGAACGTGTGTATGTGTGCATGTTGTAGGGAATAAAATTTACCAGCATACCAGTGTTTATTTTATAGATTCTGATTAAGAATGCAAGTCTGTAAGTGCATTTGGTGCACTGTAAAATATTGCCAGGATTAAGCAAGATTTAACAGCAATTCCTTGCAATAAAACACTGTATTTACTGTGAAATCAATGCAGGCTAGGACATTGTCTGTCAAAGCACAATAAATAATAAATATATTGTGCTGTTTTGTGGGTTAATATTAACCCCTATGGGTCTGAGCCAGTTTTGGGGCCCTTTTGAAGTTTTCAAAAGAGCAGTTTTGACATGCTCTGACATTTGTGCTTTTTTCAGTTGTTTATAAACATATTAATGGCAAAAGTATCATTACACTGTATTCAGCACAAACTGGGCTACCATGTGAGCAACATGTATGTACATGCTTGTATTTTTGAGAAAAGAACGTTTATGCGTGTTTTTGGAAAAAAAATTGTTTTGGTTTTTTTAATTCAAATAGTAATATGTCCAAACTTTTGACAAGCAAAGGCTTTATTGATGTGACACTAGCCTATTTTACAGTAAATACTTCAATCTATCCAAATAGGCCAAATAAATCTTGTCTAAACAGTCTTATGTCTATGACATTTTATGTAGTTTTATTTCAGTATGTATTACATATTTTAGTCGATTTCACTCATCTCAGTATAACAATATAGTTTGGGAAAAGCCAATATGGTGTTTACTACTGTAAGTATGTGTAGTAAACTAACCGCGCGTCAGCTCTATTCATTCACACAGAGACGCGCAGAACATGCAGGATTCATATTTAAACTGTCTTTTTGCCGTTTAATATTCAAAGACACTAATCTATATCTATAATAAAGAACAGAATAAATGTATTCAATGTAATTTGCGAGACCGGTCAATATTTCACTGCGGCAAAACAGTGGCAGGCCAAAACGTGAGACGCTGGTACAAAAATGTACAGGCATTTGCAAACTGCACAACATACGAAAAGAGTTCAAAAAGGCATAAAGAAATAACCAACCTCACAATATCATTAATGCAAAGATATTGTGCCCGCAAATATTGGCAATAAAGCCAGCTTCCAAAAAATTATACACCATTTTTTTTGTCCATATCGCACAGCCCTAGTTAAAAGTAGTTGTTTCATTTGAAGTAACCATTAAGGTGATTAGTATATTCCCTTTGCCCAGAAACAGGAATCTGTTTTATTTTGATTACTTTCTTCTAACTGGTGTAATAGTGTTGCATGACACAATTTCACTGTGTTCCATGGAGTAAAATAGCTAAGCAATTGACTCTTATGACTTTGTCTCTGCTGCAGAAGACAACTAGGTCTTCTGCCCTGCTCCTGGGGACACACTGTCCTGCAAAGTTTATTTCCAACCTGTTTCAGCTGACATGGCCTGTGATTTTAAGCGATCCTAAAGAGTTTGAATGATTGGTTCAGGCGTGCTTGATTAGGGTTGTAGCTAAACTCAAGACCTAGGTAATAGGACAATGAATATTGACTGAAGTTGTCAATAATTATGTTATTAATAATAATAAACTATGCCAATAATAGATTATGCCAAACTACATTTGGTTTTATTTTCAAGAATTCTTTTAATGAGGCTTTTTTCTCACTGTAAAATCAAGGTAGTTGTATCCCTGGCATTTATATTAAACTGAATTTTAATTGTGAATTTAAGTCATTGTATATATATATATATATATATATATATATATATATATATATATATATATATATATATATATACCAATCAGGCATAAAATTATGAGGTGAAGTGAATAACACTGATTATCTCTTTATCACGACACCTGTTAGTGGATGGGATATATTAGGCAGCAAGTGAACATTTTGTCCTCAAAGTTGATGTGTTAGAAGCAGGAAAAATGGGCAAGTGTCAAAGCTTGTGGGGTGTTCCCAGTCTGCAGTGGTCAGTATCTATCAAAAGTGGTCCAAGGAAGGAACAGTGGTGAACCGGCGACAGGGTCATGGGCGGCCAAGGCTCACTGAGGCTGGCCCGTGTGGTCCGATCAAACAGACAAGCTTCTGTAGCTCAAATTGCTCAAAAAGTTAATGCTGGTTCTGATAGAAAGGTGACAGAATACACAGTGAGGATCAGGACTGGATCACGGAGCAATGGAAGAAAGTCTGGCCTGGTCTGATGAATCAGGTTTTCTTTTACACAATGTGGATGACCACGTGCACGTCGCTTACCTGGGGAACACATGGCACCAGCACTATGGGAAGAAGGCAAGCCAGTGGAGGCAGTGTGATGCTTTGGGCAATGTTCTGCTGGGAAACCTTGAGTCCTGCCAACCATGTGGATGTTGCTTTGACACGTACCACCTACCTGAGCATTGTTGCAGGCCATGTACACCCTTTCATGGAAACAGTATTCCTTGGTGGCTGTGGCCTCTTTCAGCAGGATAATGTGCCCTGCCACAAAGCAAAAATGCTTCAGGAATGGTTTGAGGAGCAGAACAATGAGTTTGAGATGCTGACTTGGTTTCAAATTCCCCAGATCTCAATCCAGTCGAGCATCTGTGGGATGTGCTGAACAAACAAGTCTGATCCATGGAGACCCCACCTCGCAACTTACAGGACTTAAAGGATCTGCTGCTAACATCTTGTTGCCAGATACCACAGCACACCTTCAGGAATTCTAGTTGAGTCCATGCCTCGATAAGTCAGGGCTGTTTTGGCAGCAAAAGGTCATAAAACACAATATTAATATTAGGTCATAATGCTATGCCTGATCGGTGTATATATATATATATATATGTGTATATATATATATATATATATATATATTTTTTTTTTTTTTTTTTTGTATTTTATACAGATCTGGATGAAATATTGAAGGGATCATGAAATGGAGAATCAAAATGTTAATTTACACATATTCTTGATATAAGAGGTTACTCAACAATAAAAACAGGTTTCAGTTTCAGAGCTCAAAACTAACTCCCCAGTTAAATATAATAATAATAATATAATAATAATAATAATAATAATAATAATAATTTTTCTACCCTTCTGAACGCTAGGATTTTAAATTGGTAAAATCATGATGTCGCAGGGAGAAACTGAACTGATATTTCTACAATCATCCTTGGGGAGGACGAACCCCCCCACACTTTCTACCTCGTCCAGGTCCTCCTGATGTTCAGCCTGGTACGCTTGTAGGATACCCTAAACAAGCGCCGGCCTGACCTGTCACCATGTACGCCTTACCCACCAGTGAAGAAGTTTTACGACAAGGCTTGGTGGGCAGCGTTGGGGCTTTACAGGACGACGCAGCATCAGGGGAAAGATAAGCAGCCAGTGTCTCTTCAACCCTGGGCATTGTACCATAGCCATCCTCCTTGAGGCCCACTTTCGATGAATAGGGATGGACGGTGAGACTTCTTTATATTTTTAAGTCTGTAATTTTACTTGTTGTCTACTTAAATACAAATTAAGGTAAGTAATCTACTTCGCTAATAGTAAAATCACAATACGTTACTAGTAACAGCAAGTTTGACACATACCCACCTCCTGTCACTCACTCGTTTCATTCGGTCCGGTTTAATAGTGTTGGCAGTGAGTTTGCGTGAGTTGTTGTTGTTGTTATTGTTTACAAAACATATTTTAATAGTAGCATGCCGTTCCCTTTCAGTCGGTCACGTTCGACGTACGTCGGAACTGACCGACGAATTGGGATTTGTTTTCAGAGACCAATCTACTTCGAGTGATTAAAAACGAGCCAATGGACATTGGCATGCGGTTCACGCATTCCACGCACCGCCCCGCAGCGCGGGTATAAATACGTAAGTGGAATACCGCATCATTGCTTTTAACTTCGGAGCCGAACGGTTTGCTGTATCAAGCTGTTTCTACGAAGCGAGCCACAGCCATCTCCCTGAGTGCTTCAGCACTTCTAAAAGAGCATTTCCTTCTAAAAGACCAACACGGTTTGACCCTGCATCTTTTTCAAGATGTCATTCAAACCGTGTGTTTCTGGATGCGGTTGTTGCCTGTCCTCATTTGATGGCCACGATCTCTCTCGCATATCAACATGTGAGATTGCGTTCGTGGGTGATTCATGTTCTCTCAGGAGAACGTGATCACGTCTGCGCGTTGTTCGTCTCACCTTTCTAACACAAAATTTTTCAAATAAATCTCCAAATAAATTTAATTACTAAACTAAATTATATCAACTACATTACTTGAATATATATGATAATTGAAATGAGCTGATGACATCACCGTTTTCTCCAGAGCGGCTGTACAGCCGAATCAAATTCTGTTCATTATTTTCCTGTTTAACACTGTGAAGCTGCTTTGAAACAATCTACATTGTAAAAAGCGCTATATAAATAAAGTTGACTTGACTTGATTTGACCTTTCTCGTAAGAGCTTGAGCGTTCAGCGCGCCTTGTGCCGTCGAGCGCCTGCTGACAGCGGGGGTTGTCACGGCAACCCAGCGCGTCACTCGGCGCTCTAGATGCGCGGTCAAGACTATGAAACCTCAAACGGGGTTGAGTCCCTTCGCCTATTCCCTGATCTAGTTTATTTTCTGGTGCACCAGAAAAGGGCTACTTCGGCTAATAATTCTTGGTGACCTGAGGATTACAGTGGGGCTTCCCCGCCGGGTACATCTCCTCAGGCCCCCACTCCTCTATCGCATCACGAGCGTGCTGAGACTTTGTTCGTGGGTGGTTCTCGTTCTCTCATGAGAACATGGCCACGTCGGCGCGTTGTTCATCTTGCCTTTTTTCATAGGGGCTTGAGTGTTCAGCGCGCCATGTGCCGTTGGGTCTGACGGCCACGCTCACTGTCTCACATGCTTGCTGGTAGCTTACAGATGGGATTGCTGGTCCTAAAAAAATAATAATAATAAAATTTTTTACATTTTTACATTTTTAAAATTTTTAAAAAAGTGGGCCAGCGTTTCGTTTGGGGCTCTGGCAGAGGACAGATGTCAATTGCTGCATCGGAGAGAGGGCTGTTATGCGCTGGAAATGGTAATGCTGAGTCTCACACTATAATAGTGTGTGCTCATGCTGAATCAGATTCAGAGTTGACAGCCATGCTTTCCTGGGCGGCTGAGGCGTAGTGCTCCTGGGTCATATGGCATCTGCAGCCGCGGTAACGCCGCTCGGATTGCTTCATATGAGACCGCTTCAACGCTGGCTTCACGGCCGAGTCCCGAGATGGGAGTGGCAGCGCGGCAAGTACCGGGTCTCAGTTACTCCTTACTGTCACCAAACCTTCAACCCATGGGTGGACCCTGCCTTTCTACGGGCCGGAGTGTCCCTAGAACAGATGTCCAGGCATGCTGTGGTCTTCACGAATGCCTCTTCCACGGGCTGGGGGGCCATGTACAACGGGCACACAGTTGCGGGTCTGTGGACGGGGCCCCAACTGCGTTGGCATATCAATTGCCTAGAGTTACTGGCGGTATGTCTCACCCTGGGCTGCTTCAAAAAGCCACTACAGGGCAAACACGTACTGGTCTGTACGGACAGCACTGCGGCCGTTGCATACATCATCCATCAGGGTGGTCTACGCTCCTGTTGCATGCTCCGGCTCGCCCGCCATCTCCTCCTGTGGAGTCAGAAGCATCTGAGGTCACTTCGGGCCATTCACATCCCAGGTGCGCTGAACCAGACAGCCGACGAGCTCTCTCGTCAGTCGACACCTCCGGGAGAGTGGCGACTCCACTCCCGGAGCGTCCAGCTGATATGGGATGCAGGTACACCTGTTTGCCTCTCCGGACTCGACCCATTGCCAGTTGTATTACTCCCTGTCCGGGGGCACCCTCGGCACAGATGCACTGGCGCACAGCTGGCCCCGGGACCTACGCAAATATGCGTTTCCCCCAGTGAGCCTTCTCGCACAGACACTATGCAAGGTCAGGGAGGACGAGGAGCAGGTCTTGCTAGTTGCGCCCTACTGGCCAAGCCGGACCTGGTTCTCCGAACTCACACTCCTCGCGACAGCCCCTCCCTGGCCGATCCCCCTGAGGAAGGACCTGCTTTCTCAGGGGCGGATATATGTAGAGCTGCGGGCTGGGCGACACCTAACACGTTCGCTAGATTCTATAGCCTCCATGTAGAGCCGGTATCTTTCCGCATCCTCGCCCCCAGTGGCAAGTAGCGCTAAGTGCCCGTTCTAGTGTCGGCTTGCAACGCCACTCCCGCCCCCTGGGCCGGATACGTGCGTCTATTGTCTCCAGTTGTGTTCCCCGGAAATGGCTAACCCCCATCGAGCTCCTCCGTCACCCCTTCGGTGTCAGACGTTGCGGCCGTCTGATGCCAGGCCTGCACCCGTATGCTTGTGGAACGTGTGTGTAGGTTGGGGTCCATATGTAGCGGTTCCCTAACGGCAACCCCATATGTGTATTCTCCACGGTACCAGCTACCCTACTCGGCTAGCCCTGTGTCTTTCCCTTGACAGAGTCTGCTCTGTCGTCTCTGGTGGTGTTCTTTCCCCCCTGGGATCAGGTTGGATCCACCCCAGAGACTGCCATATGTAGCACTACCCTGATAGGTTAGTCCTTATGTGTATTTCGCCACCTCTCCTTCCATTGAAGGACGTGGCTCCGCAGCGTACCATGCTCTCTTTCTCCCCTAAGGTCTCTGCTCATTTTAATAATGCTTCCTTGATGTACTAAGCATTCGTGTCACAGAAGGTTAAAAACCAAGGCCCCCTCAATGGCTTTTGTATTCCTCTTAAAAAAAATTCTTCAGCCTCCCACTTGCAATAATTTGGACTGTGGCTTTTATACTTAAAAATCTGCAAGGAGAAATTGGTCTCATTCAGATGCAGGCAATTCAGGTAACCTCATACACACATGCATTGAAATTTCACATCGCTGTGAATTTCAAAACAGCAGATGATGATTTTCACCATAAATCTTTTCCATTGTAGCCACCTGGTATACAAACCTTGTTAATAAAAAACTCTTACAGTTAAATGTTTGTAATTCATCAATGTGCTTATAAATGGGTCAGTGAAATTAGAGCATCCATGAAGGAATTGTTTTTGTTTTTAATCTAGTTTAAATGTGCCTAATTCTTAGAAATAAGTTTCATAGGGTTTTGAAACACTTTTATCCAAAACCATTTTAAGTATAACTACTAGAGATTATTCAAAACAATGAATTATGTTTTGTTAACAAAGTTCAGGAGGAACACATTCAAATTGCCTATCGACTCAATATGAGAGGAGGCATATATATATATATAGTCAAACCAAAAATTATTCACCAGATATAATTTTTTACTGTTGGGTGCAAGACCCAAAAATTCTTCATACAGTGGACTTCCAGTAAAATGTATTAAAATTTAGGACCAAAATTATTCAGACACTTTGACCTGACCATGTTTTGCTTAAGTGTTTTTTCTTTAATCACTAATGCTTCCTTTTACACCACAGACTGAACAAAATTAGGCATTGCTTGGTAATTGGTTGACCTCAATTGGTATTATTTTGTGTACTTAAATTTAACAGCTGACAGCTGATTGGTTGATTGTAATCCATTGCATACCTTTCTATCAAAGTTCTCTGACATTATCAAGATGAATTTGTTCTGACACGGTTTAACTTTGAGCTTTTGTCATATATTATTACCATTTTCTAAACTATAGTGAATAAACTATGATAATGTGAGAAAATGTTGAAGGTGTCTGAATACATTTTAGTTTGACTGTATACATATACTGATATATATATATATATATATATATATATATATATATATATATATATATATATGTATATACAGCTCTGGAAAAAATTAGGAGACCACTTAACATTGATTTCTCAATGTTAAGTGGTTCACCCCGTCTCACCTGGTTACTATCCTATCCAGAGATACGGGGGAAGTACTCTTGTTTCCGGCAATGAATGAGTGTGGAATCATGGGAGTTGTCGTCTTCACCTCAACATAGGCTTGCCCAACACAGTACCGTCTCACACCATCGTTTTTATTTTTTATAGCTGACTGACAAGACAATGGCGGAAGACTTAAAAGCACCTATTTGGCACTATTTTGGATTTGAACCCTATGATAATGGGGAACATGCAAATAATTAGTTGTGTTTTTCTAGATGCTGTGTTTTTCATTAAGAATAATAATGAACTCACCATTCAAGCAATTGCTGCCCCCGATTTGATGCTAATTCGATTTACTTATGAATTATCGATTTAAAAGCGAGGTGCAAAAGAGAGAAAAAACTCCAAGGCTTAATATAATTTTAGTACGTTTATTTCTAATGGAAATTAGAAACTGGAAATTTATTTTTTGCAGTGTAAACAACCTAATTGTCTGACACTGACAAAACATTTTTAAAAATAAAACATGCATATCTTTCAGTTTTCTTTAAAATTCTATCCTTCAAATACAATGGAATTTTCCTAATATTGGGAAGACCACGAAAGGGGTTTTAATTAGGCTACTCTCTGTCTGTGCAGAACACGACACCAACAGCACACCTGCGTGCAGCAGAGGTTGTACAGTACTGTGTCATCGGACTTATTCAACGAGTCCTTTGGTGTCTGTCATTATACCGTCTATGTTGCTAAGCCATCTGCTTAAACGTCACGTGAGTCAAGTTCACATCATTGATCATTACTCAAGCAAAACAAAAAATCTCAGAACATGAGTTTTGCTATTTACACAATTTAAAACGGAATGTCATGTGCCATTAACCATCATTCTGTTTACTTCATTAGTTCGCTCACTCTAGTAAAAGAGGGTCTAGAGTGGACCACCTTTATACAATTTGTTAACAATAGATAAAGTGGAATGTTAAATATAACTACGGATGTAATATATTGTTATTTATTTATTTATTTATTTTCCTCATAATTTTACTAATACTATTATCATTATTGTTAATGTATTGGTCTGGTTGTATATGTAGGCTATATACAGTACATGTATGTATACAGTATATGTATATTATATAAAAAAATTAATATATATGTAATATTTTATTTATTTATTTTAATTGTTATTTATTGTTTAGTTTTTTTTCTTTCCTATTTTCAATTTTTTCTATTTTTTGTTAAGCTTTTGTATGTGTTGGTGTGGGGAAACTTTGTTCTGTATTTGTACTGTTCTTGTGTGTGTTTTTTTTTTTTTTTTTTTTTTGACAAAATTAATCAAAAGAAAGTTTAAAAAAATGTATAAATCCCGATATGTGCGCGGAAAATTACGTACGCAATTCTATGCCCATTTTGAATGTACACAATGTTTAAATATCAGGACCCAGTTTTACCTTGCCAAATGATAAAAAATGGTTTTTATGTAAAAAAAAAACCTTCTTGGTTACCGATGTAACCCTCGTTCCCTGATGGGCGTTTCATTTGTTATGTCAAAGACTGACAAATGGGGTCTCACTTGGAAACCCCAATCACCACTGAGAATCACCACCACTGAAAACGGCCAATGGAATTGGGAAGTGGAATTGCTGAGCCACTCCCTCGTACATACGGGTATATAGGATGGCGGCACACATCCTTTGGCTTTCTTCCTATTTTTCCTTTCAGCCATGACCTGAGTTGGGGGGTAACACAACGACCAGGCATGCATCTCGAGTACTGGGCCTGGCGTCAGACGCCTCCGCCACATCTGACTGGTCTCTAAAGATGCAAAACACAAATTACTCTTAAGTCATTAATTGCAATGCAAATAAGCCTAAGATCCTATTTGCTACTAAATTATCAACCTTGCTCAAAATATGTACACAGACCCCTCCATCATTAATGGCAAAGACTTTCGTAACTTTAGATTAATTTTTAGACGATTAATTTGACTTAAAAAATACTGTAAATGCTGATGGCTGTATCTGTACCTAGTAAGACTTCCTTCCTACTACTCTGCCAGATATTGTTGCTCATTTAAACCTTCTTCTTTCTAGGGGCGGCATTATGCCACCTCACTATTTTTAAACAGATTTTTGACAGCATAGGGACTACCATGTTGAATGTAATCAACAAATGCCTTAGTCAAGTCTGTTTTAAACATGCCACGCACACCACATTGTTAAAAAGACACAATCTTGCAATTGATGAACCAAATAATTTTAGACCCATCTCAAATGTGATTTTTTTTATCTAAGGTCTTAGAAAAAGTGGTTTATTTTACATTACCTTTCAGTCCCGTTTTAAGTCCTTCCATGGTACTGAGACAGTATTATGTTAAAAGACATCTTGTTGGCATTGGACAATGGTGAAAATACTATCCTGATCCTACTTGACTTCAATGCGCCATTTGATATGGTGGATCATGCGATCTTAGTCAAGCGTCTGGAACACTGGGTAGTCTCAAGAGAAATGTGCTTAAATGGTTTAACTCATCTTTAAATCAGATCTTTTTCAGTCTGCATTGGGAATTGTAATTTGTCGAGATCACATCTTTCTTGGGGGGTCCCACAGGAGATTATTTTACTTGTTTTTAAGGCCTTACACAATCTTTCTTCTACTTGCCTTTCTACTATGCTGTTATTCTACCCCATCTAGACCTTCGAGATTGGAAAATCAAAATCTTCTCTGTGTTGCCAGGGCAAAATATAAACATAAGGGCGATAGAGCTCCTTAAACAGACTCCACTTCAAAGCACCACCGCTGGTGGTAGGCCACCTAAGTCCCCTGCGTCCCTTCCAGAAGCCAAACATGGAGGTTCCAGAGGTCCAGACACGGGTGCCATACAATGCCCCATCCCTGGGAAAGAAGGTACTTCCTCAGGGGAATCACAAGGGCTGTCACAAGGAGCATCAGTATAAGAACCAGGTCCGGGTGGGCCAGTAAGGCAGAACCATCAAGACCTGCTCCACATCCTCCCTGACCTTGCACAATGTCTGTGCAAGCAGGCTCACTGGGGGAAATTATGATATCGTTATTTTATCAAGTCAGCTGTTTCCCTCACATTAATAACAAACAAAACATGTCAATCAAAGAAGATGTGTATTCAAGTCACCATGTATTCATTTTATTGTATTTTTTGATAGATCAAAATAAATAAAATAAAACAAAATAAAAATATCAATAAAACTGTCAGAGGCAGAGCTGTGGTGCAGCAGTAGTGCATGTGCATAAGAAGCCTTTTAATAAAACTTAATCCATAAAACAACCGCTGGAGCCCATAATCTCCATGTACAAACCAGGGTACTCATAACTTAGCTATGTAATGGCTATAAGTTATATTATACCTGAATCTATATTATATTTTCCAGTGAAGTGGCAATGATATTCTATGTTAATCATTGGCACCCATTGTTCATACCAGCCCACGTCACAGACACAATTAGCTCTCAGGCAACATTCCCCTGTTCCTCTACCAGCTCTGCCATTTCAAACCGCCGGCTCAACACCCACACAGCCACACTAACCCATGAGAGGCTGACACGAGGCTTTGCGCGTGTGTGTGTGTGTGCATATGTGGTGTCGTGCTTTATGAGGATATCAAGTACAGCTACTGTGAATGCTTTAAAGAGAAGAGGAACAGCCGGGAGGGACCACTGTCTCTGCTCTCTGAGAATGAGAGGAGAGATCAAAGAGAGAGGAAGAGAAGGGGAGTGAGGGATCGGAGCGAGAGAGGGGGAGAGAATAAAAGTGAAAGAGCTTGAGCTAGAAGCCTTTGATCCTCCAAAATAGTGACCTTTGCGTGAACCAACAGCTTCCACCCATGGAGACCCTGCCAATATGGCATAGTTCTGATTAAAACACAACTTCATTTGAAGTTGGATGAGCTTTTGATTGGGCCTCATGAAGAAAATAAGCCATGAAAAAACAGCTTCTTTAACGCAGAGATAGTGGTTAATCCTAATTTAAGATAATAAACCTTTACAAATTTATTTGCTCTAGATGAATGAGTCATTTATAAGCATATAATATGGTAATTTTAGACAATGGAAAATCAGGTGTGGTCTCACTTGAAATGTAAACTTCCATACACACATCAACATTAAGCCCCACTAATCAGCTCATTATGAGTTGGAAATGAACAACAATTAAAAAAATCCCTCATGTCGTCACTCCAAACCTGTTCCAAACTAAGAACAACTTTTTATGTCCATTCAGTGAAAGTCAGTGGTATCCAAAACAACACTAGACCCCACTGACTTTCTTTATATACAGTATATGGACAAAAAAACAAAGCAGTTTTTAAAAATAGCATATTTTGCACTGTACAATTTTCATATCTTTGATGAGTTATTTACTCTGCTCATTACGAGACGGACAAACTAGTCTGTTAGTTAGAGACTCTGCTCATTACGAGACGGACATGTCCAAACGGGTCAGTTAGTGACTCAAGAACCACTTGGACCAATTCAGTTAGTCATGAACTAACCAGTTTTGCGAACTAGTTCAAGAAAAGATCTGACTCAAAATAACAGTTTGCTACTTTTCTCCAAAGTTCCTTGCATAGTTTGAGTACAGGCAAAAATATGTAAAGTTTCAAAATGGACGAAGACTGGCCTGTTTGACGCAGTCATGGAACTTTCTTCTTTTATAACACAAGTGAAAAGCGCAACCATACCCTCCCTCCATCCCTCCTCTCCCTACCAACTTCTTTTCTCTTTTTCTGTCTCTCTCTGCCTTCCCTATGGGTATTTCATCGAATATTTATGTCCTCTTCTCTCTCCAGAAGTGTCATTTTAACTTTAACAGGCTTTGAAGCCAGAGAGTTTGACACCACAGAATGTTGTAAAACTAAAATAAAAAGCATCGACCTGTCTCCCTATCTACAATAGCTTCATAGCAAGTCAACTGGAGATGCTGTGTTGTTCTCGCCCTTTAGACATACAGTATCATTAAAGCTCGAAAAACTGGAAAAGTACCGACTTATGAAGAACAATGAACCGTTTTAAAGGTTAAGAAGACATTTCCTCATTGTTTTAAGGTGTCTATCATAAATACGAAGAATAATCTTTAAAATCTTTTTTGCTTCATATGGTTTGAACATATTTTTTTTTCAACAAACTTTTATATGTAACGACTCTAAAAATTACAATGTGGTGTAACCATAAAAGTATTTCCATGAATATACATGTGAGTTATTAATTCATAAACGTCAAGACTTTGGATTTTGGGTCGTTCCAAATGACATTTTACAACCTAAAGTAACCTTGATAAACAGTCATGAGGGACTATAGTGGTCCTCTCTAAATATCACTTCCTGTTTTTTTTCTCCTTATTTGTGTGTTTTGATTTTCTTATTGCATCTTCATAAATGTTAGCACACAATGCACAAATCAGTTAATTTCTCAAAAAAAATGTACAATTTAATTGAGAAATTCATTATAGATTATATGTATCCTAGCCATTGTATGTATGAATTGCATTTTTTATGTCAGTTGGTATTTCTGAATAGATCTAGCAAAAAATACACTGTAAACTTGGATTGGATACAATCGGATACTTCTTAGGAATAGCAAATCTGCTAAAATATTGATCTTTATCTAAACTATAATTATAAGCCCATTCTAGGTTAACAAGTAGCCTACGTGTGGCTAGTGAGGAAGTCTTCAACTCTCAGACAAGCCAGTCACCTGGAAATTGATTCCACAATTGATTCACTCTGACTGGTCAAAGCCAGATACTGTGTCCATGGGAGAGCTGATATTATCTTTCAACCGATCAGCGATGGCTCTCCATATTCTTGGAGATGAAGAAATGATTAGGCTGTCCAGTGCGTGTCATATTTGACAGTGACGGATCGGAGGGAGAGCGTAGCTTTTGATGAAACAGAAAAATGGCCTGGGATCATAAAGCCAAAGGTAGGCCAAACTCAGATTGCACTTCAGTTGACCATCACTGTAATTCATTTTTCATCAGATCATCTACCTCAAGCCTCATATCACTCACAGAACTCTTATTCCCCAAATAGACTTGCCACAGATAGAATAAAGTCGAAAAATAATAAAGTTCTTTTATTTATTTATTTTTCAATGTTTGCAGTGTTTTCTCTGCTCCATATAGAACCCGGCCCTCTACAGAGATTGTGTCACCTCCACAAAGGTTGATATGACCTAAGATAACCACCCAAGTGATGATAGAATTTATGGATCCCACTTTTTATTCCCTTTGTATTCAGTCGAAACACCTTCATCCCCCAGCTCTTGCAAGTCAAGTCAAGTCAAGTCAACTTTATTTATATAGCGCTTTTTACAATGCAGATCGTTTCAAAGCAGCTTCACAGTGTTAAACAGGAAAATAATGAACAGAATTTGATTCGGCTGTACAGCCGCTCTGGAGAAAACGGTGATGTCATCAGCTCATTTCAATTATCATATATATTCAAGTAATGTAGTGGATATAATTTAGTTTAGTAATTAAATTTATTTGGATATTTATTTGAAAATTTAGTGTCCCCAACTGAGCAAGCCAGAGGCGACAGTGGCAAGGATGCATCTTGCATCTTTTAAAGTTCTGTTTCATTGATTAAAATTGTATGTGATGAATTCAAATGCACCAACTATACAAAGGGTCTCGACTGTTTTATCAAATAATCTCAAATTTCCCTGACCTCAGTTTTAAAATTCAAAAGACCTTCCTGTTCCTTTTTACTGTGTACAGATTTGGACACAGTATGAAACGGACATTAATACTATTTTTAAGTGCAGCTTATTGATCTAATTGTGAACAATTCATATATGTTTTTTTTTTTATATTTTGAAACTCATAATTTTAATCAAAATGGTTAACATATAGTGGTGTATGCAAGACTCCAATCATTTAGCCTACTTAAACCCCACCCCTTTCTTACAATCACCTGCAAGCTTGATCAAATTAGATCCACCTCCATCCAATCAACATCCGATGAATAAAAAGTAAAACAATTTTTTGTTTTTTTTTGTTTTTTGATAATCTCAGATGTACCTCACAAAATGGAAAAACTGATTTTTATTACATCACAACACTTTATGTATGAATGTCTTTGCACTGTTTAACACATTTTTTCTTTTTTAAGTGGGAAAAAACCCCATACAAATAAGTTTGTTACTATTAGATTTGGCAAAAATTTGATTGGAAAAATGAAGAAAAAAGTATTTGTACATGTTCTGGTTGTGCAACATGTCTAAAGTTAAAGTGATGAACTATACCTGTGGTTAGGACACTTGAAATTGAAGGAAAAAATGGCTCAGATATGTTTGATATGTTTTTATATAATACAAGGAAAACCTCAAGTCTCCAAAGATGTCTACATATTGTCTATCAAACTGTGAGCCTCCATAATATTTTCTCTTCGGTTTACTAGAATGAGTATTTTACCGTCTTGTAGCACCATAATGAATGCCTTGCCTGAAGCTAGTGTTTTCTTTCTGGTCTTTCAGTGGACAAAGGGGTAGGATGAAGAATGTACCCTTCTTTATAAAGCACTCAGTTCACAGAAACAAAAGACTGAAGAAAGAATCCAAAAGACTGCTTTAACACCAATTTTCACAAGCAGTCACAGTGAATCAAATATGAAGTTTAAATTTAGACTTTTGGTTGCGTTCTGTTTATCTTCCTTCGCACATCCTAATCAGATATTAATATGTATATGAATCATTTATTATAAGGGGCCTGCTAATCATTAAAATGTTAGACAATGAATCATACCCGTGGCTAGCATTAGTCAAGCACTAATCCTATGGAAAACTGCACCAAACAAGACAAGTGTGCCAAGACAAAATACTGATATGAAATGAGCAATATAGAAATATATCAAGTGAAATTACTACCATTATAGTCGAGACAGACAGTTAGACGGTCATTAGAAGTGAAATCAATTCTTTTAAGGTCTTTGGTCAATCTTTGTCCATCACAAAATATCATGGGATATTTTTATGTCTGCTGAGCTTATTTAAACTCACCCTGGACAACCCTCGGCTTTCATGGGAAGCATAAGCAACTGACACATGATTTATAATTGGCTGAACATCACTTCCCATAGAGCTGCTATTTGCATATTTCCCAGCAATCTTGTCAAAGTGGCAGAGTTTTCTTTGCCTTAACATATTTAGCAGCCTGTGGTGTTGACAACTTGAGGTGTTGTTGCAGCTTTAAATATCACACATGCCGTTGGAGTAAGATCAATCCTTTGAGAGCTGTTGGACAAATCTCTTTTCATCACAGCTGAGTTTAGTGTGACACTCATTTCATCGGCCACCAATGGCTTATCAAGCTTACCTACAGAATATAACCCAAATGGCCATTTGTCCTTATCACAATCCAAAACGATTTCTCAAAGTCAAGCCACATGCTTTATTGTAATTTTTCTCCTGTTTTCTCTCATTTCTTTACATTTTCTGATTGATATTTGTATCACCATTTTCAAATTCACCTCCACAAACGCGCAGAAACTTACGAATAATATTTAACGAGAGCGGAAACGCCTGGATTTAGCGGTGGCCATGGAAACAACGTTTTTTATGACCCGCAGGATTTCATGTATAAAGTTTTAAATGCAAAAGAATAGGCATGCGAGTCAGCTGTTTTTCAGTTGTAAGTTTTAATTTAAAATGTTTTTAATGTTTAAATGTTTTGCCACTTCCTTGAGCAACCTAATATATACATTTACACTCACCTAAAGGATTATTAGGAACACCTGTTCAATTTCTCATTAATGCAATTATCTATTCAACCAATCACATGGCAGTTGCTTCAATGCATTTAGGGGTGTGGTCCTGGTCAAGACAATCTCCTGAACTCCAAACTGAATGTCAAAATGGGAAAGAAAGGTGATTTAAGCAATTTTGAGCGTGGCATGGTTGTTGGTGCCAGACGGGCCAGTCTGAGTATTTCACAATCTGCTCAGTTACTGGGATTTTCACGCACAACCATTTCTAAAGTTTACAAAGAATGGTGTGAAAAGGGAAAAACATCCAGTATGCGGCAGTCCTGTGGGCGAAAATGCCTTGTTGATGCTAGAGGTCAGAGGAGAATGGGCCGACTGATTCAAGCTGATAGAAGAGCAACTTTGACTGAAATAACCACTCGTTACAACCGAGGTATGCAGCAAAGCATTTGTGAAGCCACAACACGCACAACCTTGAGGCGGATGGGCTACAACAGCAGAAGACCCCACCGGGTACCACTCATCTCCACTACAAATAGGAAAAAGAGGCTACAATTTGCACAAGCTCACCAAAATTGGACAGTTGAAGACTGGAATAATGTTGCCTGGTCTGATGAGTCTCGATTTCTGTTGAGACATTCAGATGGTAGAGTCAGATTTTGGCGTAAACAGAATGAGAACATGGATCCATCATGCCTTGTTACCACTGTGCAGGCTGGTGGTGGTGGTGTAATGGTGTGGGGGATGTTTTCTTGGCACACTTTAGGCCCCTTAGTGCCAATTGGGCATCGTTTAAATGCCACGGCCTACCTGAGCATTGTTTCTGACCATGTCCATCCCTTTATGACCACCATGTACCCATCCTCTGATGGCTACTTCCAGCAGGATAATGCACCATGTCACAAAGCTCGAATCATTTCAAATTGGTTTCTTGAACATGACAATGAGTTCACTGTACTAAAATGGCCCCCACAGTCACCAGATCTCAACCCAATAGAGCATCTTTGGGATGTGGTGGAACGGGAGCTTCGTGCCCTGGATGTGCATCCCACAAATCTCCATCAACTGCAAGATGCTATCCTATCAATATGGGCCAACATTTCTAAAGAATGCTTTCAGCACCTTGTTGAATCAATGCCACGTAGAATTAAGGCAGTTCTGAAGGCGAAAGGGGGTCAAACACAGTATTAGTATGGTGTTCCTAATAATCCTTTAGGTGAGTGTATATAGAAGTAATGAATTGCATAATATGGTGTTTAAATTTAGTGTGTTTAAACGTGAATATGTCCATGAAAGATTGTATAACTTTACTGTGTACAATGAGAATCATAATGCTGAAAAACCATTTTCAGTAACAACTCATAACTAAATGTTATTAGTAGTAAACAGGATCAGTTGCGCACTGCAAACGCGTCATATGTGAAAGCAAACGGTGTATGTGTGAACCTACACCAGTATCAGTATATTGGATCCGTGCATCATGTCAGTGACAGCAACCTAATATTCCTGCTGCTGTCTGTGTTTGTCATGTTAATCGAACAACAAAAGACTCAACAAAAGACAACAAAAGAGCAAAAAAATAAGCACTCAATGCTCTTGACTGAATAACTTTTGTAACTTTTGTAACTTTTTCAAGTTTTGTAACTTTTGTAAGGATATAAGAAAAATTATGCGCCTATAGACTGAACACGTAATATGCATGCGCTTGGCGTCACTGTTTTCACAACTTTTTTTTTTTTGTTTACTCAGAGAGAATAACGGTATCGTTTCCAAAAACTTGCACTTTGAAACGCGTTTCAAAACAGTGACCTTATGATGGTATTGCATTTAATGACTGTTACAATGATGACTGCAGACACAGAAATGAATACTCGAGGCCAACCAAAGTGAGTCATCAGTGTTATCACAGGAGAATTTGTTAAAAAATTACAGTCTCAGCCCGAGGCATCATGCCAACAGATCGCCCACAGACCAGCTGATGCATATTGCACACAAAAAAGGTAACTAATTTCCCAGGATGAGACGCTTTAATCTAATTGGTTCTTATCCAAAGGTTGTATATTCAGCTATACTACACTTATACTTATTTTCAAGTAGGTTGAAATTCTAACTACAGACTGTGTTTTCTGTACAACCATTTGCAAAGACTGTCATGCCATTATGTTAATGTCATTGTGGTATAATCTGAGGATTATTTCAGATAAACCTCTCATACCCCTTGTGAAAAAGAAGCGTACTTTAATTGTATTGAATTTGCACTTGTAGTGAAATCACAAACTATTCACTTTGACTGTGGTGTTGCAGTATAAATACTCAACATATCAAACAATCTGTAGCAATATTAGTAACACATTGTAAAAACAAGGTGTGTTGCGACATTACTGTCCGATCCAATGTAATTGGCACAGCATCATCTTTTATTTTCAATCTCTCTGAAAAGTCTGCGTCGAACTGTGACTAGTTTAAAATCAAATCCGCAGTAAAATGAAGCGAACAAACGAACAGTGTCTTACTGACTGGAACTTCGTTAAAAATAAAGTTCATCCACATTTTCTTAGTGTTAGAATCACAAGGATGGCAATGCAAAGACATTTTCCACGACTTGGCACTTCAAAACGTCTTCTCCTCAGGCATCTCTATCGTTTTGTTGCTCTATTAATCCTGTGTTTGCATTGGTCTCATATTTACCACTGCATGACATGCGTGAATCTGTGGGTGGGGCTAAAGAGGAAATGATGTAGAAGTAGGGGTTGATCTTCTTCTGCAGATGAGGTCTTCTGTCCCACTATGACGTAATAATGTGCTGTTTTTGGACTAACGATGAAGTTCTGCAACTTACATGATATTTTTATAGTACAATGACCTATTATATATGCTGGGTCAATTTCTTACGAATTACTGTTAATCAACATCAAAATGATGCTGACATCATAATTTACTGCTCTTGTTTGATAAACTAATAAAGTTGTCTTTAACCATGCCACTATAAGAAATTATATTGTTAAGTACTGTAATTGTTTTAGTGTTCCATTAGCTTGGGACCTTGGACCTTGTATATTCATATTTAAATATGTGACAAATGAAAACATTTGTTAAAACAGCGACAAGCTAGATTATAAAATACACTAATTGGCTGATTTTAAGTTAGTCAAACTATAATATTATTAGTATTATTTCAGCATAAATATCTAATTTCAAATTCATAATTGTTTGTAGATGGATATTTCATAATAGTAAAGCAGCTGCTGAGATTTATGTCTGAAAGGTGTTACATCATCTTGCAACGCAAGATTTTTTTTCTACCATTACCTATTGATGCACAAGCAACAATACTCCACATACAAAACACAACAATGGTGACACTCAACAAATAATAATAATAAAAAATATAGATTCTGAACATTACATAATAAGCAAACAACACAAACTGCTAAAGCTGAGCCAACAATAAGTTCAGCAGCACAGAATAAAACCAACAATAATCAAGAAATTTCACAGCATAATCTATTCATGCCGCACTGCATGCTATGTACCTTCAAAGTACATATGCATTATAGAAAAACAGTATGATATTTCAAGAGTGCAGTTAGATACAAGAGAATTCCTACTGTGGAACTACTGTGAAAGTTATGCAATTATTAATCTGGAATATACTGTAATTTCACACTGAAATTTTTAACAGATTAGAGATTTTGGATTGATTTTTCTCCTCAACTAAAGAAACTGGATCGCTCACGTTTGTCTCCTCCAAAGTTTCAGACAAGATCTCAACAACATCACACACTGTGCTCAGATTTTTCTCAGCTAGAGGAGCACATTTATCTCTTTTAAAGTTTAACAACTTTACAAATTATGCACCAAGTCAAGCTTGAAAGGCACTGAAGTAAAAAACAATCCATAAATTCAAAGTTTAAGCCTATATTAAGAGTGAAGTTATGCAGAAATAAAGTTAATGTTACTCTTAATTTCTGACACTCAATAAGAGAATAGAGCCATACAGTTTATGTGCATAGGGCAACTCATTTGTTCTTGGACATAGTAATGTGCCTGATGTCTTTATCAGGTCTTCCTACAGGAACAGTAACCTGGAGCTTTCTTTGCTGAAAGGCATATTTAAGGCTTACGACTCAATCCTTGACAAATTTGATTATTAATGCATATTATATAAAAAGAAATGTTTGAGTTCATACTGAAACTTTTTTTTTGTACATTTGTTGAGATCTTCGTCCTCTTCTGAATCTTTAGAGGACACAAATGTGAGAGATCCCGTGTCTCTAGCTAAGGAGAAAATTCTGAGCACAGTCTGTGATGTTGTTGAGATCTCTTCTAAACTTTAAAGGAGAGTTGTGAGAGTGTTTGGAGCTTTTGTCCCAAGAGACAAGTGTGAGAAGCAGGAGACTCAAGCTAAATTCTCCATTGATGTTAAAGTTACCTAATATTTGTCGTTCTAGGTTTGTTTAGAAAATGTGCTGCATATACAATGCACTGAAGATAACCCTTAATATTCCAAAATGTAAAATGGTTTTTAAATGATAGTTTTAGTACTCACAATATTAGGGACATAAACATTCCTTCTAAAATAAAATTGAAGACATCTGAAGACAAATCTAATATCTAAATGAGACATAAGAGAATCAACAATTAGTATTATAAGCTTAGTGTAACCTCTGTCAGAGCCATATCCTTGTGGGCAGCACATCTGCATTGAGACACAACTCCACTTCAGAGCATGAGTTTGAGTCCCAGCTAAAGGTACTTTCCTGCTCCTGATCCCTTTTAACCTTTCACATTGTTTCCTGTCTCTACTGTCCTGTCCATTAAAGGTGAAAAACTCCAATGTCATAATAAAAAAAGTAACTTCTGCAAGATAATAAAGTGATGTTTTTCACAGCCCATTCTCATTTTGGACTCCTTTCTATCAGAACTTTCTCATGTCTCAGTTGTGTATACTTTTATTTCTCCAAGAGAATTTTAGGAGAAACATCTGAGACACTGTTGATACTAAAATGAGAGATATTTAGGAATCACAATTGAGTCTCCTGAGCTTAAAAAGAGCAACCTCTGAGCAATATTGAAATAGATTGCAGAAAGACCATGTTTCTTCCACCACATTCTCAGTTTATTTCCTTTTCTCTCAGATATTTCTCATGTCTCATTTGTGTCTATTTTTATTAGGAGAAACATCTGAAATGCTGTTGATACTAAAATGAGAGATATATGAGAATCACAACTGAGTCTCCTGAGCTTAGGAAAAGCAACCACTGAGCAATACATTTTTCCTCTGGTTTTGTATATACTGCATAGGAAGGATTTTATTCCCCCAATGAGACTGTTGAAATACCTATTTAGTTATATTTTAGTAAATTGAAAGCTCTGGAGGAAAATAAAGTGTTGTATCATCGACCCATATACTGTAAACACTGAATTGATCTGCATCTTTAACATGTGAATCAGGGGCCTCGGAATTCTGAACATAAACCTAAATGTGAGTCTGATTAATGAGTATGAAAAGTTTCTTGCCTGTAACTGATTTGCATAGTTAAATATACAGCGTAACTTTTTTCTTAATCAGTGTTTGTACAAAGCGTATCTCTGCATGGTGTTATTTACTGCAGGCTTGCAAAACTACAAGCAACACACCGAGTAGCCTAGAATGCATGCAGCTAAATACATTGAGGCAAAAAAAGGCTTTGCCAGTTTGACAAGAGTGCTAAGAAATATGCAAATAGGAGCTCTATAGGCAGTGATGTTCAGCCAATTATAAATTATGTGTCCCGGTTGCTTGTGATTAGAGTGTTTTTCTGAGAGTTATCCAGGGATGAGATTAAGATAAGCTCAGAAGGGATAAAAATATCTGACTATATTCAAACCATCCTAGTTTGAACTGTCTGTGTTTCACCTTTAACCGATAGCTTCTTGTGACCTGCATATGAACTTTGTGGTGTTTAGGAAAGAGTGAAGGGCACAAGGGAATCGTGTGATTGAGTTCTCTGGTGTTTATTCTAACACACTCATGCAGAGAGACTCTAGCTTCAGCATTTTCCCTGGAGGCGAAAAACTGTTCCTCTTTCCCTTCGGCCATATACTGAATGACAGCTTGGAAATAATGATGTGTAAAAAGTATGGCAGACAAACAGGGCGCACACACACAATCTCTCGTGCATCCACATACACACACTATTTGCATACAGCCAGGCTCCTGTCACTTTCAGACGACCATTATATCGCACCTTTCTCCGCTGCTATATTTGCTCTTTTCTATGCATCTGTTGCAGGTGGGAGTTTGGAGACCATCAGAACAAGTCACCTTCAGCAAGCTGTCACCAAAGGACACGCTCATCTCTTTCCTCTTCTCCTCCCTGTCACACCAGAATGTGTTAGCTGCATATCTGTATTAGTCTTAAAGAAGCTGTTTTGGAATTTATTTCATTTTATTTGATTTGCATAGCCAAACCTTTAACTAAACTGCACAGTCTAGTCCACATTGCAGCTTATATAGCATACACTTGAATAGGATGAGACTGTCTGGCTGATATATAAAGAAACCATAGATCAATTATTGGTGTATTGAGACAAAATTATTCATTTGAAATCAACATGTATATTTGCAATTTTAGCTGTAAGGTCCATTGTGAGAAAATACATTGTAATTAAAAGAGAACAACTGCACACTCTCTTAAGCATAGCATGGAATTTATTTACCAACGTTTCGGCTAGTAGCTTTTGTCAAGGTAGAGTTGTGTTACATGTAACTCTACCTTGACAAAGGCTACTAGCCAAAACGTTGGTAAATAAATGCCATGCTATGCTTGAGAGACTGTGCAGTTGTTCTCTTTTAATTCAAGTTTTTTTCTCAACTTGCACCTCAAAAAGGTGTGCGTCTGCTTTGCCTTACTTAGAAAGTACACTTTAGCATACTTTTTAAGAGTGCTTATTACAGATATGATACACTTTAAAAGAGCATACTTAAGTATGAACTGAATGTAATGTTTCCGGACACTTGATTGCATGTTAATTGCATGCTGATTACAATAAAGGGGCCATGAATTGAATTGAGAAATCAAATTTACGTTGATCTTTCAACATACACAGTAAAAAATGCAACATGTCCTCCAACCACTATGCCTATATAGGTCGTTTGTCACTTCCCTGAAATACGACCCATAGGAGTGTTATCTAAAATTGCGCCCCTATCGACTACAGGACACTTTCATTTTAATGCATTGTTCCCTTTTGTCTGCGTCTTATTTCAGGTTTTGCATAGCTCAATTGGTAGAGCATTGCAATATACAACAACATGTAATCATGTGATCATGCAATCGTGGGTTTGATCCCAGGGAACGCATGTGCTCATAATGTGTATATGCACTATAAATCACTGGGTAGGTTTAGGGATGGGGCGGGTGTAGTTGTTAATAAAAAAATATTTTTGCTAAAAGGAAATATGACAAATGGTGGTAAAAAGTCCACACATTGCATTTAAATGACCACGCATTTTGATTTGTAACGACAGTCATACGTAATTTCATGACGTCAGACGTAACACGACACTGTCATTATTTTTACGCCAGCTAGAGGGCGCATGCCTTTAAAACGTAAATTAAGGTTGTAATAAGGTGCTTGAAAAACGACCTATAGAGTCGTGTTTTTGTGGAGGACAGTTTGAAAAAATGGCCAGGAGTATTATTTTACAGTAAATTACTGTAGTCAGAAATTTACAGTGTATGTAAGTTGAAAAATCTGAGCACAGTGTGTGGTGTTGTTGAGATCTCTTCTAAAACTTTAAAGGAGAATGTTGTGAGAGTGTAAGAGTTTTTGTCTCAGGAGACAAGTGTGAGAAACAGGAGACTCAAGCAAAAGTCTCCATTTTATGTTAAAGTAACCTCATTTTTGTTTAACATTTGAGATGTTAAAGAGATCAAATTTTTTATTTTTCTTTCCTATGGGAATAACGTCTCGGTTATGTATGTAACCCTCGTTCCCTGAAGGAGGGAACGGAGACGCCACGTTGGAGTACCGACGAATAGGAATCTCGCTAGCGAGAGCCAATCTACTTCGAGTGTAACTAAACGAGCCAATGCACATTGGCATGCAATGACTGCACCAGCTGCTCATGCCACTCAGTGTGGGTATAAATGAGGCACAGGTGCTTGCATCAAATTAGTTTTTTGCTGAGGAGCCGAGTAGGTGAACTGGCACCCCAGCAGGGTACAGAGGACATGGCGACGGGACGTGGCGTCTCCGTTCCCTCCTTCAGGGAACGAGGCACAGGTGTGTTATGTCTCGGTTATGTATGTTATGCATACATAACCGAGACGTTCCCATTCAGTCGGTCACTCTCGACACCACGTCGGAATACCAACGAATAGGAATCCCTACCAAAGCGCCATGGCCTCTGCCCCCATCCAGGGCCTCCTAAGATCTCTTACCAGATGAGACGGGGCTCACACAGAGAAGTTCATCACTGCTGTTCCGCATGACCCGCTCAGTGACTTATTGGATAACACTGGGAAGCGTGCCCTAGTGGAAGGGAACGCTGCGGAACCCACATTATACCCCAAAGGAGTTATGTGGAGTACAATGCTGAGCCACCAAGGGGAGGGCTCTCCCAAGGGAAAGACACGGGCTTCCATAGGAGCGACCGTGGAAAATATATGGGGTCCCCGCAGGGTCACATATAACCCCAGCCCAGTACCGGTTCTCAAGGATTCAGTGGCAAGGGGCCTGATGCCAGACGCTCCGCCATGTCCAGCACCGAGGGTGATGGAGGACTCGACAGAGTTTGCTTCTGGAGAAAATAAGCGCCGTGGCGCAGCAAGCCGACAAGAGCCAGGGCCTCTCAGTGCTTCTACCCGTTTGAGGCGAGAACACAGGAGGACACTGGCTCTACACATAGACTATAGAATCTAGCGAACGTGTTGGGTGTCGCCCAGCCCGCAGCTCTAAGATGTCTGACAGCAAGGCGCCACGTGCCAGCGCCCAGGAGGATGCAACACTTCTAATAAAGTGTGCTCGCACCCTGAGCGGACAGGGCACACCTTGTGCATGGTAAGCCAAGGTGATGGCATCCACTATCCAGTGGGCCATCCTCTGCTTGGAGACAGCCTTTCCCTTCTGCTGGCCTCTGTGACAAACAAGAGCTGAACTGAGGTCCTGAAGCTAGGGCTGGGTCTGCCTCCTCCAGGGGCAGCGCTTGCAGGTTCACCACCTGGTCCCTCAAGAGAGTGGTAGGAACCTTGGGCACATAGCCAGGCCGGGGTCTCAGTACCACGTGGGTGTCACCCGGCCCGAACTCTAGGCACAATTTGTCGACCGAAAATGCCTGCAGGTCCCCTACCCTCTTGATGGAGGCCAATGCAGCCAACAGCAAAGTCTTCATAGACAGAATCTTTAACTCTGCTGACTGTAAAGGCTCAAATGGGGCATTCTGAAGTGCTCGGAGCACCAGAGAAAGATCCCAAGAAGGTATGGAGGGGGGGTTGAGGAGGATTTAACCGTCTCGCCCCCCCAAGGAACATGACGATCAGGTTGTGCTTCCCCACCGACTTACCTTCTACAAGATGGCGGATATTGCAGCAACATAAACTTTGAGGGTGGAGAGCGACAGCCTACGCTCCAACCCATGTTGCAAGAAGGAAAGCACAGATGCGATCGAACATCTTCGCGGGTCCACTTGACTAACAGGTTCCACTTCAAGCATAAGCCTGTCTTGTAGACGGCGCTCGTGCCGAAGTGATGGTGTTAACTACCTTTTGGGGTAAGTCACCTAGAACCTCCGCGTCCCGTCCAGGGGCCAGATATGAAGCTTCCACAGGTCTGGACGTGGGTGCCACAGGGTGCCCCGTCTCTGAGTCAGAAGGTCCTTCCTCAGAGGAACCGGCCAGGGAGGGGCCGTCGTGAGGAGTATGAGTTCTGGTAACCATGTCCGGTTGGGCCAATACGGCGCCACCAACAGGACCTACTCCTCATCCTCCCTGACCTTGCACAGAGTCTGTGCAAGTAGGCTCACTGGGGGAAAGGCATATTTGCGCAGCCCCTGGGGCCAGCTGTGCGCAAGTTCATCCGTGCCGAGTGTACCCTCGGTCAGCGAATAGAACCACTGGCAGTGGGACGTTTCTGGGGAGGCAAACAGGTCGACCTGTGCCACCCCGAACTGTCTCTAAATCAGCTGAACCACCTGGGGGTGGAGTCGCCATTCCCCTGGGAGCGCAGCTCGTGAAAGCTCATCGGCCAAAACGGCTTTTCAGCACTCTTTACAGCGCACCAAACCAGCTGTGAGAACAGCCTTTTGTTTTTGCTCAATAAAACAAAATAGAAAAAGAGAGAAAATCGACCCCGCTGCAGTGCCGTCACTCCAACACCAAACGAGGAGAGGTTCATCCGAAGAGCTTGACTCGTTAAAATGTTAACACATGCTTTGTAGAGAGTGATTTCAGGACAAACCATCCACCACTCGGCTCCGAAGCAAAAAGCTAATTTGATCCCTCATTTATACCCACACTGAGTAGCATGAGCAGCTGGTGCAATCATTGCATGCCAATGTGCATTGGCTCGTTTAGTTACACTCGAAGCAAATTGGCTCTCGCTAGCGAGATTCCTATTGTGGCGTCGAGAGTGACCGACTGAATGGGAACTGCAGTTTCCAGCTGAAATGAACTAGTAGCAATAAAACAACAACATTCACACTCACCTAAAGGATTATTAGGAACACCATACTAATAATACTGTGTTTGACCCCCTTTCACCTTCAGAACTGCCTTAATTCTATGTGGCATTGATTCAACAAGGTGCTGAAAGCATTCTTTAGAAATGTTGGCCCATATTGATAGGATAGCATCTTGCAGTTGATGGAGATTTGTGGGATGCACATCCAGGGCACGAAGCTCCCGTTCCACCACATCCCAAAGATGCTCTATTGGGTTGATATCTGGTGACTGTGGGGGCCATTTTAGTACAGTGAACTCATTGTCATGTTCAAGAAACCAATTTGAAATGATTCGAGCTTGTGATATGGTGCATTATCCTGCTGGAAGTAGCCATCAGAGGATGGGTACATGGTGGTCATAAAGGGATGGACATGGTCAGAAACAATGCTCAGGTAGGCCGTGGCATTTAAACGATGCCCAATTGGCACTAAGGGGCCTAAAGTGTGCCAAGAAAACATCCCCCACACCATTACACCACCACCACCAGCCTGCATAGTGGTAACAAGGCATGATGGATCCATTCTGTTTACGCCAAATTCTGACTCTACCATCTGAATGTCTCAACAGAAATCGAGACTTATCAGACCAGGCAACATTTTTCCAGTCTTCAACTGTCCAATTTTGGTGAGCTCGTGCAAATTGTAGCGTCTTTTTCCTATTTGTAGTGGAGATGAGTGGTACCCGGTGGGGTCTTCTGCTGTTGTAGCCCATCCGCCTCAAGGTTGTGCGTGTTGTGTCTTCACAAATGCTTTGCTGCATACCTCGGTTGTAACGAGTGGTTATTTCAGTCAAAGTTGCTCTTCTATCAGCTTGAATCAGTCGGCCCACAGGACTGCCGCATACTGGATGTTTTTCCCTTTTCACACCATTCTTTGTAAACTCTAGAAATGGTTGTGCGTGAAAATCCCAGTAACTGAGCAGATTGTGAAATACTCAGACCGGCCCGTCTGGCACCAACAACCATGCCACGCTCAAAATTGCTTAAATCACCTTTCTTTCCCATTCTGACATTCAGGAGATTGTCTTGACCAGGACCACACCCCTAAATGCATTGAAGCAACTGCCATGTGATTGGTTGATTAGATAATTGCATTAATGAGAAATTGAACAGGTGTTCCTAATAATCCTTTAGGTGAGTGTATTGCTTATCACAAAAATTATGAAAGAGCAGATCATAGTAGTGCTTGATATATAAAATAATACATTTTGATGTTTGCATGACATAACCAGCTACAAATGTTTGGCTTTTCTGACTTAGTAAACTTTCTCAGTAGCTCACCTAGTACAGCATTGCACTTGTAATGCAAAGCACTTTAGTACGAGTCTCGTGAAATATGTGACAATAAATGAGCTCAAAGACTATGTTATTATTATGTTAGTTTCAGCAAATGCGTTTTTATCTCACATTTTTGTGTAACACAAAGTTTAGGGATGGGTGGTACGTTATTTTCAAACGCGATAGATTATTAACCTTCAGTGCCACTCACCAGACATTTCATTTCTGAAGTGCTGTGATACATTAACCAACATGCCAAAACATTGTCAGATTCAAAATATTCTCTTTTGGATAAAACTAAACATGCTTTTACTGGACATTTCATTTTGAAAGTGCTGTGAAAAAAGCAATGTAATAATATATATATACAGTATTATTTATATTTTAAATGTTGCCACAGATTTAAATATTTAGAAACCTTTGAAAAATAAAACCTTTTTAAGTCATTTGAAATGCTCTTTTATGATTACTTCTTAGTCAAAGTCACATAATGCAACCAACTCACAGAAGCATGCAGAAAAAAGGCATACAACAGGAAATTATATCATAGAGAGGGCACTTATGACTGTATCAATAAATCAATAAATCTCTTAAAATATTAAATGATTTGACCTTTGTAACGAAAAGGCAAATTCAGTCAAAGTTTTCATGTGGTGTGACTCCCCAGAAACAATGCTATTTAAAAATTAGTAATAGAAGAATTAAGGAAGGGGAGGAGGAAGAAGGTAGAAGAAGAATTAGTAATAATATTAATATTCATGATAAATATTTTGAAATCTTGAATGTTTTTGAAAATAATGGTTAAGATGTGTACACTCACATGTATTCAAGGTGTATGAAAAATATGTTTTACATGAGAGTTACACTATATGACAATACAAATTCACATTTCTAAGATTTTAGCACATGCATGCTAAACTTGATTTATAATAATATTTATATTATAATAATAATAATATTTTAATGGTTTATGTTATCATAGATCCTCATATTTGTCACTGTCCCACATGCTAAAGTTGCAGATCAATTCATTTACAGCATATTCTCTCAGGGGTCGACAGGGAGCTATTCACTTCACCAAATTAAAATAGTTTCAAGTCAATCTAATGATGGACAGCACTATCAGCACACAGTAAAACAACCATGCATTAGAGCACAGACAGAGAGTGAAAGTGGGATCGGGTCAGAGCAAAGTCATCCAAGCTCTATAATAACCAGTAAATGCAGTGCATGCATCCATCAGTGAGGCTGGTTTCGGGGTAATGACGGTGGGCTCTGTAGGGAGAGGGTGACTGGCTAAGGGCAAAATGACTTGTATTACCCTCCACCTACATCAACCACACTAAATGCAATCATAACACTCCACTGTACTGTTAATGACACCACCTGCTACCTCCCTGGTGCTGGTGTGTGTGAGGGGGCTACTGGCTGCTCATTTCCCCTGCCAGGTTACATTCTAAATATTAACACAGAGAAAACATCCCTGGTATGTGTAGCTCTGAGAACATGGAGGTGGCGCCTCCTGAAAACAATTCAGATGGGGAAATAATTAACAGTGAAAAAACATATGTAGCGAATATATATATTAACACTATACAATTGTGACACCAGCATAAAGTTTCAGATGGAAAGAGTCTCTTTTGCATCCCTTAAGCTCATTGATTTCTTTTTTTATGATCAAAATTTTCAGAATTCCGGCATATACGAAACAGATCCACAATCACAAATCAGATTAACCATATGCAAACAGATGTCATTAAAACTGATCACCATAAAGGAAAGCTAATTGTTTTCTGCAAATCTGCATCAATCAGATTATTGGAAATGGATGGATTAAGAGGGCATTCACACAGAATGCAATTTTGGAAACTGCGTTTTTCAAATGTGATGAAAATGATGCGAGATGCCAATGCAATGGTCAAACATCATTCAGATTGGTTAAATTAAAGGATGCTATAGGACAACTGTCAGACACCTCTTAGAGGGCAAGAAGAATACCCCTAGTACCATCCCTAGGAAGTTCAGGACTTTTCATTGGTCCCTCATTTCTGCCCTTCACCCATCTTGAAATGAATTCTTAAGTTTAGGCCCGGACCACCATAAACATGTCTTAGAACCTTTGGATGCAGCAGCAGTGGCTAAAATAAAAAGAGGCCACACTCCATCCAAATCCATTCATAACTATGTTTGGAAACCTTAAAGGGGTCATGAATTGAGAAATCAACTTTTCATTCAGCCTTTGATATATAAAAATTTCATCGTGATATAAGAATATCCTGTAAATTTCGGAGCTGAAAACGTCCATGTTAGTCAAAGAAAAGCTTTTATTGACACCATGCCCAGCAAACGCTCGATCTCAGAATATGCCAACCCTTGATGTCATTGTGTGGTTAAACACCGCCTCAACATAATAATAAGTACGCCTGATTCTGTAGCCCCGCCCACCGACTCGTGGCACTAAACGGATCGGTCTACTGAGCAATAAAAATGCTGAAGATAGCAATATATTGCGCTGTGCCTGGTTGTGGAAGAACAGTCGCTGCTTAAGCTTCCTTTGGATTCTAATATTAGGAATGTGTGGTTGAACTTTATTTTTAATGAAGTTCCAGCTCATGTGTGTAAGACATTGCACGTTTGTTCGCTTCATTTCACCGCAGAATCATTTGTAAACAAGACACAGGTCGAGACTGGATTTGCAGACATATTGAGATTAAAACACAATGCTGTGCCTTCTATATTCCAAACCTAATAAGTTGACCTCAGACAACAGTATTTTTTTTTTTTTTTAAGCCAGTTCATGACACCTTTAAATTGATGTAAATTACAACACATCCAATCCGTACTTATTCAGAGAAATAAGTATTCTCTGTGACAGCTATTTGTAGTACAACAGTTTACACGTGCAGCAGTTAACATACAAATGAATGCATGCATGACAGTTTTTCTATCTTTTTCCAATCTTTTTCCATAAGGCTGAGACTCTATGTGTTTAGAACATTTTCAAATGTATTCTGGTGGTGGTTTGAAAAGTGAATAATGCATAGGTAAAACATTAAAGACACTGTTCTAAATGTATGCTTTGGATTATGCAAATGAGTTCCACAGGAGGAAAGACTGGCTCTGATGCCAGTCACAGCACTGGAATGGAGAAGCTCCAAAATGCAATCTCCTCCTCATCAGAAAGGGATAGACATGTCAAGAGAAACTCCTTGTTCTGAGTCTCAGGCCTGTAAGGGGGAAGACGTCCATCCAGTCAGGCAGTAACAGTAACACTACGTTTCCTGAGTCTCCAGCCTGTGAAGGGGGAGGCAGCATTCTGAGTCTCTAGACTGTAAGGAAACACTACAGACACACTACAGTCAAAGTCTTCCTCCAGTTAGACAACAACAGATACAGCATATCCTTTTGTTTCTCCATCTCAGAGAGACAAAAGCAGATTGACCAAGTTCTCAGTCTCTTAGAAGCAGACTGACACATCTGCAACCAGGTTAAGCTCCAGCAAGCAATCCTTCACTTCAAGGTACATTCGTCTGTGTGTTCCAGATTGCTAGGACCTTTTTGGTGCTCCAGTAGATCAGCATCCCACAGCGCTTCATGTTCAAAGCTGTTGAAACAGATTCTAACTCCTTTCCCACTGCAGCACAACCAGTGGAAAAACTTAATCACTTAACCAAACCTCTTTCCAGAGACCTTGGCATTAGTGTATTGTCAGTGTGATTTTCTAATTTTCACTAGTCAGTAAATATTAAATAATCCTTCATTTATTTGTTTAATGTGGAATAAGGTTCTTCACCTGATTAGTCTTAGAGAAACAACATCTTTCTATAAGATAACTTAACATCTAACTATATCACTTACATTATATGTGTAGCGTCTGGAGTCTCTCTGGACAGGATCAAAGATGAGTCGATTCCACTATAAACGTCAGAAAGCTTTTAGCCGTATATAAATTAGGTTCCGGTACCGAGGAGTCTGAGGAAGTTTTGAGTAGAAATGTACCAAGTATGACACCATCATAAATTAGGCAAATGAGGTCATAAACGGAGACAAAGAAAGTGTTCTCCCGCCTAAAACTCCCACATCTGATTGGTCATTTCAGAAAAGATGGGCGGATGTTAATGTTTTTTTAACACCAGTAACACCAGCATATCTTGGCTCAGTCGGTGCAGTCGATACACAACCCTCTTATCATCTGGGCTCGTCCCCTGGCCAGACGGCTTCGGCCCTGGCGGCTCAGTCACGTGGGTTAGTTCCTTTGAAGTCGGCGCGCTCCGCAGCCAGGCGGACAGGCAACGCGCGCCATCTCAGCGCGCTCCATCTCAGCGCTCAGTCGTCTTCTAAAACTCCGACGAGACAATCTTCTTTTCCTCCCCTTTTCGGCATTCACTTCAACCACCTTCAAGCTTCCCGCGGATCGAGAACGCTCTGGAAGGACCAAAAGAGAACACACTCCAGCTCAAAGAACTCTCTGACTCACGCGCATTCTTTATACTCAGCACAAAACAACCCATGCAAGTATAAATTCCATCGAAATTTAGATGCGTTTTAAGATGTGTACCCCTGTTTAAGGTGATATTATTCGTTGCTGGCTCTAGGTGGTTATGTTTGTGAAATTGCCATTCCTGAACCCTTCCTTCCTCTCTTTCGTTTTTTTTTTCTCATTCTCTTTCGTTACTATTCGTTGTTCTGTATATACATGTATTCTTTGTTTAGTCGTATGCATTCGTAGTATCAATTATTAAAACCATTGTATCCACGTTCGATTGTCATTGTTGCCGCTCAGAGGACATGATCACTTTAATGTTCAGATCTAGCTACAAGCTCTCATAAGTATCTTTGAATACTTTAATAAATATCATAATAGTTCGGAAAGTTTATTCTTTGTGACCAGAAGGATAACCTTCCCGAACATTTGATAAGAAAGAATAAAACTTTGTGAGAGTTGATAAAAATTGTACTGTTTGTTCAATTTACATTTAAGCATTTGGCAGACGCTTTTTATCCAAAGCGACTTACAGTGCAATTATTACAGGGACAATCCCCCTGGAGCAACATGGAGTAAAGTGACTGTGGGGGCCATTTTAGTACAGTGAACTCATTGTCATATTCAAGAAACCAATTTGAAATGATTCGAGCTTTGTGACATGGTGCATTATCCTGCTGGAAGTAGCCATCAGAGGATGGGTACATGGTGGTCATAAAGGGATGGACATGGTCAGAAACAATGCTCAGGTAGGCCGTGGCATTTAAACGATGCCCAATTGGCACTAAGGGGCCTAAAGTGTGCCAAGAAAACATCCCCCACACCATTACACCACCACCACCAGTCTGCACAGTGGTAACAAGGCATGTTGGATCCATGTTCTCATTCTGTTTACGCCAAATTCTGACTCTACCATCTGAATGTCTCAACAGAAATCGAGACTCATCAGACCAGGCAACATTTTTCCAGTCTTCAACTGTCCAATTTTGGTGAGCTCGTGCAAATTGTAGCCTCTTTTTCCTATTTGTAGTGGAGATGAGTGGTACCCGGTGGGGTCTTCTGCTGTTGTAGCCCATCCGCCTCAAGGTTGTGCGTGTTGTGGCTTCACAAATGCTTTGCTGCATACCTCGGTTGTAACGAGTGGTTATTTCAGTCAAAGTTGCTCTTCTATCAGCTTGAATCAGTCGGCCCATTCTCCTCTGACCTCTAGCATCAACAAGGCATTTTCGCCCACAGGACTGCCGCATACTGGATGTTTTTCCCATTTCACACCATTCTTTGTAAACTCTAGAAATGGTTGTGCGTGAAAATCCCAGTAACCGAGCAGATTGTGAAATACTCAGACCGGCCCGTCTGGCACCAACAACCATGCCACGCTCAAAATTGCTTAAATAACCTTTCTTTCCCATTCTGACATTCAGTTTGGAGTTCAGGAGATTGTCTTGACCAGGACCACACCCCTAAATGCATTGAAGCAACTGCCATGTGATTGGTTGATTAGATAATTGCATTAATGAGAAATTGAACAGGTGTTCCTAATAATCCTTTAGGTGAGTGTATGTATATATATATATATATATATATATATATATATATATATATATATATATATTGCATAAATACCTAGGTTAGGTATTTCCCTTTTTGGGTGATTTTGGAGATTTATAATTTAATCATAATTCCCTATTGAGCTAATTTAATTTATTATTATTATATGCAGCCGAGTCGCTACATATGCATGCACTTTCTTAAGTATAGTGTATATGCTAAATGAGTGTTTGTTACCATCTATTATCTAGCTTTTTGTTAATACTATTTATTTTATTACAATTGTGTCTTCCTTGTGTTGATAATACAGTAAGGAGCTGTACAAGTGATCTGATATCTCACAAATCCTTCAGATTGGTCAGCTGACACATTCTCTCTAATTTACACCTAACTGTTTTTTTAATTATTATTATTATTATTATAATTATGTACTGTTAAGGTGAACTTCCTTAGCTAATGCCCTGAAATAAAAAGGAAGGCATCACCTGACATACTCATAATCACCATAAAAGCCAAGGACGATAACTATAAAGATAACGATAAAGATATAGTTCTAAAAATCGTTCTCAATATTAAATAATGACAGAGTTCACACCACAGTTAGAACGATAACGGCACAGAAAAACAATATCGTTGGAATCACCTTCAGAATGAATTTTTCCAGCCAGCGAACGATAAAAACATTGACAGCCTATCAGAATCCATTCCGCTGTAACAAGCTTGAGCATTTAAAGGGCCTGTTTACACCTGGTCACTTATAGTTATCCGATCGTGAAAAGACCAGGTGTAAATGCCCTCCGAAATGCATTTGAGACGGATTTAAATCCGATCACTCAAACCACTTCAGAAGGTGATCTGGGCCGTATTCCAGATGAAACTGGCCAAGTCTAAATGCATCTGGATGTTGAAACCACATATGTAAATTGTACTCCTCCCAAAAATGCTAAAAAATAAACGTGTAAGAGTGTGTTATAGACTAAATAACATGTTATGGCCAGTTATGACAGAGCTGCTGCAATGCATCACCGCAGATGAGCAGCTTAGTATCTCTTCAGCAAATTAATCTCAAAGCAAGTCGCAGACGCTCAATAAACAATTATCTTTATTAAAAGTAAAGAGACTAAATGATATTACTAGTGCTGTTGCCATGCTCTCTCCTATTGCGGTCTTTGATTTTGAAATTAGCTGTTGATCAATAAAATGCAGCTCATATCTGTTGCTTTCGGTGACATGAACTCCATTAAATCTGTATATAGCTCGGGAATTAAAGATCGGATTTACAGTCAAATCAAAATGTATTCAGACACCTTCAACATTTTCTCACATTATCATAGTTTATTCGCTATAATTTAGAAAATGGTAATAAAATATGACAAGAACTCAGAGTTAAACTGTGTCAAAACAAATTCATCTTGATAATGTCAGATAACTTTGATAGAAAGGTATGCAATGGATTACAATCAACCAATCAGCTGTCAGCTGGTAAATTTAAGTACACAGATAATACCAATTGAGGTCAACCAATTACCAAGCAATGCTTCATTTTGTTCAGTCTGTGGTGTAAAAGGGAGCATTAGTGATTAAAGAAAAAACACTTAAGCAAAACATGGTCAGGTCAAAGTGTCTGAATAATTTTGATCCCACATTTTTATCAATTTTACTGGTAGTCCACTGTATGAAGAACTTTTAGGTATAATATGTCACAGTTCACTTTATTTTACTATCCTCACTTACATAAATTAACGATAGTGTCCTGCACCCACTAGTAAAAAATTAGCTGGTGTCTGAATCATTTTTGGTTTGACTGTATATACGTTTTGTGGAGACACATTTATATGTGTAAATGTAATCGTTTTGATAAATCTGATCAGTAAAAACGCATGAAGTGACCAGGTGTAAAAAGGCCCTTGACAGACAAGCACACACTTAGAATAAACAGAGCGATATCACCCGCTGGTGTGGATGCTAATATAGTTATCTTTATAGTTATATTTATAGTTATCGTTCTTGGTGTGAACGGGCCTTAAGTGACATGTGATCAAAACCCTATTTTGGTGCCAAGTGTGAGAACATTAGTTGACATTAGTTCATGGTGTAAGGTAGATTATGTTCCATATTTTTTTTAAATATCAATGGAAGTGGAATACATTTGAATTAATTCATATTAAATAAAAACCCAACCCCTGAGTTTCAGAAGTCCACTAGCCTACCTATAGTTACTGCTACTGATAAAAAACAAACATTAACTTAACATCAGTCTCTTAGTTTCAAAACTATTCAAATCATAGGAAAAGAAGCAAACACGGTGCTTGCTAATTCAATAAATTCAGTTCTTCCAGCCCACATACAAAGTCAATTTGTAGAATAAAGGAAGTAATTTTCAGACCCGTTTAAAACCCAAGGCTGAAGAGCTTTTCATAGATTATGATGCTGTTGTATTATGTCCAAGTAAAACAGAATTAAATGGTTAAAAATCAAAAGAGCTAGAGTCTGCATTCATTGTCTCTTTTAATTAAATGCGGCGAGTGTCTGGATCAGAGCATGAACTCATTTCACCTGTAATGGAATGTAAAATGACAGTGGCATAAAAAGGGCAACACAGAAAAAAAACGTCTCATACTTTTGTCAATCCATCAGTATCGTCTGACAGGAGAAGCGAAAGGATCTTTATTCATCATATCTCATCATTAACCCATAATTCTTTGTCACCAGGACAAGAAGAGTGATGAAAGAAAACACACAGGAACGTACTCATAATAGCAGCCGCTCGAGTCTAGGTGTTGAGGATGAGACGGAGACACAGCGGTGAAGGACGAAGTGTAAAGAAAACCTATGTGACCTAAAATGATATTTAAACTTTCCCATCGTCCACTGCTGTTTGTCTTATGTGAGAAATTATAAAATAGGCAGCACAATGAAAAACATGCTTCTTAGAATGCAGTTCATTAAATAAAGCATCTCCCTCAATCCCTTCTGAGCACAAATAAAGCCTGTACCAAACATCCAGAGCCTCATTAACATTTATTGTGTCTCGATAAAAGTTGCAAATTTAATTTGACAAACAGGAGGGAAATTAGACACGGACCCCTGTGCATAACAAATATCAGCTTGTTTTTATTCATTTATTTATTTACATATTTATTTATTTTCTACCCAGGTACTAAGAAAACAACTCATTTTACAGTCAAATTTATGGTTGTCGGGCCACCGTTCAGGTTCAGAGGTGAACTACAATGATGCAAAGTTTGTTTATTCATTCAAGAAGAATATTAATTTGTGGCTTGTTCCACTTCGACTTCCTCTGGTCTGTGTAAGGATTTTTAAAAGGATGCTAAATTATTTTAATTAGTAACAACACCACCCTGTAATCAAAAGGGAAACACAATTTTGATTAAGTTTGTGATTTAATGGACCCATTACACCTTCTTTTCCCTTTGTTTCAGGGGAAGAGCACACAGACTAAACTAAATAAAAGTAGTGATGCTACTTACTGTGCAAATCCCTGTAGCAGCAAGATTCTAGCAGCATTTAGCAACATATTTATCTGTTCAAGCTTAATGATGTGTATGCCATTCAAACGATTTAATTTGATTTAATTTATTATTGTTTTGAGAGAAATTAATACTTTTATTTAATAAGGATGCACTAAAGTCGTCGTCAGTTAGGAACCTGGGTGTGCTCTTTGATACCAATCTCTCATTTGAAAGCCACGTTTCTAGCATCTGTAAAACTGCATTCTACCATCTTAAAAATATATCTAAATTATGGCATATGCTTTCAATGCAAAATGCTGAACAGTTAGTTCATGCGTTCATGACCTCAAGGCTAGATTATTGTAATGCTCTACTGGGTGGTTGCCCTGCTCGCTTAATAAATAAACTGCAGCTGGTCCAAAACGCAGCAGCTCGAGTTCTTACTAGAACCAGGAAGTATGACCATATTAGCCCGGTTCTGTCAACACTGCACTGGCTCCCTATTAAACATTGCATACATTTTAAAATCTTGCTAATTAATTACAAAGCACTAAATGGTTTAGCTCCCCAGTACTTGAGCGAGCTCTTAACGCATTATACTCCATCACGTCTATTGCGGTCTCAAAACTCTGGCCAGTTGATAATACCTAGATCCTTTTCCTATTTAGTACCTAAACTCTGGAACAGCCTTCCTAGCATTGTTCGGGAAGCAGACACACTCTGTCAGTTTAAATCTAGACTAAAAACGCATCTCTTTACTATGGCATACACATAAAACATTTTAATTTATATTTTATTCAAATTGTTAGGCTGCATTAACTAGGTCAGCCGGAACCGGGAACACTTCCCATAACACCTGATGTACTCGTTACATCATAAGAGGAATGGCATCTACGCTAATGTTAGTCTCTCTGTTTATCCCGAGGTTTACTGCAGTCAGCCGGATCCGGCCCGTATTCAGATCAGATGGTGGACCAGCGCCTGGACATGACCAACTCATCCCTGAAGTGTCTGCAGAGACCGTGTAAATTAGTCTACCCTCTGAAATTGCTCATCGACATGGCATCCTCAATGGAGCCATCTCCGGCGTGATGACTCCGATATTTCGAATATTCCTATTTAATAATTGTTTAATCGACACGCCATCCTCAATAAACCCGTCTGCGGCGTGATGCCTCCGATCTTTCGAATAATCTGATCTAATATTACTTCTGACCTGTAAGGCTGCCAAAATAATAATCATACACTGTTTGTTAATTGGCCAGAGGAGAACTGGCACCCCGACTGAGCCTGGTTTCTCCCAAGGTTTATTTTTCTCCATTGTGCCACCTGATGGAGTTTTGGTTCCTTGCCATATATTAACTATATCAACTACATTACTTGAATATATATGATAATTGAAATGAGCTGATGACATCACCGTTTTCTCCAGAGCGGCTGTACAGCCGAATCAAATTCTGTTCATTATTTTCCTGTTTAACACTGTGAAGCTGCTTTGAAACAATCTGCATTGTAAAAAGCGCTATATAAATAAAGTTGACTTGACTTGACTAAAGGAATCAAGTGACAGTAAAGACTTTCACACTGTTACAAAAAAAAAATCTTTTTTAAATATGAATGTTCTTTTGACATTCGTATTCAAAGGATCCTGAAAAAAATGTATTCGTTTCCACAAAAATGAACCTAAATAACCTTAAATAAACCTAATCTGCATATTCTGAATGATCATGTCACACCAACGACTCAAGTTATGAAATTCAGATTTAAATTCCGATTTACCATCACAGGAATAAATGACAGTTAAAAATATATTAAAACAGAAAATAGTTATTTTACATTTCAATAATATTTCTCAATATTACCATGTTGACTATTTTTTATCACTTTTAATTATACTATAATATATATATATACAGGATTGTACAAAATAAAACCTTTGTTTTATATGCAGTAGGCGTTCTCAAAGTGGAGCATATATATTTAACATCCCTTCTTTATCAAACTTATAGTGTAGCTGACTTCTTTCTCAAAAGAGTAAATGTAGTTGAACTATTTTAATACAGAAAGTAGCTTCACAGTGAGTGACTGAGTGACGCGAGTGAGTTCCGAGGCCTCAAACCATACAATGTAAATCAACTGCTCTGTAGGGACTGTGCTAAAAAATCCAACAGGCAGTGTAACTTCAGCAGGAGGCAAAAGTGTCCTGTGGAGTTACAAAGATGGATTAATTTTAGGTTATGTGAGTCAGTGAGTGAGTGAGTGAGTGTGTATGTGAGAAGGAGAGAAGAGAGACATTGGATTGGACTGAAACTGTAATAGGAAGGGTAACAAGGATAAGAAAGTGAGAATTATATAACATTGGTCTCAAATTGAAATATATCGAGAGAATCTATAGAAACAGAGAGAGAGGAAGAACAAAGAAAAGGAGATAGAAGACAGCTTACATGATAGGTTGAGTGTCAGGAGAGAATCATAAGAGATAATGACAGCGGTGCTGTGCTTTAACACACTTCAGCACTCCCGTCAGTGCCTGATGGATGAGGTCTGGGCTCTTAGCTACTCGCTGGACTAACTCAAACACACTCCACAGAAAACACACTCCACACCGTTCTTGCTCCTCTCCTGGCCTCTGATCCACGGCTAGCAAGGTCATATAGAATTGAACAGATGAAATCATTGTTATCAAACAAATGTATAACGACACCTCCGGGTTCATGGGAAAAAGTGGTTTCAGATTTGCAATTCAAATCAAGCTAAAAATCAACTACAAGTGCTTTGAGTGTGATCTCTTGGCAAAAGAGATTTTTTTAGAGAAATAAACCCATAACTTTCTCTCTTCAATTAAATATAAAAGGAGAGGTTTTGAAAAATGTTCACGCTTGCTTTTTTTCAATAGAACAGAAACAAATTGTGACTTTGCTAGGGCTGCAGAAATCACAAACAAAACAGAAATCGTGATATGGCTTAGTGCGATTATCAAAAAGTGAATGCTAATTCAATGAAATATATGCGCTGGTTGTTTCAGAGTGAATTTTTGCACTTTTGCACAATTTTTGCAGTGTGGAATGCAAAATTCCACCAAAATAAAGGTTTGATGATTTGATGTTTTAGAATGAATTAAGACAGCCATAAAAAATAAATATTGTAATTTTAAAAAATGGTCCTTGCAGCTGATGCAAGTCTTCTGAAATCATACAATAGTTTTTTTGTTTTGTTTTTTGTGAAGAATAGACCAAAATTTAAGTCTTTATTCATCAATATTCATCATAATGATCAAATCTCTCAAGCCGTACCTGAATTTTAAATTGGTTCATAGTTGATTGGTTTCAGTTAACACTGAGGATGAGGATGCTGTAACTGTTTAACCTTAAAGTCCACACACGAACACAGATCCCCATGGCTTCACCGAAATCCAGACTAAACTTTGCAGAAATAGTGGATTTGTGTCATTGTAGAATAGAATGTTCCACCTTCAGTCGACTGAGCTAGTCTGCTCTGAATGTTTGAGTACACTGTTCTTTTCAAGGTTATTTTAACTTTGCTATTGCAGGATCGTGTCAGGACAGATAGATTTGAACTGAGAGAGATAACCAAGCCTTTAATGTCTGGGGAAACATTGGTATATAGTTTACACAGTGAATACAATGGCCTTTCTCCCCGCATCACTGATAACACAGGGCCTTGAGCGTATCAACACAAGTTGCTTTGAGAGCATAGAAGCCTGTACATAAAAATCTGGGATTCTGGCAAAAAAAAAGAAAATCATGATTATTGTAATTTATTTTTGATTCAGACAAACACGTCTGACCGTTGCTCTGCGTCTGGCTTCGGTACAGGAGACTCACATTAACGTGATGCTTGGCTTTACCGCTGGGGCTTCGTCTCTTCCGCCAGGACTCACTTGATTCATTTTCCCTTTAAAGTAAATGTGTCACTTGTGGTTTAGCTACTTTGTGGTGTTTTCAGAAGCTGAATGAGGGTTTTGTGCCCTTGAGGCTGAATGCAAACAGGTCTTGAGTAGAGAAAGAGAGAGAGAGAAAGAAAGGGTAGACTGATGGAGGAACACAGACAATGAGACTGTCAGGTGGCCTCGGAGGCGTGGCACAGGCCATCAATCATTCTGGCCGATGAACATCAAAAACAACGTGAATATCAAGAGTGAAGGTCCGAGAGAAAGCCAGACTCTAAATATAGAGCCGCCTATTGGCGATGCAATTTTTCACGCCAGTTAAATGCGCCCTGACAAGAGTGCATAAGACGGTTTTCTCTACGTCGGACGTGTGACCTTCGTGCGAACGTTTTTATATCATTACTATCCTACCTTTGACTCTTTCCCAGACACATCTTGTTCCTTTTCAGACTTGCTTCATTTATCAAAGTTTGCATGACAAGTTTTATTTAGGTAGGCCAAGGTTGACAAAGTTAGTGGAAAGAGATTCAATTACTGTGTTTGAATAGGTCCAGTAACTTACACACACATGCATTTCTGTATATATATATACAGAAACTAAAGTCTATATTTCCTCACGCGGTACTGACTTGATGAGTTGGCTGAGAGTGCATTCTTCAACTTCTGCTTGTTATCATTAATGTGAAAGGTCTTGTACTTCACTAATTACTTTCCAACTAAAAGTATAAATATCAGAATGATCGTTTTTGCTCTTTTGACCCAATGTGCAGACAGAGAAGAAGAGAGGTACAGAGAGGTGGACGAAAAATGAGAAACAACAGACAAGTGAAACAAGAGGAGGCTTCATTAGCCACAACATGACTTAACAGCATCCAATTATGTCTGGTTATGTTCACAGACGCTAATAACTAGTATCATTTGGTAATGGTAACATCATTATGATTACTGCTCATACTTAAGGTTAAGGATTTGAACAAACCTCCAACCCTAAGTATTATGGGTCAATAAAGACTGTCCGTGTGATGCATTCATGCTGAAATCATGAAAAGAGCTCATTAACAGCATAAAATTCTTGCAAAGAAACACATTGTTAAAGGGATACTCCACCCAAAAATTGGAATCCTCTCAACACTTTCAAGCTGTCCCAAATGTGACTTTTCTTTCTTCAGATAAACACAAAGGTTTTTAGAAAAGTAATCTATCTTTTGACAGCCCATGTAATGCAAGTGTATGTAATATTCTGGCTGACCCCCCAGTGTGTTTTTCAAGGCGACCGTTATTTAGAACGTATCACTTTATTGTTTCCATGGTGATGCGTCATTGCTTGTCACAATGGATAAAAGTAAGATGACACCATAAGCTATAACCGTAATTATACTAAACTATACATATTCTATCTCCATGCGCCATATACACTCACCTAAAGGATTATTAGGAACACCATACTAATACTGTGTTTGACCCCCTTTCGCCTTCAGAACTGCCTTAATTCTACGTGGCATTGATTCAACAAGGTGCTGAAAGCATTCTTTAGAAATGTTGGCCCATATTGATAGGATAGCATCTTGCAGTTGATGGAGATTTGTGGGATGCACATCCAGGGCACGAAGCTCCCGTTCCACCACATCCCAAAGATGCTCTATTGGGTTGAGATCTGGTGACTGTGGGGGCCATTTTAGTACAGTGAATTCATTGTCATGTTCAAGAAACCAATTTGAAATGATTCGAGCTTTGTGACATGGTGCATTATCCTGCTGGAAGTAGCCATCAGAGGATGGGTACATGGTGGTCATAAAGGGATGGACATGGTCAGAAACAATGCTCAGGTAGGCCGTGGCATTTAAACGATGCCCAATTGGCACTAAGGGGCCTAAAGTGTGCCAAGAAAACATCCCCCACACCATTACACCACCACCACCAGCCTGCACAGTGGTAACAAGGCATGATGGATCCATGTTCTCATTCTGTTTACGCCAAATTCTGACTCTACCATCTGAATGTCTCAACAGAAATCGAGACTCATCAGACCAGGCAACATTTTTCCAGTCTTCAACTGTACAATTTTGGTGAGCTCGTGCAAATTGTAGCCTCTTTTTCCTATTTGTAGTGGAGATGAGTGGTACCCGGTGGAGTCTTCTGCTGTTTTAGCCCATCCGCCTCAAGGTTGTGCGTGTTGTGGCTTCACAAATGCTTTGCTGCATACCTCGGTTGTAACGAGTGGTTATTTCAGTCAAAGTTGCTCTTCTATCAGCTTGAATCAGTCGGCCCATTCTCCTCTGACCTCTAGCATCAACAAGGCATTTTCGCCCACAGGACTGCCGCATACTGGATGTTTTTCCCTTTTCACACCATTCTTTGTAAACTCTAGAAATGGTTGTGCGTGAAAATCCCAGTAACTGAACAGATTGTGAAATACTCAGACCGGCCCGTCTGGCACCAACAACCATGCCACGCTCAAAATTGCTTAAATCATCTTTCTTTCCCATTCTGACATTCAGTTTGGAGTTCAGGAGATTGTCTTGACCAGGACCACACCCCTAAATGCATTGAAGCAACTGCCATGTGATTGGTTGATTAGATAATTGCATTAATGAGAAATTGAACAGGTGTTCCTAATAATCCTTTAGGTGAGTGTATATTCTCTGGCTCTGAAGAATATTTCCGAATCCGAATATTTCCATCATTGTCCGAATCCATTTCACACTGAACACTGCTACTGAGCGTTTCTGTTCTGACATTTTCATTCCGTGAGATGAGATTATTTTGACACCGGAGCATGAGCTCTTGAAGCTCCGCCCTCTTCTTGAAAGGGGACCAGAGGCACCAGCTCATTTGCATTGAAAGGGATAACGGTGTGTTTTTGCTCACCCCCAAAAAGTGGCAAATTTAACATGCTGTAAACAATGATCTGGGGTATTTTGAGCTAAAACTTCACATACACACTCTGGGAACATCAGAGACTTATTTTACATATTGTAAAAAGCATAATAGGGGCATAACAGGTGCCCTTTAAATAAACATTACATTGCATAAAAAAAGAAACCAAATACAATTTTGTATTTTTAAGTTAACAAATGTAATTAATGTTCTAATTATTCAAATCAAGTATAAATCTCATCGAGCATTTTTACATTTATTCCAAAATAATAATAACTAAAGGCAGTAACAATTAAAACAATATACTTTATGTGTGAACTGATGTTCATCTGTTCTTTTTAATAGTCAACTTATTTATAGGAACATCAGTCATCAAGCTCGGTATGTTTAATTTTATCAAACTGATGGCACACTAAAAACTTCTCACACTCATCATGTTTTCAGGCCATTTCGAGATTGATTTTGATGTGACAAAGGTGATATCGAAGACTTACTTTTTAATTAGTCTTCCCATTAACAGCATAATTTTGATTCATGAATGCGCATGAAAAAAAAAAGAGGTGGGAATTATTGCACAAACCAATCTTGATTATAGAACGATGGAGGCATTGCCTTCTCTCATGTGACTTTCCCCCCATTCATTCTCAATTACCCCCACAAAACCCACTGCACACTTTAAGGGGGTCTGTTAAAACTCAATGAGCTCAGGGGAGGCAAGAGAGAAGCTGCCACCCACTGTAACTTTACCTGCTGGTGTCACAGTTGGACAGTTACTTTACCAAAAAGTGATTTATACACGTTTTAATGTCACATTTCAAATATTTGCACTGTTCTATTTTTGTAATATGAATTATTTCATATTACACTGAATATGCCTCCTCAGAGGAAATGCCCCTGCTTAGCAACCACTTAACATCTTGGCAACACCCAAAACATGTGGGGTCAACCTTTGCATGAGCACTCACATCAAAACAGAAACTATAGAATTGGGTTTATTTGCCATCCAATACATTACAGCATATTCCAGATTGGATGTTTTGATTTACATTTTCAAATTATTATTCTGTCTCACGTCTGTTTATTTATTAAAAAAATGACTGCACTCGCTTTGGCTGATTTTTGGTTTACTGCTGTGAATTACTGGAAAGAATTAAAGGTCTCCTCTGGCATGTCAACAAATACTGTCAACAAACATATTCAGGGTCATTTAAAGAGATTGTGTTCTGCTGCACACACATATACACACACTACATCAGCCAGAAGCAAGTGAGGCAGGTGGAAATTTGCATCATGTCAAGCCTTGTCCTGTCTGCTGGCTGCAAGAGATTGCCTCTCTCTCTCTTTCTCAGAGACACACACACACACATTCAGACACACACAGAGACCTTGAAATACCTTGTTTACCTGGATTTGTGTGGCAGACATAGTTAAACCTAATCCCATTTAAAGCTTATGTTTCTAATTCAACCTGACACAAAGCATGCAAATGAGTCTACCCACAACAAACACTTACACGCAGACACCAATTTGCCTCATAACACTTTGTGATTGTGGAGGATCTCTTTTAGACCAGGTGTTACAAATTAACACCTCTGTAACATATGTATAAAGAGCAGCATAAAGAATTATCACAGGCCTATCAGTGGCATATTTGACAGGATAAGCAAATAACCAAGCGAGGGAAACAAAATGAGAACTTTAAGCCAGATGCACACTACAAAACTAATGTTCATTGCTTTTTGATGTATTACACATACTATACAATTAGATAATATTTAGCATATATAGATTCATTGCCATGCCTGAGCAAAATAGGCTCTCCCAGCTGAGGCTTTAAGTCTCTAAAGTCACCATAAAATCAAAATGGACAATTCTTATTTTTTATGGAATATTGCTGTTTCCTTGCACATCATTATTATTTATTTTTTTTAATCCATGTGCCTTCATAATCTTTGATCAAAAAATGTCCCTCCTTCTTGCAACAATATCTCTTCTCTTCTCTGATGATATGTTTACTGACACAAGGGCGGGACAACCTGTCACTCACATGAGATCACAGCAAAAGCAAACCACAGCGATCCAATCAATTCTCGATGGATAAAACCAAGCTCTGTCCTATATATTTTTTCTTCTTCAAGAAGTTGTTTCACTTGATATACACTCACCTAAAGGATTATTAGGAACACCATACTAATACTGTGTTTGACCCCCTTTCGCCTTCAGAACTGCCTTAATTCTACGTGGCATTGATTCAACAAGGTGCTGAAAGCATTCTTTAGAAATGTTGGCCCATATTGATAGGATAGCATCTTGCAGTTGATGGAGATTTGTGGGATGCACATCCAGGGCACGAAGCTCCCGTTCCACCACATCCCAAAGATGCTCTATTGGGTTGAGATCTGGTGACTGTGGGGGCCATTTTAGTACAGTGAATTCATTGTCATGTTCAAGAAACCAATTTGAAATGATTGGAGCTTTGTGACATGGTGCATTATCCTGCTGGAAGTAGCCATCAGAGGATGGGTACATGGTGGTCATAAAGGGATGGACATGGTCAGAAACAATGCTCAGGTAGGCCGTGGCATTTAAACGATGCCCAATTGGCACTAAGGGGCCTAAAGTGTGCCAAGAAAACATCCCCCACACCATTACACCACCACCACCAGCCTGCACAGTGGTAACAAGGCATGATGGATCCATGTTCTCATTCTGTTTACGCCAAATTCTGACTCTACCATCTGAATGTCTCAACAGAAATCGAGACTCATCAGACCAGGCAACATTTTTCCAGTCTTCAACTGTACAATTTTGGTGAGCTCGTGCAAATTGTAGCCTCTTTTTCCTATTTGTAGTGGAGATGAGTGGTACCCGGTGGGGTCTTCTGCTGTTGTAGCCCATCCGCCTCAAGGTTGTGCGTGTTGTGGCTTCACAAATGCTTTGCTGCATACCTCGGTTGTAACGAGTGGTTATTTCAGTCAAAGTTGCTCTTCTATCAGCTTGAATCAGTCGGCCCATTCTCCTCTGACCTCTAGCATCAACAAGGCATTTTCGCCCACAGGACTGCCGCATATTGGATGTTTTTCCCTTTTCACAATATTCTTTGTAAACTCTAGAAATGGTTGTGCGTGAAAATCCCAGTAACTGAGCAGATTGTGAAATACTCAGACCGGCCCGTCTGGCACCAACAACCATGCCACGCTCAAAATTGCTTAAATCATCTTTCTTTCCCATTCTGACATTCAGTTTGGAGTTCAGGAGATTGTCTTGACCAGGACCACACCCCTAAATGCATTGAAGCAACTGCCATGTGATTGGTTGATTAGATAATTGCATTAATGAGAAATTGAACAGGTGTTCCTAATAATCCTTTAGGTGAGTGTACATCACAATGAGGAAGAAAAGACTGTCACAACTTTTGTTTCACGTCAACTTTAAGACATGATTGTCTGTAAGCCTGCTTTGAAACAACATTGTTAAACAAACATTGATTGTTAAAGGCTCTAGACAAATAAACATGAATTGACTTTTAAATGGACAGTTCAACCAAAAATGGAAATTCTGTCATCCCTCACCCTCATGTCATATCAAAACCATAAAACTTTCATTCATCTCCGAATCATGAAATTATTAATGAAATCTAAGAGATTTCTGTCCCTCTATTGAAAGTAATGCAAGAAAAATTGATGCTTCAGAAATTTCATAAAGACATCATAAAAGTAATCTATACTAATCAAGTGGTTTATTAGTCTTCTGAAAACACGATCACTTTATGTAACAGATTCGAGTCAAGTAAACGCATTTAATGTTCTATTCACCATTTTTGATGTTCTCTATGTGTTGTAAAATACTTTTTCTGTGTTTTTAGTAACCTTTTAAAGCATAACATTTTTGGTTGTATGGGGTTTCAATGGAGGGATGAACTAGCATTTTGGGGTGAACAAAAGTCTAAGGGCCCTATTTTAACTAACAAGCATGGCGCAGGTGCACTTAGGATGTGTCAGAATCCACTTTTGTGAGATCATCATGGGTGTGTTTTGGGCGTAATGTGCTATAAACCAATCAGAGTCTCATCTCCCATTACCTTTAAAAGCCAGTTGCACTTGCACCATGGCAGATTCCCTATTTACATGGTGGAATTTGTGAGTGGAACTACTGAACGCTTAAGACTTAAGCCCTAAGACTGTAACCAAATTGACTAGTCATATGGATGTCATGGCAAATTTCAAACAGGTTTAAACATTTGGCTGACCAATCGTCAAACGGGCACTTTGTCCCGACTAGCAAAAGAGCAGCAACGAGCCAATCAAACTGAGAGAGTGAAAGACTGCATGTGGAAAGCGATGCACCACAAAAAAAATATATATAGCCTATATATTTTCAGCACTTTTTCTTCTTTTTGCAAATCAGTGCAAAATGTACCATACGTTAGGGGTTTGTCTGATTACAGGTTTTTCAGACTCAACTCCGACTCCCAAATTGACTGGATAGTAGCTACAGTATCAACTATTACAGATACCTAATTTTCATGAGAAACAGCCGTGGTCAAATATTATATCAGAATAATTTAAACGAGAAAGAAGTCACTCTTTAAGAATGTACATTTCCTGAAGAAAATGTGAGTGGTGCTTGCCGTGTGCAACTAGCAAAAGATGCTAACACACTTACCATGTTTTTAACAAGATGCTAACACGGTTAGAATGCTGTTATTTATAACAATTAGCATTTTTCTAGCATGATGCTAGCACATTTTTACTTGTTTTTATCATGTTCTAACCCTAAGTTAATTGCTATTAGCATGTAGCTATTCACTGCTAGCATGTATAGCATGTTAAAAGTCCAGTTTGCTAGCATGAGTCAAAAGATCCATACAATGTTCTGATGCAGAGATATAGGTCTTGTTAAACAGTTGCTAGGGTACTCGGTTTGGTTGCTATGGAGTGGCTTGGCAGCATCCAATGATGATACTCCAAAGGCTGCTTTCCAATATGAATGATAACAACCAACCCCCATGCCTCCATGATATTCAGATGTGAAGATATCCTTCTTTGAATTTGGGTTGCTAGCGTGCTCAACAGGAAGTGTTGAAGGTGATTTGTGATTAGCTGTTGCTGCCCTGAGTTACACAAGCCCATCATCATGTTTCTATGACACTTCTATCCAAAGATATCCCTTTGATCTCTTTGAATGGAAGTCTATGGAACTTGTTACTAGGGGGCTCTACATTGTTGCTAGGGTGTGGCTTGATAGCTTCACGATGACCCTGAGGTAGTGATTGGTTGCCTGAGTAAATTGAGCCCACCCCCTTGTCTCTGTGACACTATGATCCAGAACTATGGTCAATACAAAATCCCTATGCAAGTGCGTTTCATGGGCTGTCCCTCACCATAGTATGTCTATGGGGAAATTTAGGCAGCTCTTGCGCCCCAGGGGTAAAACTTACACCCCATTGTATGTTCTGAAAGAGCCTGTCAGCCTCTTCAAATGTGGTAACCCACATGTTTCTACAAAATCCTTGCTCGGAGCTATGACTCGTCAAAGTTCGTCGCAATGCAAAGTCTATGGGACTTTTTCGGCTGCTTTTTCGCCCACCGGGCGAACATCGTACACCCAATGGCTTAGAAAATATATAGCACACCATTCCTCAATAATCCGCATGATTTGACACCTCATTCATGGGTCTATGACAAACGATCATGGCAAATGAAGACATTAATGTCATTATAATGGTTGGGTGATGGTGCTACAAGCACATGATCATTGTCCTAAAAGGTGCTTAAACAGCTCAAATTAAAGTTGAATGATTATGAACAGGGAAATCCAAATTTATATTTATTGCATTAATATAGGCTACCATCAATTAAACTACAAAGCTGGCACGGAGGTATGTATAATTACAAAATCCCTATGACTGTTATCTATGTCTAAAGATTATCTATTCTTCTGAATTCCTCACTTCATTTCGTTCACTAATTACTAAAATAATGCACTCAACTGCAATGCACTATATAGGGATTCAAGAATCAGTGAACAAGTAAGTGATTTCAGACACAACAGGGTTGACAACGAGAGTCGATGCGCTGCAGTCGACGCCGACTCTAGGGCTATTCAGAGTCCAGGGGTCTGTTCTTCGTACGTCACTAACTCAGTTAGCTGGATTTGATTGTTGATGATTTGGCATGATCTCGGATTGTTTGGTTCTTCGAAGCTCATCCTGGACTTGCTGTCATAGCAACAGGTCCATAAACTCAAACCTGCACGGGAGCAGCTTATTTAATGTAAACAGGATTAGATTGCATCTTGAGGTGATACTTAAATCTGTCCCAGACACTGCTACTTTATTTCAATAGTTCATTACTGAACCAGGGGCAATAATAATTTAAAATAATAATAATAATACAAAAATGTATTTGAAAATAATATTATAATGTTGTGTATAATACTATAGACACAACCACTTGATTGAGAGATTTATTTGTGATGGAATCATTACTTTATAGGAGGTTTACACACATGCTATACAGTTATTCTTAGCCCTACACTCATTTGAGTGATGATGACAGATATTATGGGATGGCTTGATGCAGCGCAGAAGATGCAGATAACTTGACCTTGACCCTTAAGAAACTTAAATACTGTCATGAAACAAATCTGCTTCAAATTGAATAAAAAAATTAAATGAATTGCTAATTACAACATTGAAATAAAAAAATTAAAGGGTGTACAAATACTATAAAATCGTGAATACAAATAATTGGAAATCATGTTTGCTCATTTCATTTATCTATTCATTTATCTATTTTTTTGGTTTCCTTTTTTAATTTTTTAATTTGTCAAGTTTTTTGCCAGGTGGCTTTTTTAATTATATGATGTCATTACGTTACTGTCTTCAAATATCGATACATCTGCCCTCTTCAGGGAACACAGGAACGCGCAGTAATCTCAGATAACTTAATCCAGATATTTTAATCCAATCCGCAAATTTGTTTGAAGAACCAAATTAGCCAGCAGTTATCACAATTAAAAGATCTGGTATCTGTCAAATCATCTCAGATGTATTAAGCAAGGTACAAAGAACTGACCCCAGGAATCTTTTGGAGTTGACCCCCCATCACTACCATAAGTCTCCATGTTTGTTGACATGTTGTCAAGAATAAACTGTCAAATTGCAAGAAAGGATTTCAAGATCATATACTGTATACTCAGCGAGGCAAATGATCTTGTATTTGACATGGGCACCAAATCATATATGATTTAATAATATATGACAATAATGACTAGTCATGATAACTCAAACCTAGCATGGAGACCCTGTAAACATTTAGTAGACTGTAGTTTTGTGTAAATGTAGTTCTGAACGTCTTTCATGGCATTATGACAGGCTGTAATTTGCAGGCTCAGAGTTGCAGGCTCAAGTAGTTTTTATGCTTTAAACAACATACACAAGTGATTAATAAAACACTCTTCTATTATTTCTGCAGTGTTCCTACATAGTTTGACAAGTCTGTTTGCTCTTTGAAAAATTGCATGAGCTTCTAAAGACACTGCAGACCCTTTAATATCCCTATCCAAACACAAACTTTTAGGCAATCATAACAAACTCTGCAGATGTACTAACACACAGAGACATGCTCAAATGCGCACACGCAAACACTGGCACATATGAACCTCTAAACTTGTAATAAGTGTCTACTGAGATACGCCACATATCATAAATCCTTCATTAGTCATTCTCTCTCTGCGTGATGAATGTCTTTGCCCCAAGTGAAATCTATATCAGATTACAGCAATATTAATGTTTCAGACATTTTCACATTCTCCCTCCCTCTACATACACAAATCCCCCTGGAGACCGAGCCGTTCCGAAGCTTAGTCTATGTTAGCACTACTTGCACACTCGGAGCACTGCTTGCACACTCATTGAATACACAAGGCATGTGTTTGCCATGCTGACGAAGGAGACCGAGTCCTTGATCAAAGAATCATCAAGGTATACGAGTAGGGAAAAAACAAACTTCAATTGCTGTTTTTATCTGAGCTCCATACTGTTGTCACCTTGAAGCCATAATGAAAGTGGTGGTGTCCTTATATGTGAGGGAGTAATACACAGGTAATGTAAATGCAATTTATCTTACAATAGCAAAACACTGATAAAGCTATAGCTGATTGACAAATCTGCAATTGTGTGTTCTCCTTGAAGATATTGGCTTAATATTAACCGCCAATTTCCTCACTCAGAGGGACCAACAAAAATTATGGCACTGCATGGATGTTATCTTAAAATGGTGGCAATTTTGTGCTCATTTTAGCTCAATTTCATTAGCTAATATTGGACTCCTCCTTGGCAGTGCCGGATATCTTCGCCTTTTTCAACAGCCAATTTTGCTGTCCAATATTAGCTAATGAAGTCTGCACACTACAGCTCGGAGTGCAGACTCTAATGAGACTAAGCTGTGTATAGTTTAAAATGGGATTATGTCTGTTTTACACAGTCTTTCTGTCAAATTAGCCCTGTGGAGGCAGACCCATGAAAACACAATCCACTCTCAGGATCCATCTCATATCCACATCGATTCATATTAAGAATAAAATTAAAACTGTATTTTTTATTATTTTAAATAAGCCTAGCCAGGGACAGAGGCTGCAAATGAGCTATTAGCTAGAAGCCTGGTGTGTACACAGCATCTGCTGCATTCTGTAACAGCATTATCCTGTGTTATTCCTGTAAAATAAACAAATAGATGAATTAAATGAATTAAAGAAAAATACATATTTAGGGTAGTGTTTTTCTACCTAAAATAAGAAATGGTACCAAATGTGTTCCCACACTCTTAAAAATAAAGATTCCAAAAAAGGGTTTTCACAGTGATGCCATAGAAAACCATTTTGGGTTCCCCATATCGAACCTTTAAGTGAAAAATCCTTAAAAGAACCTTCATTTTTAAGAGTGCATGAAAGAGTCAAATCCATTCTGAGTCATACACATCAATGGTCAGAAATCAAATTTGCCAGTCGGATAAGAACTCATACTCTAGCTTCAACGTTAGAATGGTAATAAATAAATAAATAAGTGTCACTCCCTCACTACGATTAGTGACCAGAGTACTAATCACCAGTACCTGTTACTCTTTGCGAAAGACTAATGGCAAATTCACACTCCATGATTTTAGCCCCGATTTTCACACGAAATCGCTGACAAATGCCCAAAATCGGAGACAAATTGGTGCTCGTTCACATGAGTTACAATTGCGCAGTGTGCATTGTCAAAGATGCGATCGGAGAGAATCAACGATGTGTCGCCGTCGCCCGTGAGATATTTGGCATGCTAAATATTTGGCCATGTCTGCGATTCAAAATCCTGCTGTGTGAAATGTGACTGTCTGACTGAAAATTACATTGGCAATGACCTAAAGCCAATGAAAGAGCAAGATACAGGGCAGCGGGAAGTTCGGGGAGGAGTTATAGACTAGAATATCAGTATTTTAATAGATGTATTTACAATTATATAAAACAGAACAAAGCACAAACATTTGCTTGACCAGCCGCAACAGCAGCACATTGCAAAATTATTTATTTACCTCCAACTCTCTTTGCAGAACACACAATCCTTGCTCCCCGCCTCTCCCCAACCATTTCCTCCTCCATAATCTTTTTCTCCTTTTCGCAGCAAATCAGTGCAAAGACAATTTGGATCGCAAGCTTTTTGTGGGCTAACATATTTAATAATCAGTCTTGCGTGAGAACTCCGGTCTCACACATGATCTTGCGCTATTTGCTTATCACTCCCGGACAAAGTTATCGGCGATTCTTCCTTTTGTAAAGTCATGCAATATCCTGTCACCGATCCATTGTGCAATGTGCACACAGCAGCAACTGAATGCTACCCCGGATAGTCATGCAGTGTGAAAAGAACAGTGATCTGACGACTTTGAGAATCATGCAGTGTAAACTCGGCATTACCTGCATTCCTTACCTCCAAGGCCTTAGTCTTAGTCTTGCTCCGTGTGATCTTCTCCTGCGTTCTTCAGAAGGTCCCTTCCTCATCGCCACCTGTCTCACTTCCTAACTTACCTGGAATCCACTTACCATCAGCAACTGAGGTGTGTGCTTTCCATCATTCACAGACATTACAGTCACCATCTCCAAACACTACAAATATAAAGGACATTGTTATTTCACTCAGTCAACCTATCAAACTTGCATTATCATCATTTCTGCACAGCTGTTATGCTACTGCTCCTCTGCTGCAAAATAAAACCTGTTAACCTTTATCTGTGCTCGTCTTCCTTGAGTGTACCAACATTGGCGCGCGTTTGGTTGCATTTTATTTTGTTATCTTACTGAAACAGAGAACAGGCCACAAAATGAGATGGAGCACATCTGAAGAATCAAGCGTGCTACTATGGAAGCTTTTTTCTGCCACTGAATATAAAAGGTAATTGTGACTTTTTATCTCACAATTCTGACTTTTTTTCTCTCTCAAGAGAAAGCAAAAAAAAAAAACATTTCCTCAAATGGACTTTATAACTCCCAATTACACATTGAAAAAAGGTTTTCAAGCAGTTCCTAATCCAATTAATAATTTGTCTTTCAATTCAATTTACCATTATTTGTTTTATTTTTCAAATAATATATTTTTTTGGTTCAAAACCTTGTTAAATCCAAATACTTTTCATTAAGAGCTCAACTAAGAAATACTTGTCAAATGTATTTGACAAATGTAAAATTTCAAGGTTACACAGAGGCCAGCGCATGCACATTAAACACAAATCTCCAGACCGCGCTTTTCAAATCTACACTCCTGCGGTCCTGCTCCAGAGAGAATCGCGGATAAACTCTGGTAAGTTAAACAACCATTTATTGTGTGCTGATATATTTAGTAGCCTGTTAATTTTGTCAGACATTATGTCGCTCTACTGACTTTCTCTGGTTATATGTATATGTAACGTTAGTTTGAAAATGTTCACTTGGTGTCAGCTAACGTTAGCTTAGTTTACACTAGTTAACGTTACCATGTCGACGTTAATCAATGCCTGATCGATTGCAAAAGGGAACATAAGCAACAAAAAAAAAACATATCTTGAGTTGGCGCCATTGTTTTCACTCTCCAGTCACTCATAAATGCACTTTTGAAGGTTAGTAAATACTTCAGAAGTCAGTTGATAATGAATATAAATGCTTAATGTTTTAACGTTGTCTGTTCATGTGGACATTTTGTACTTAAGTGTCAAAACACTAACTTTAGGCTGAGACGAAAATTAATGAATGGATCGACTGGACCAGTTATATACATTTTTTACTATCTTGATGCAGGATACTGACACCCCTAGAAAGAGGGAGATTGCACTTAAATGTCTCATCCTTAACATGGGAGAAGCAGTGGAGGACCTCATCAAAGATTTCCTGGTAAGGCAACATTAATTTAGAGATGTGAAAATGCTAGCTAAGGCTGTCCACTTAAAAATTAGCCACCAGAATATGTTCAGATATATGTCTGAAGACAGTCTGAAGGCTAATTTCAAATAAAAATCCAATTCCTTTCCACTTAAATCAGAGTCCCAGCTGGAAAATTTGTGCTACTGTTTTTTATTTTATTTAGTTAACGTGTAATGTTGCTGTTTGAGCATAAACCACATACAAAGTTATTGCAAACACACTACAAAGTTATGACGCTCAAAGTTCAACGCAAAGGGAGATATTTTCTTTTAAAGAAATTTTACAAACTTTGAAACAAACGGCTGGTAGGGACTACAACAAGCTTCATCACCGGTTAGTGACATCACTAACCCTACAATTTATGGGAACGGGAACACACAACAAAGGGGTTGAGGCCATGTTGAGATAAGTTATAAATTTCAAAATCCCTGGTAGCCCTTCGGGCAGGCACTCTTGATATTTTAGTAGCCTGAAAAAAATGTTTATGTAGAAAATCGGACTGGAGTCGAAATATCAATCAAAAACATATGTATTTGGTTCTAGCTGAACTGAAATTTCAATTCATTTCTATCATGACCTGTCTTTTGTTGAATAAGCTGAACTGAAATACCAGTGAAAATCCATGTGCCTCTTAACTTTTTCAAAAATTTCTCCACTGCGCTTGCAATCTCTTTCATTCAGCATTAGTTTATATCTCTTAGTTTATATCTTAGTTCATTAGTTTATATATCGCAATTCTGACTTTATTTTTCACAATTTCGAGTTAATATCCGGCAATTCTGACATGATAACTCACAGTTGTGGGTCTGACTACAGTAGGTACTTCATACTAAAGCATGAATTGATAGCATAGTGATTCTTTTTAATGTATTTTCTCTTAGTCTTCCTATACTCAGTAAAGGTAATTTGGGATCTAGACCTGACCACGGGTGCGTTTCCCGTACAATGACGTCACTCACTGCTTAACTACCATAGTACGATGCATCGTTGAAGAAATCAACTAGCTAGTCAAATCTGTCGTTCAACCACGTTGGTTAATGATGTCACGCAGGTGGTGGAGTAATAACTGCTTTTAATGAATTAGTTTGAGATCGAATTCATGCTAGATTTTTTGCTATAAATTATAAACATGGCATCTGAGGACTAATTCTTATTTTACTCAGTTATTTTGCTTTATTTCCAGATTCAATCACAGGCTCGTTCTTGCGTACTAGAGCACGTACGCACATGCACACTCTTCAAAAACGGTGCTTTAAATCTCTTGACAAACTAAAATACATAAATGACATTTGTATGTATTCGAAATAAAAGATATAGATTGTACTAAATGTCAGCTTGCTTATTTTGCTCAAGGTAAGGATTTATTAAGTCCACATGTCTTGCAAACAATATTTGATAACGACGGAACTTGCGACCATAGTTGGCTAAAGATGCTTTTGGGAAACGCACCCCAGGCTAGTGATGGCATTGTTATACCCATCTAAAGAAGATCCAAAATTGATGAGAACATGACTAAGTGAACACACAATATTCATCTCAAGTGGAAGAAGATTTATTTTGATTTATACCCACCCTTCTCCCAGCCTGGTTTGCTTATAACTGCCAATCATCTGTTCCTTAGCACCACTAATCTGCCTTCTCATCAGGTCTTCAACAGAGATCACACTCTGTTTTTAATTGACCTGATGAGTCAGCATATCATGAGCAATGAGGCAGAGCTCTCGAACACTTGCCAGACCTTGGCAAAGTGCCAAAAGATGTTATTTTGCTCAGCAAGAGCTCAGAAATTAACAGAACAGTTTCAGTTACAGTTTGACCCATGAAGTCCCACTTCCAGAACCCCTTGACCAACTGAACCATCTCCACATCTGTCGGCATTCAGCAGATGTGGTTGATCCTCTGACCCCCAAACAGTAACTCTGTTTTCCGTTCAGGTGTCCAATGCAGGTAAATAAAAGATTCAGGATGTCGAGAAACTCCCTGAGTTCCTTAACAAGATAATCAGAGGCAATTACAGCACTGAAAATCTGATAACTTTATTTATTGAACTTGTACTTATAGTTCATTCCTAGATTCATTAGGATTCTAAAACACATTTTAAAAGGTGTTTAATTATCATTATTTACCAGTGAACATAAGTTCTAGACATCCAGACTCACACACTGCTGAAAAAGATCCAATTATGTGATATATCATTTAAACACAAAGGCTAAAAATGTAAATAAAGTTTTAAACATTTATAACACCCCTTTTTATTTAATATCATCATATCACTGTACTGAGAATTCCAAAATCTTGTCTATTTAGTTGGCTTTGGGTGGGTGGCTTCACTTTAACTGCAGGTAATTAAAATGACGGCCAGGCCTCTGGACCTTTATGTGACAGCCATAATTTACACCAGCGATGCCCTCAAGACCTCATACATGATGGAAGACTGCTGAACTAGACCTTTTGTGGCACTCTGTGGGCCAGGTGATGAGGGGCTGAACCAGGGCACAGAGCAGCTCTTGCTAGGGTTGCATGCACCAGGGTAATACCAGAAGGGAATTTTGATTTGTAATGTATCAGAATAATATGAAAATCTTTTTTAAATGCAGAGAATCACCATGCTTGAGTTCACCTTTGCTTACACTGGTACAACAATTTAAAAGTGTGTAACAAAGAAGTTGCAATTGTATTTTTTCTTCTTTATTAGAAGTCATAAAACACTTAAATGTGTGCTATATAAAGTTGATGTTGTTCTTTATTATTACACCAGTAGTGGTATAAGTGAAAAGCACAAATTAAGTCACACCAAGATAACAAGCTTTTTAAAGGGCTCCTATTATGGATTTTTGAAAATTACCTTTCATGTAATGTGTAACATAGCACTAAGTGAATGAAAACATCCTGCAAAGTTTTAAATCTGAAAGTGCACCGTGTATAAAGTTATTGTCTCTCAAAAGTAAGAGTCGACTCTGAGTCAATTAAACGAATCCCAAACCGTTTTGTTGTGACGTCAAAACGAAACATTAGCCTGAAAATGATTGCCCTCATTTTCAGGCTTGCTTGGCATTTTGAAACAGTTCCCACACATGCACCTAAATAAATTCTGCAATTAATTTGTCTGTGACACGTTACACTAAACTAACAAATGGCGACAGCAAGATTAATCAGATTGCAGCACCTCAGACATTCTTACTCCGATTCTGCATGTTCAATCGGCCTGAAGTGCCATAAACTACATTGACACACATACCATTGAGACCTGCTCCAGTTGTGTTTGATTGTGATTTACTTTCTGGTTCATCAGCAATAATGAAAGTGTTTTTTGACCTTGCATGCATGTAAACCTGTTGTTGGGGTCTCCCAAAACAAAAATAGGAAATGGCAAAATAGGGGCACTTTAAATTAATTGGTAACACTTTTACCGATTTTTACAGTGTCCTTATTACATATGTTACATGTACTTACTATAGTAATAACAGTAAATTATGCATAATTACATGCAACTAACCCTCAACCAAACCCTGCCCTCACCCTATGTACATTTAGTTAATTAATATTAATCAGTGCTTAAATATATAATTACACTGTAACAATGACACCTTAAAAAAAATTCATCTTATTAGAAAACATACTCTGAAGGTATTTCTCCTCTTCAGTCTTTTGCACAAGTCAGCTTTGAGTTTGTTGTGATGAAACAAAGTCTACAAGAAATGTGTTTGTCAAGCATTACATTTTTTTTGTGGCTAATTTCATTCCCCCCATCGTGAATGTGTGACCAGGGCCACATTAACACACAGACTGGCCAAGGCTTCAGTTCAGGCCCCCCAGCAAAGGTAGGGCTCTAGTGGTGCTGGAGAAAAATATATATAACATATTATTAGGCAATCTTGAAATTCATAAAAGTGCTGTCATTCGTACAGTTCACTTCCACTCTAAATCATTTGGAACAGTTGGTAACACTTTACAATAAGGTTTCATTAGTTAACATTAGTTAATGAATTAACTAACATGAACTAACCATGAGCAATACATTTGTTACTGTATATTTGTCAATCTTTGTTAACGTTAATAAAAATCCAGCTATTCATGTTAGTTCACAGTGCATTAACTAATGTTAACAAATACAACTTTTGATTTGAATAATGTATTAGTAAATGTTAAAATGAACATTAACAAAGATTAATAAATGCTGTAGAAGTGCAGTTCATTATTAGTTCATGTTAACTAATGTAGTTATCTAATGTTAAATAATGAAACCTTATTGTAAAGTGTTACAGAATGGTTTCTCCAACACATTTTCATGGCAGTTCATAACTATTTTACTGTTTGGCTAGGTTAGGTTTGTCACTAAAGTAACACGATAGAAGTAGCACAATAGAAAACACATGGTTTTGTTCCTCACATTTTCACATTGATGGTTTTATTTGATCTACGAACTGATGTGACGTCATTTTGGGAAGAAAATCAGCTTGCCAAAGCGAACTTTCCAGAAAAGTTCGCTCCAGCTGGTAAACACCTTTGTACTACCATAGCTACGTCTATGGTGATTACGTAATAGGTAGGTGTGTGCAGAGGCTCCGCTTTCTTTCACGACGATTATAAAGATTACTGATGGTACTTTAAACGTTATACATCAAAATACAGCTGACATTTTAGCTTACATATTCATAAAAGGCAATTGTCTACTTTTTGTTTTATAAAACATCCATTTTTCTTTTGCCACTGCTGTTATGAAAAATAAAAAGTATATTTGTATGAGTAATTACAGTACTTAAAATCAGTAAGTATTTCACTGTAAAAAACATGAATTGCTGTAAATGTAAAAAATACATATTACAGTAGGATACTATATTTGGCAATAACAATACTATACTGTAAATGTTGCTTACAGTACTAGTCCTGTACAAATACAGTAAGTGGCTGGCAACGCAGCTATTTTACTATAAAGTTACAGCAAAAAGTTCTACAGTGCACTAAAACTACAAAATTATCTTACTGTAAATTTAAATTACTGAAACTAGGTCTTTATACAACTATAAAGCTGATTGTCTGGCCATATTTCAGTTAATATGCAACTGTTAAGCATACTGGGTATGTTAAATCAAATTCAGAATATGTTTATAAAATAAAATGGTCATATTGCTCACTGACTCTAACAAATAATTAAAAAGTCCATTTAATGAGGCATTTAAATATTTTTCTCCATACTCTCTTTTCTGCCCCTTCACATACAGCTTTCTGCTTGTATCATGCAGCACTATTCATTCATTTTTAATGGTAGGTTGGTCAGTTAGCTAATATAGTCAGCTTTATTAAGAATCACATTTAATGGGCTACATAAAGCAGGAGAGACTGTTATGGCCAGAGATAAAGGCTGATGCTTTCTGTCTTAATCTCCTCTAAGTCAAAACCTCTTCCTAAAACTGCCCTAACATAAATGCCCATGACAGAATTGTAAAACCAGTCTCAGATCAGCAAAATAACTGCTTCAACCCATTACTTTCAAGTGATGGACATTAGACCGCACTGGACTGTGACTGACCTTGGTGATGAGGAGTTCATAGGATCTGAGGCCAGACCTAACTCAGCATTCCTTTTAGGCTGATATTTGGACAGAAAGTTTTCTTATGACCTCAGTGAGACAGGAAGTGGGCACTACGGTTTAAATTGATTGTTTTAGAATTAATTTATTTAGACAAAAACAGTATAGAGTTTTAATATCAGCCATTTATCAGTCATCTGCCATGATATGCAAATCAGCTTACTGCTAGATTTTTAATATTGATGCATCTCTGATATAATATTAGTTGGTTGGGTAATAAAAAAACTTCAGAGTGAATTATTCATATCGTTGTACCCCTGTGTAATATTTGTTTATAAATCTTTGAAGAAAATCATAATTTTTTTGTATAACTCCAAATTTATTGTGAATAAATAACCTTTTGCATCTGCATTAACCTTACAATGTAAGTGACCTGAACAAAACTGTTCAAATTGATCATCGCAATTATTTGATTGACATTTAATCATCAGTCAGCATGTTATGAACTTGATGGCCTTTCCTCTTGTTAAAGCCTATATGCTCTATGTTCAGATCAAGTGAAACAAAACAAGATAAACACATGGCCATAATCACGTCCAGACTCTATGACAAGGCTTGATGTCCCATTATTCTCCCTTTTGGGCTTGGATGTTAGCAGCTCTGCAACTAGTGTTGGGGAGAGATTATCAAACGCTGTATGTTCCTGCTGTAGCTTCACAGCTGAGCTTTTCGCTCTTCTTCTCTCCGCTTGATTATGCAAAGCAGGCCTATATTCTCCCTTTGAAGTGGGGTGAAGCTCGACACAGCTCAACTGCCTCAGGGACAGCCTGCCAAAATAAGCAAATAAAAAAAGACAGGGTTCACACGGAGGTCAACAAAATGGCTGACTGTGGTTGAGGTCAGCTGATGCCACAAATGTTGATTTTATAAAGAATTTTGTCTGAAACGTAGGTCACCTGCCCAGTCAATTAATGACTTAACAGGCAAGGTTTTGTGTATGAAGTCATCTGACCTCAAATGATTCTGTGGTGAAGTAAATACTACAGGAAAAACAAATGTTGAAAAAGTTGGATCTGGCAAGAATAAAAAAAAAAGTTATTTTTAAAGTAAATTCTATATTAGTGCTTAATTCAAGAAGTAAAACCTACTCAACTTTTCTGATACTGGTGTTGTTTCCCACTGGGGCATGAATAATTAATAAGGTTGATTTTATGCTGTTTTCCAGCTGTATTTACACTGTTTTATCATTGCTTTTGATGTTAGGTTTAGTAACTTGCCATTTTGTGACATCCGGAGTTCATTTTCTACTCAAAATGACACATTCATACTCAAAAATGATCCATCGAATGTTACAATTATTGTGTATTGTGTACCAAGTATTGAGGTCTCTGTGTTTGGGCACCGCGTTACTTCTATTATGTAGATATGGTGTCTACACACAATTTCTATTGTACTATTTACTTAGATGGTTACAACATCTATTGTATTACTTGGATTCTAAGTAAAGCATACACTTTTAAAGCATGGTTTAATTCAGTGTTATACTGTTTGAATAAAAAGTACTGCAAAGTAAACATCAACTAAGTAGAAATTACTCAACAAACTTTTACTGGCCAAGTTAAATGTACTTATTTTCTTTGTTAATTTTACTTCACTTAGTTAAGTAGAGTTTACTTAATTCCATATGTAAAATGTACTTTATAAATCTGTGAGCAAAAACTTTAAGGTAAATTTAAGTAAATTTTACTTGTTTACTTGTTGTTTTTTACTTAATGGTTACACTATATTACATTTTTAGAAAATGTTTTTTCAAAACCCTAAACTGTGGTTCATGTCATTAGGCATGTTGCTTTTATACATTTTATTAAAAGAATTTTAGGTTCAATAAATATACAGTCCATCAGGAAAGTATTCACAGCACTTTGCTTTTTCCACATTTTGTTATGTTACAGCATTATTGATTAGTATAAAATTGATTACATTTATATATTTTTTCCTCAATTCTACAAACAATATCCCATAATGACAATGTGAAAGAAGTTTGTTTGAAATCTTTGCAAATGTATTAAAAACAAAAAACTCATGTACATAAGTATTCACAGCCTTTGCCATGACACTCAAAATTGAGTTCAGGTACATCCTGTTTCTACTGATCATCCTTGATTTTTCTACAACGGAAGCCACTCCTCAGTAAAAGGCCGTCTAGAGTTTGCCAAAAGGCACCTGAAGGACTCTCAGACCATGAGAAACAAAATTCTCTGGTCTGATGAAACAAAGATTGAACACTTTGGCCTGAATGGCAAGCGTCATGTCTGGAGGAAACCAGGCACCGCTCATCACCTGGCCAATACCATCCCTACAGTGAAGCATGGTGGTGGCAGCATCATGCTGTGGGGATGTTTCTCAGTGGCAGGAACTGGGAGACTAGTCAGGATCGAGGGAAAGATGAATTCAGCAATATACAGAGACATCCTTGATGAAAACCTGCTCCAGAGCGCTCTGGACCTCAGACTGGGGTTCATCTTCCAACAGGACAACGACCCTAAGCACAGAGCCAAGATAACAAAGGAGTGGCTACGGGACAACTCCGCAAATGTCCTTGAGTGCCCCAGCCAGAGCCCAGACATGAACCCGATTGAACATCTCTGGAGAGATCTGAAAATGGCTGTATACCACTGCTCCCCATCCAACCTGATGGAGCTTGAGAGGTCCTACTCAAAAAGACTTGAGGCTGTAATTGGTGCCAAAGGTGCTTCAACAAAGTATCAAGCAAAGGCTGTGAATACTTATGTACATGTGATTTATTTTTATTTTTTTTAATTTGCAAAGATTTCAAACAAACTTCTTTCACGTTGTCATTATGGGGTATTGTTTGTAGAATTGAGGGAAAAAATAAGGCTGTAACATAACAAATGTGGAAAAAGTGAAGCGCTGTGAATACTTTCCGGATGCACTGTAGGTGATTGACACATTTATTGTTGAAGCGTATTGCAGGAAAGCCATTGTTTGAAAGACAAAGATATTTACGGCATAGTCTATTAAGGATAATATAACTAATAAAGCAAACCAACACCGCGGAGAAGAACAACTTCTGTGTCTCTCTGAGCACCATTACCCGTGAATACACTCCCATTTGACATTTCAACATTCCGGAGGAGAGACACTTTGAAATATTTGCCTGTTTACCTCATAATTAGTCCCATAAGCAACAGTGCAGAATGTGTATGAAGTAATTAACAGGCGAGATGAAGTTGACTCATTACAGCTGTTTCACTTGCACTCTGTCTGTTATCATGGAAGCTGCTCCGTTGTATCCTGTGCTGTTTTGATCTCAGATTATGATAATGATACCAAAAGAGTCATACTAGATATCATCTAATTAGATCTATCCACAAGGAATGTGTGTGATTATCCGTTTCATTGTCAGTGTCAATAAAAAAATGTGATCTTGTTATCCATAAGTAAGAACATTTTCATATATTTGCATAGACACTGAAACATACATTGTTAATGTATTGAATTTTTATATATATATATATACACCTTTATGAATACTTTTATATTCATGGAATATAACATTTATTGTATTCAATCAATATGATTAATTAAATGTGTAAAATGTTATCACATTTATTTAGCATATTTACTTAATTTAACATTATGAGTTTCATTTGGTTCTGTGTGATTTCTGGTGCCATATTTAAATTATTTCAAAGGATTTTATATCTTTTACTCAAGCCTAAACTGTAAAAAAGTAATTCTAGTAAATCTATTTTAGACACAGACAGACAGATGGCTGGATGGATAGATAGATAGATAGATAGATAGATAGATAGATAGATAGATAGATAGATAGATAGATAGATAGATAGATAGATAGATAGATAGATAGATAGATAGATAGACAGATAGATAGATAGACAGACAGACAGACATATAGGCAGATAGACATGACTGGTAGATAGATAGATAGATACATAGATAGATAGATAGATAGATAGATAGATAGATAGATAGATAGATAGATAGATAGATAGATAGATAGATAGATAGATAGATAGACAGATAGATAGATAGACAGACAGACAGACATATAGGCAGATAGACATGACTGGTAGATAGATAGATAGATACATAGATAGATAGATAGATAGATAGATAGATAGATAGATAGATAGATAGATAGATAGATAGATACAGATCAGAGTGGAAAATAAAGGAAGAAATTCACAAGGCCTCCTAAGGTGACACTGTTTGCAAAATAACAAGTGTCTGTTGTAACTACAATGAAATGAGGCACACACACAAAAAAAACAAAACAAAAAAAAAACCCATCTAAAATATAAGCTATGTATTGGTAAGCATGAGTATACACACAGACATGGTTGGCGCTGTGACCATATTTCCTCTATAAGCAGAGCCAGACCAGTCATAAACAGACCCCCATTAACACTGGGTACTGTGTAGCAACCCGCAGAGTTGGCTTGGTATCTGCTGTGCAGGCCAGGAAAGCAATCAGAACATCAAAAAGAAAGAGAGAGAGAGACAGAGAGAGAGAGAGAGAGAGAGAGAGAGAGAGAGAGAGAGAGAGAGAGAGAGAGAGAGAGAGAGAGAGAGAGAGAGAGAGAAAGAAAGAGAGAGAGAGAACAAAGGGCAAAACCAGATTAAAGCAGATATCAGTATGGGTCGCCAGCACTCTGTCACCCACATGAGGACATAGCTCAGATGAATGAAATGAAGTGAGGCAAAAGAGCCACGTACACAATGTGCTTAATCCCGTTCAGTACAACACTGAGTTCCATTATTTACAGGGGTGAAAACTACATTTTACACTACCTGATAGTGACATCATTAAATCTGTGTACTTTGTACAAAACCAAACTGAACAATTAGTTCTTTGGGCCCAGTGTTGTTACTTTTATTTAACACAACAATTCAAGTCCACATTCTACTAACTATACGTAACTTTGTAACAACATGTCAACTACCAGTCATTAAAGTATTAGTAGACTGCATAATATCTGCTAACACATTTTTATGGTCTCCCAAAAGACATTCTACTGACTATAAGTAACTTTTCAAGTACATGTCAACTTATTCTACTAACCCTAACCAAACAGTCTAATAATACTCTAATGAGAGTTAGTTGAAATGTAGTTGCAAAGTTACTTACACTTAGGGTGTTTTCAGACATGTAGCTTGTTTGCTTTTTCTCCTTGGTTAATTTTTATTTAGGAAATATATCGAAATATCAAAAATACGATAATAAAACCTGACCAATCGTTTGAAAGTAAGACCTATTTGGTTTAACCTGATCTCTCATGCATTTAGTTTCCTCCATAAAAATCGTAATGAACAGTGGAGAATTGTGGGAAACTCATCACAGGTGTGCAAGTTTTTCTGTCATTCTCGCAGTGGCATTATTAAAACAGCAGACATGGGGAGCTAGTGTAAATGTCAGTGGCTATTTTAAAGTCTTTTCCACCAGCCAGGGCCCATTTCTCAGACCGGCAATGGACTCTGCGCGATCTTTACTGAGTACGCTTTAACGTTGCCAGTCTCTCACCCCTCGCTTTCTCTTTTTTTCCTCTCTCCCTCTGAGAGGTAATAATTCATTTCCTGCGCGAGTGAGCCGCTCACTGATTTGAAAGGGCAAGCGGAGCCCAATGCACAAAATGGAAGGGCGAAGACACCCGTCGTCCCGGCACAAACTCACACTGAGATATTTTTTCTCCTCTTTGTGCTCCTTCCATATGCAAGCAGAGCTGCTCTAAAATACATTCCAGTTTGTTTTATTGTAAATAAAATTGCAACAATGAGATAATTTGACCACTGACAGGTGAAGTGAATAACACTGATTATCTCTTCATCACGGCACCTGTTAGTGGGTGGGATATATTAGGCAGCAAGTGAACATTTTCATTTCGATCAAACAGACGAGCTACTGTAGCTCAAATTGCTCAAGAAGTTAATGCTGGTTCTGATAGAAAGGTGTCAGAATACACAGTGCATCGCAGTTTGTTGCGTATGGGGCTGCATAGCTATAGACCAGTCAGTGCCCATGCTGACCCTTGTCCACCACCGAAAGCTCCTACAGTGGGCACGTGAGCATCAGAACTGGACCACGGAGCAATGGAAGAAGGTGGCCTGGTCTGATGAATCACGTTTTCTTTTACATTGTGTGGATGGCCGGGTGCGTGTGCTTCATTTACCTGGGGAACACATGGCACCAGCACTATGGGAAGAAGGCAAGCCGGTGGAGGCAGTGTGATGCTTTGGGCAATGTTCTGCTGGGAAACCTTGGGTCCTGCCAACCATGTGGATGTTGCTTTGACACGTACCACCTACCTAAGCATTGTTGCAGACCATGTACACCCTTTCATGGAAACGGTATTCCCTGGTGGCTGTGGCCTCTTTCTGCAGGATAATGCGCCCTGCCACAGAGCAAAAATGGTTCAGGAATGGTTTGAGGAGCACGAGGTGTTGATTTGGCCTCCAAATTCCCCAGCTCTCAATCCAATCGAGCATCTGTGGGATGCGCTGAACAAGCAAGTCCAATCAATGGAGGCCCCACCTCGCAACTTACAGGACTCAAAGGATCTGTTAACACTCAATTAACACAATTCAATTATGTCATTGAAGCCAAAGATCCAAACATTTTACTAAATAAATAACCCTATGACTGAATGTGCCGGCAAATAATAACAAGTAATTGAACAATATCTAGGGTCAGATTTTCTAAACAGGGCAAATTAGCGTGAGAGCACAATTCCAAAAAAGCGCCGATAGGAGTGGCAAGTTCTGCACGTGATACTTACGACACGCAAATTAAAGAACACAGCCGGATCACTTCCATAATGACCAACACAATCTACCAGGAGCAGTGCAAATAGCGTCTGATTTAAGACATGCTTTTTTTGGGTGGTAAATAATGTTGCAAATACCAGTAAATTGACGAGAGCAAACCTTAGTAAATCACCTTACGTGATTAATTTCTCCTCCCATAAATTTTGCGTTTGAAAGGTAAACTCCTACAAATGCATATGCATATAAGGTCAGCCGCAAAAATAACTGTGTCCATGCCATTTCAGCACAAATTTTTCACTGCGTGTCTTTTGTAAATCCTGACAGTAGTTTGTTTTGGTTTTCTTACGACAAAAGAGGGTATGTGCTGGCGCAAGCTGTTAGTAAATCTGGCCCTTAGACTTATATTCATCTAAATGGATCTTAAAATGCATGGCAAACCTAGACTTATGCATATCAAATGCAAACCTAGACTTCTAGGGTTAAAAAAATAGTTTCAGTATTTTAAGCAAAATATCAAACATCTGGGTATTACCAAGCTAAGTTTCTTAGTTAATATTACTTTAAATTCCATGTGAAAAATGCTTAAAAATTAAAGTGCATAATTTTTGCAAGCCACTTATTAAGCAGTTTTCAGTGAATATTTTACTCGGAGGGTTTCTTCAGCTATGGGCACTTTTGTCCCTTGGATGTTTAGAAAATTACACCTGGTTCTCAAAGCATCAAGTTTGAAAGCTAAACATATACGAATCACCAGGAAATTCCCACCACAGTGTCATTTCCACCACATCTCAAATTATATATCATATTTAATATCATTCTTTGATGGAAATTACATTTTTTATATTTTTAGAATAAAATGACTGAAATAGCTAAGGCACAATTTGATTACGCAGAAACATTCCATCCATTCATGATATTTAACTTGATTTCTCTATTTTCTTCACATATTGTATGAATATTATAATTTCATTAGAAAAAAAAAATATTAAAGGGAAATTGTTTGGTGTGGGGAAAATGATGCCATAATAATAATAGAATGAACAATACATGTTAAAATGTTTTTTAAAATGTTCTTTGTTTAGAACATAGTTTTATTCATTTTATGATATTTTTCTCATTTAAGATATGTATGGGACAGGAATAAATCAATAAAATCTATGAATAAGGGCATATGAAATATGCCAAATATAAATGAAGGTAGAGAAACATTTTAAAGACAGCTTTAATGTGATCATTATATATCAAAAAGAAAAAAGCTGAAATCCTTATCAGAAGCTTCGCAAAAGAGATGTTCCACGTGACACATAAGGAATATCTGGAACAATTGTGAATCCACCCAGAAATGATCATCCTTAAAAATGGCAGCAGAAAAAGAGGCCTTTCATTACTCAATGCCAAAGTTAGTCCTCCATGGCAAAGATATGGTGTCCAATGATACAAAAACAGCACAGAAAAATATGATAGGCTCAACATGTGATAGGCTCAACAGTCTGGAGGAACACAAAACGGTCAGATGAAATGAACATTTGGACCTCCACGTCGTTAGGCAAAACCCTAGTAGCACATCACACGGAGAACACAGTCCTTAGAGTGATTCATGGTGGTTGCAGCAAGTTTTGGGTAGGCTTCTCTGCGGCAAGGATTAGAAAACTCATAAAGTTAGAAGTAAAAATGGATGGAGCCACGTACAGTAGAATCCCTGAGGACAACGTGCAGCAATCCACAAAAGCACTGAAATTTGGAAGAAGATTCATCTTCCAACAGGGCAATGACCTAAAACATACCGCAACAGAGCTTGAGCAATATTGCTCTGAAAGAATGAGCAAAAATTCCATTATCAAGATGTGCAATACCGACTTGGAGGCTACAGAGGCTGACAACTGTAATCCTGCCAGAGGTGATCCAACCTGGTTCAATCTCTGGGGGAGTGAATACTTGTATATTCAAATGCAGTTATAGTTAAATAAACCATCTAAGATGCGGTTTATTTATAGTTGTAGTTACAACAAGATTTGATGACCTCTTAGGACAGTGTTGTTAATGCATAATCCTGTGTACTCTGCTGAAGTTTTTAAATAAAAATAAAGCTACAATGCTGCTGTTACAGCACTTACAGACTGTTCCTTAAATGTATACACCTTGTCTAAGAGGTGCGTGTGATCTCTTTTTCATATATCATATTAATGGTAAACATTCAAGGTATGCTCTTCCATGATTCAGGAAAATTCAAGTTTTATTAGATGCAATTTGTCGTTGAGCTCAAAGGCTGACAACAGCAAAACCTCCTCAAGCAGTTCAGCTGAGACGTTTAAAAACACTTATGCAAAAGAGAAGAGACCCGAGCCCGCATTCATTACTCAAAACCTTGTTCAAGTGTTGCGTTCCGAGATTTCAAAACAGCCTTCACTTGCAAGAGATCATCTTAAGTGGCGCTTCAGCTGGAGGGCCGCCAGCGATTAACATTCCTGCTTAACCTGTGCTGTTTTTTTTGCCTATGTCGTAGCATGAAAACTCAAAGTTTAGATTTAAGTTCCCTCAGATATACACAATTTCTTTCCAAAAAAAAAAATATATTAATGCAAGGTTAATTTAAAATAAATGCTGTTCTTTTGAACTTTCTATTCATTAAGGAATCCTGAAAAATAAATTATCATGGTTTCCACAAAAATATTAAGCAGCACAACTGTTTTCAACGCTGACAGGAAATTAGAATGATTTTTGAAGGATCATGTGCACTGAAGAATGCTGAAAATTTTGCTTCCATCACAGAAATAAATTACTTTAAAGGTGCTGTATGTAAGTTTTTGACTGTACTAAAGCATAAAGATACCACAATATGTTTGCAGATATTTAGGAAACATGCTGAGTTCACATACTCATTTCTCTGAAAAACAATGCTACAGCCAGTTATTCTGCTTTGAAATGTGCGTTCCGTGTCAGAATGTCTATTTTTTTTGGTCTATGCGATAATGCACATTGCCAGTTTACCCAATAGTATTTCAACACCTCGGGTTGCCAGTTGGCGCAAAACAGTGTATTGCTGCTACGGAAGCCATTGAACAAACTGGGTCAGAGATCGCAGATTCTACCTGACCTAAAAAGCCCCGGCATCCATCTAAAAATCTCTATGAACGGAAGCACATTAAAACACGGATAAATCAGCTCATCAACTTACAGTGTGTAAGTCTCCTCGCCTTCCGTTGTCAATTGCGCTATTGTCCTCAAACTGGCAACTTGCGTGAGCGTCGAGTCTGAGAAGGAGGGGGCGGGGCAAACAATATTTTGAATTTGGACTGCAGTACCCATTTCAACCACTAACTGTCATTCTTACATACAGCACCTTTAAAATATAATAAAATAAAAAAATACTTTAAATTGTAATAACATTTTACATTATTACTGTTTTTACTGTATAATGAAATGTGGAAAATAATAATAAAATTAAACTATTATCCAACAGCATTATTTATTTATTGTTTGTTTGAGAAGAGAGGATAGGATAGGATAAACAGTCATGACTCAAACCTCTGAGCACCCCAGCTCTGATGTGTTAAAAGTACTACCGCTGCACCATGGCACTAAGCAAGTTTTTAATATATTCTCCTTAATCGAGAAACATACATTGGTCCCCAAGTTTTACCCTTTTGCGGGATCACTAACTGTCCAACTGAAGGATGGAGGTGGGCAAAGTAGAAATGATCAGACAGAGAGTAAATTAACCGTTGCTCCAGGTCCAGAAGCTCCACTCCTTGATAAGACGCAAGGACCGCCTCCACAACTGACTGGTTCTCGGCTCGTGACATGGTGCAAGTGGAGTAGACAACCACTCCTCCAGGACGCACTGCTGCTAGTGCCGAACTGAAAAAAAAAAACCCACAACCAACCATTATTAACTTTAAAGAGACATCATAAAGTAGGGCACTTTATAAAACTATGTTAGAAAAAGCAGTGGCGTTATTTGTTAACTACAATTAACATTTCCATTAATTGAAATAAAGCGGAGATAAAACATAACATATCTATTAAATAAAAAACTTAAACTTAATCTGAAATGAAATGTTTAAAGTCCCCCTATTAAGCTTTTTCAGATATTACCTTTCATGTTGTGAGTATTATAGCTGTTTATGAATTTAAAATGTGTGCAAAGTTTCAAAGATCAAAGTGCACGATAAACACACTTACTTTCTGCACGAACCTAAGTTTGTGACAAATTTGCATAATCATTGGCTGCCCGCGAACAACATCAGCCGCACTCAAACACTGTAGTTGTAGCTGAGGCCTGGAAGAGTTTGGTTTGTGTTGTCGACATTTCTGCACTGCGAAAGCAAATCCACTTTGCATGCACTTCCAAAGGATGAAGAATTGATTCAGTAAAACGCCATCGTTACTGTTCTAGTCACTGTTTATCAAGTGCAGAGGAAGCCTCCGGAGCCAAAGATCAGATATGGTAATGGCAGAAATGGTTTTAAATTCCGGCACGTGTTGTAAGCGGTACACCAATCACAACAGACTGGGCCATCTGACCAATCAGAGCAGAGTAGGCTGTCGGAAAGGAGAGGTTTAGAGAGACAGAATCCTTTTTCAAACCGTTTCAGACAATGAGAAAAGAGGTGATGCTGCAATGTATATTATGAGTGCTTTTTGACATTGGATGCATGTAAACCTCCAAAACAAATTAAGAACCTTTAAAACAGCATAATAGGGACACTTTAAGTTCTTTAAGTACTAAAACTAAAAATGACTAAGTTCATAAATTAAAATTGAAAATGTACAAAAAAAAGATAATTCAAAAGGTTAATAAATACTATAATAGTATATAAATAATACTAAAATAACACTGAAGGTAGAATTATTTAAGCCATTTTATTTTCATTTTATGAGGTTTGCAATATTTGCAATGCTGTTATGATTTTGTCATTTTCTAGCAATAAACTAAAATATGAAAAATATTTAAAAAAATTAGAATTGTATTTATTATTTCTCATATTAATGTTATCAATATTAAATAATGTATTATTTGCAAAAATTGTGAACATGCAATGAGATTCTTTAACAACATTCTTCCTGCCATGGTGTGGGAAGGTTGCAAATGTTATCACTTCTTTAGTGATAACACAATTTTTTTTAAAGAATTGTCCATTTTTTGTACAAAGCAGGAAACCATGCAAGGGTCGTGCATTACATTTCATACACATCAAAACATAGTTTTTAGTCATAATTTAGTTTACAATAAAAAAATAGGCTTTTTAAACCGTTCATGTCAAAACTATGCCTTCATTGTTGTACGATTAAAACATTTTCATAATATCAAGAAAGTCAAGTTCATAGAACTTTGCTCAAATGAAATAGAAAAACAATGAAGCATCTTTGTTTAGCATTGTCTACTTGCCCACATGAGTGTGGTGTGTGGGAGTTCCCGTGATATTTACCAGAGCAGCTCCTTTTGTAAGATTGGTAGTTGAGTTCTCTCCTTCAGCCACATTTCCCCTTGGTGGGTATCAGGGGTATAAAGCCAACTCCGGTCATTAGAGCACGGGGCATCTACAAGCACCTGACTCACAGGGACGGAGCAACGCACACAGACAAACACACATCAGAGAACAGGTTTTAACTCCGCAGGGAGGAGAAAACAGTGTACGAGACTGAAGGGGAATATTTCATGTTCACCTGGGGGATGGTGAACATAACACAAAGAGGAAAGCAGAAGGACAGCAGGGACCTGCCGGTATCGGCCTCATTAGCTCTTTAAAAGAACCAACACACTCACACCGTCCTCTGTGAGACCAGCTGAGCAAATGAGAGAGTGGCTGAAGCAGAGAGTGAGGTATAGTGGAAACACCACACACACCTGGGGCCAATAATCTCAAAACGCACCTGAGCTAGAATCTTCTACAGTGGTTAAACAAACAACTAATGCAAGCAGCAAGAATCTCCCTGAAAGATTCAGATGAGTAATAGACAGGACTGAATGAAAAATGCCAGCCATCCGTTCTCCAAACCTCTCTCTTAGGAAATCCAGCGGCCCCATACCCACCAAACCCCTTGTTTCTTGCTCTAACTAAGCTCATCTTTCTCAGCTTCCTTTGAGACTACCCTCTCCTCATTAGAACCGGCTGAAACTGCCTTGTCAAGCTGACAATTGAGACCCACTGTTTTTCTCCCTGCCAGCTTTGTATTAGAGCCTCTTAATTCCCTCCTTTAGCTCTGCAGCCTGTCTGGCTAAAAGAATGCCGGGGGGCACTCTGGAGACCGATGTCACTAAAGGACATGATGGTGTAGAAAGACCCCCGTGGGCCTGAAAATGTGGTCTTGGAACAGCGGCATGTTTAAGAGGAAGAGCCGAACCTGTTACCCTCATCTGAGTGCCAGCACTAATAAAGCGATTCGATTATGGGCGTCAGAGACATATTCATTTGACATTTCGGGACAGGAGGTTTCATTATCACAGCTTGAATGTGTACCTGTGTCCCCTCCATCGAGGGTCCCGGGGACCTTGAGCATCTGTACAATGTGAATGGAGGTCAGTGAGAGTAACACAACAACACTGCCACCTTCTGGTTAAATCGGGGTATCACAGCATGTACTTATACATACAATTCCCTGCAGTTTCCAGCAGTAAAACACCAACAACTTGTATTCCTTTTCACACAGATTACGATTACAGCAGCAGATTATTGATTATTAAAGACTTACTTTTCTGCGGTTCCTTGCACAATATCATGTTATGACCTCAAAACACTTTTGATATGTTGCATGATTCATACACTAATCCGTTTTGAAGTTTGCATCACATAAACAGCTCCATATGTACAGCTTTTCTAACATAAGTAAACTTGCTCAGTAGTTCTAGATGCAGAGCACACCAGTACGAGTCCTATGAAACACGAGTCAGAGCTCAGAGATTCAGAAGCAAGCTAAAATGGCATGGTAGCTTCAGAAAAAGCATTTATATCTCTTGTTTGCTTTTGTCAACACTATTGTTTAAGTTTAGTAGGGTTTAATGTAGGTGGTATGTTATTTTCAAATGCAAAAGAGAGCCTTTTAGCGCAACTCATAGGACATTTAATTTCTGAACTGCAGTGACACGTACAACATCCAACATAATAAATCAATGCCAGATTCACGTTCATCTTTTTCGGATAAAGCTAAACATGCTTTTAGCACCAGCCACTGGACATTTCACTTTGAAAGTGACGTGAAACGTGCAAGAAGCGGTGTAATATCATTTTTCAGAAATGTCGCCACAGGGATGTTTTTTTTTAATCAGTGAGCCTCTGTTGAAAAAAAATTAACTTCTCCTAGCATCGCACCCACCCTGAGCCGTTTTCATTTAAAACCATCACGACACCTCCTGTCGCATTGTGTATTTGTTTACCTTTCTGCTCAGTCGCCCAACTCTTCTCTTACCGCCAGAAGAGGATAATACTCAGTCAGCAGTATCTGGGAACCTTAAAAGCTCCATATTCACTGCTTGATTGGCATGTTTGGCCTGGAGGGCTGCTAGTGACCTGCCTAGTGTCTCATCACCCCATGATGAGTGGGAAAGAAATGCGCACATATGCAGCTTTAACTTCAAATGACTGAGTGTGCAGAAAACCTCTATTCCACCTTGCAGCTTTCTGGTTGCTTTGAGATGGAAAGTGAGGGCTTGCACTAAGTATTACGCCAACTGTGATAAATGAGGGAGTTTGGAGGCAGCATCGGTACTCACGTGAGAGTGTCACTCTGACATTCACAAATAAGCAGGGTTTTTTTCCCCAAACACTTGGATGGATGACATTTAGGGGAGGTTAACTCAGTGCATTTAGCTTCTGCAGTTAGCCGAATCTAACAAATGTTAGGTAATGTTCTCTCCTATGAAGAAGTCATTTGATGATCCATTCTGGGTAAATATCAGTGCTTAAAATAGCAAAATGATGGCTTAAAGGTTGTAGTTTTAATTGCTGTGGCAGATGAGCAAAGGTGAGTGTGGTACCTTGTCGTAAGCCCCTGGCCGCAAGCTCCCAATGCTCCGGCCGTCCAGGTGAGTTACTGAAAGCAGATGTCGGAGTGTAGGAGGGAAATATGATTCGAGAGTCTTCAGTAGCCAATCATGTCTGTGCTTATCCAGCTCATTACAGTGCAAGAGATCTAGGAGTTAACAAAAAATCTAGTTGTAGGGTACAACAAGAAGTCTTTTACATTTAAAGGGGTCATTTAAAAAAAAAAAAGATTTTCCTTTGATATTTTAAATTAGAAGTTCTATGTACTACATAAATGTGTTGTAAGTTTCGGTACTGAACAACCAAGTCAAAGAAACGGAATACACTACTGTTCAAAAGTCTGCGCTTGTATTTATGGGTAAGATTTAAAAATATTTTTTTAGAAAGATGTTTAACAAGGCTGCATTTATTTGATCAAAAATACAGTAAAAGTAATATTGTAAAATAAAATTTTAAAATAACTTTTTTCTATTTTAATATTACATTTTAAAATGTAATTGTATTCCTATGATGGCAATTATTACAATTAATTATATTACTCCAGTCTTCAGTGTCACATGATCCTTCAGAATCAAATAATTCTTATATGCTGAATTGGTGCTCAAGAAACATTTGTTATTATCACAGCTGAAAACTATGGAAGTTTGTTTCCGCAACAGAATAAAACATTTTAAAAGATAATTGCGACTTATATATCGCAATTCTGATATAAGATGATATAACACGCAATTGCGAGTTATAAGGTCATAATTGCGTGTTATACCTCTGGCTTCACAGACAAGGCTTTAGCTAGTCCCAGATTAAAATGCATGTTTGAGCTGTTTTAGCTGAAAGTAACTTGCACTGATATATCTTAAAATATGTGAGAGTCATTGTTTTGTCTCAAGATGCACACCAGTGATGTTTTTTCTAAGCCACATTTATAAAAGCTACTTAAATGTCCAATTTGAACTAAGGCCTAATCCTGGCTTAATCTAAGACCAGTTATATATATTGTGAGTTATAAAGTCAGAATTGTGTTATAAAGTCAGAATTGTGAGATATAAAGTCAGAATTGTGAGTTATGAAGTCAGAATTGTGAGATATAAAGTCAGAATTGTGAGATATAAAGTCAGAATTGTGTTATAAAGTCAGAATTGTGAGTTATAAAGTCAGAATTGTGAGATATAAAGTCAGAATTGTGAGTTATAAAGTCAGAATTGTGAGATATAAAGTCAGAATTGTGTTATAAAGTCAGAATTGTGAGATATAAAGTCAGAATTGTGTTATAAAGTCAGAATTGTGAGTTATAAAGTCAGAATTGTGAGATATAAAGTCAGAATTGTGAGTTATAAAGTCAGAATTGTGAGATATAAAGTCAGAATTGTGAGATATAAAGTCAGAAACTGTGAGATATGAAGTCAGAATTGTGTTATAAAGTCAGAATTGTGAGATATAAAGTCAGAATTGTGAGTTATGAAGTCAGAATTGTGAGATATAAAGTCAGAATTGTGAGATATAAAGTCAGAATTGTGTTATAAAGTCAGAATTGTGAGTTATAAAGTCAGAATTGTGAGATATAAAGTCAGAATTGTGAGTTATAAAGTCAGAATTGTGAGATATAAAGTCAGAATTGTGTTATAAAGTCAGAATTGTGAGATATAAAGTCAGAATTGTGAGATATAAAGTCAGAATTGTGAGTTATAAAGTCAGAATTGTGAGTTATAAAGTCAGAATTGTGAGTTATAAAGTCAGAATTGTGAGATATAAAGTCAGAATTGTGAGATATAAAGTCAGAATTGTGTTATAAAGTCAGAATTGTGAGTTATAAAGTCAGAATTGTGAGTTATAAAGTCAGAATTGTGAGATATAAAGTCAGAATTGTGAGATATAAAGTCAGAATTGTGAGATATAAAGTCAGAATTGTGAGTTATAAAGTCAGAATTGTGAGATATAAAGTCAGAATTGTGAGTTATGAAGTCAGAATTGTGTTGTAAAGTCAGAATTGTGAGTTATAAAGTCAGAATTGTGAGATATAAAGTCAGAATTGTGATATATAAAGTCAGAATTGTGAGATATAAAGTCAGAATTGTGTTGTAAAGTCAGAATTGTGAGTTATAAAGTCAGAATTGTGAGATATAAAGTCAGAATTGTGATATAAAGTCAGAATTGTGTTATAAAGTCAGAATTGTGAGTTATAAAGTCAGAATTGTGAGATATAAAGTCAGAATTGTGTTATAAAGTCAGAATTATGTTATAAAGTCAGAATTATGTTATAAAGTCAGAATTGTGAGATATAAAGTCAGAATTGTGAGATATAAAGTCAGAATTGTGAGTTATAAAGTCAGAATTGTGAGTTATAAAGTCAGAATTGTGAGATATAAAGTCAGAATTGTGTTATAAAGTCAGAATTGTGAGATATAAAGTCAGAATTGTGAGATATAAAGTCAGAATTGTGAGTGTTATAAAGTCAGAATTGTGAGATATAAAGTCAGAATTGTGAGTTATAAAGTCAGAATTGTGTTATAAAGTCAGAATTGTGAGATATAAAGTCAGAATTGTGAGTTATAAAGTCAGAATTGTGTAATATAAAGTCAGAATTGTGAGATATAAAGTCAGAATTGTGAGATATAAAGTCAGAATTGTGAGTTATAAAGTCAGAATTGTGAGATATAAAGTCAGAATTGTGAGTTATAAAGTCAGAATTGTGTTATAAAGACAGAATTGTGAGATATAAAGTCAGAATTGTGAGATATAAAGTCAGAATTGAGAGATATAAAGTCAGAATTGTGAGATATAAAGTCAGAATTGTGAGATATAAAGTCAGAATTGTGTTATAAAGTCAGAATTATGAGTTATAAAGTCAGAATTGTGTTATAAAGTCAGAATTGTGAGATATAAAGTCAGAATTGTGTTATAAAGTCAGAATTGTGAGTTATAAAGTCAGAATTGTATGATATAAAGTCAGAATTGTGAGATATAAAGTCAGAATTGTGAGATATAAAGTCAGAATTGTGTTATAAAGTCAGAATTGTGTTATAAAGTCAGAATTGTGAGACAAAGTCAGAATTGTGTTATAAAGTCAGAATTGTGTTATAAAGTCAGAATTGTGAGTTATAAAGTCAGAATTGTGTTATAAAGTCAGAATTGTGAGATATAAAGTCAGAATTGTGAGATATAAAGTCAGAATTGTGAGTTATAAAGTCAGAATTGTGAGATATAAAGTCAGAATTGTGTTATAAAGTCAGAATTGTGAGTTATAAAGTCAGAATTGTGAGATATAAAGTCAGAATTGTGAGATATAAAGTCAGAATTGTGAGTTATAAAGTCAGAATTGTGAGATATAAAGTCAGAATTGTGTTATAAAGTCAGAATTGTGTTATAAAGTCAGAATTGTGAGTTATAAAGTCAGAATTGTGAGATATAAAGTCAGAATTGTGAGTTATGAAGTCAGAATTGTGTTGTAAAGTCAGAATTGTGAGTTATAAAGTCAGAATTGTGAGATATAAAGTCAGAATTGTGATATATAAAGTCAGAATTGTGAGATATAAAGTCAGAATTGTGTTGTAAAGTCAGAATTGTGAGTTATAAAGTCAGAATTGTGAGATATAAAGTCAGAATTGTGATATAAAGTCAGAATTGTGTTATAAAGTCAGAATTGTGAGTTATAAAGTCAGAATTGTGAGATATAAAGTCAGAATTGTGTTATAAAGTCAGAATTATGTTATAAAGTCAGAATTATGTTATAAAGTCAGAATTGTGAGATATAAAGTCAGAATTGTGAGATATAAAGTCAGAATTGTGAGTTATAAAGTCAGAATTGTGAGTTATAAAGTCAGAATTGTGAGATATAAAGTCAGAATTGTGTTATAAAGTCAGAATTGTGAGATATAAAGTCAGAATTGTGAGATATAAAGTCAGAATTGTGAGTGTTATAAAGTCAGAATTGTGAGATATAAAGTCAGAATTGTGAGTTATAAAGTCAGAATTGTGTTATAAAGTCAGAATTGTGAGATATAAAGTCAGAATTGTGAGTTATAAAGTCAGAATTGTGTAATATAAAGTCAGAATTGTGAGATATAAAGTCAGAATTGTGAGTTATAAAGTCAGAATTGTGAGATATAAAGTCAGAATTGTGAGTTATAAAGTCAGAATTGTGTTATAAAGTCAGAATTGTGAGATATAAAGTCAGAATTGTGAGATATAAAGTCAGAATTGAGAGATATAAAGTCAGAATTGTGAGATATAAAGTCAGAATTGTGAGATATAAAGTCAGAATTGTGTTATAAAGTCAGAATTATGAGTTATAAAGTCAGAATTGTGTTATAAAGTCAGAATTGTGAGATATAAAGTCAGAATTGTGTTATAAAGTCAGAATTGTGAGTTATAAAGTCAGAATTGTATGATATAAAGTCAGAATTGTGAGATATAAAGTCAGAATTGTGAGATATAAAGTCAGAATTGTGTTATAAAGTCAGAATTGTGTTATAAAGTCAGAATTGTGAGACAAAGTCAGAATTGTGTTATAAAGTCAGAATTGTGTTATAAAGTCAGAATTGTGAGTTATAAAGTCAGAATTGTGAGATATAAAGTCAGAATTGTGAGTTATAAAGTCAGAATTGTGTTATAAAGTCAGAATTGTGAGTTATAAAGTCAGAATTGTGAGTTATAAAGTCAGAATTGTGAGACAAAGTCAGAATAGTGAGATATAAAGTCAGAATTGTGTTATAAAGTCAGAATTGTGAGTTATAAAGTCAGAATTGTGAGATATAAAGTCAGAATTGTGAGTTATAAAGTCAGAATTGTGTTATAAAGTCAGAATTGTGAGATATAAAGTCAGAATTATGTTATAAAGTCAGAATTGTGAGATATAAAGTCAGAATTGTGAGATATAAAGTCAGAATTGTGAGTTATAAAGTCAGAATTGTGTTATAAAGTCAGAATTGTGAGTTATAAAGTCCGAATTGTGTTATAAAGTCAGAATTGTGAGATATAAAGTCAGAATTGTGAGTTATAAAGTCCGAATTGTGTTATAAAGTCAGAATTGTGAGATATAAAGTCAGAATTGTGAGATATAAAGTCAGAATTGTGAGTTATAAAGTCAGAATTGTGTTATAAAGTCAGAATTGTGAGATATAAAGTCAGAATTGTGTTATAAAGTCAGAATTGTGTTATAAAGTCAGAATTGTGAGTTATAAAGTCAGAATTGTGAGATATAAAGTCAGAATTGTGAGATATAAAGTCAGAATTGTGAGTTATAAAGTCAGAATTGTGAGATATAAAGTCAGAACTGTGAGATATGAAGTCAGAATTGTGAGATATGAAGTCAGAATTGTGAGATATAAAGTCAGAACTGTGAGATATGAAGTCAGAATTGTGAGATATAAAGTCAGAATTGTGAGATATAAAGTCAGAATTGTGTTATAAAGTCAGAATTGTGAGTTATAAAGTCAGAATTGTGAGATATAAAGTCAGAATTGTGTTATAAAGTCAGAATTGTGAGATATAAAGTCAGAATTGTGAGTTATAAAGTCAGAATTGTGAGATATAAAGTCAGAATTGTGTTATAAAGTCAGAATTGTGAGATATAAAGTCAGAATTGTGTTATAAAGTCAGAATTATGAGTTATAAAGTCAGAATTGTATGATATAAAGTCAGAATTGTGAGTTATAAAGTCAGAATTGTGAGATATAAAGTCAGAATTGTGAGTTATAAAGTCAGAATTGTGAGATATAAAGTCAGAACTGTGAGATATGAAGTCAGAATTGTGAGATATAAAGTCAGAATTGTGTTATAAAGTCAGAATTTTGAGTTATAAAGTCAGAATTGTGAGTTATAAAGTCAGAATTGTGAGATATAAAGTCAGAATTGTGTTATAAAGTCAGAATTGTGAGATATAAAGTCAGAATTGTGAGATATAAAGTCAGAACTGTGAGATATGAAGTCAGAATTGTGAGATATAAAGTCAGAATTGTGTTATAAAGTCAGAATTTTGAGTTATAAAGTCAGAATTGTGAGATATAAAGTCAGAATTGTGTTATAAAGTCAGAATTGTGTTATAAAATCAGAATTGTGAGTTATAAAGTCAGAATTGTGAGATATAAAGTCAGAATTGTGAGATATAAAGTCAGAATTGTGAGATATAAAGTCAGAATTGTGAGATATAAAGTCAGAATTGTGAGATATAAAGTCAGAATTGTGTTATAAAGTCAGAATTGTGAGATATAAAGTCAGAATTGTGTTATAAAGTCAGAATTGTGTTATAAAGTCAGAATTGTGAGATATAAAGTCAGAATTGTGTTATAAAGTCAGAATTGTGAGATATAAAGTCAGAATTGTGTTATAAAGTCAGAATTGTGTTATAAAGTCAGAATTGTGAGATATAAAGTCAGAATTGTGAGTTATAAAGTCAGAATTGTGAGATATAAAGTCAGAATTGTGTTATAAAGTCAGAATTGTGAGATATAAAGTCAGAATTGTGTTATAAAGTCAGAATTATGAGTTATAAAGTCAGAATTGTATGATATAAAGTCAGAATTGTGAGTTATAAAGTCAGAATTGTGAGATATAAAGTCAGAATTGTGAGTTATAAAGTCAGAATTGTGAGATATAAAGTCAGAACTGTGAGATATGAAGTCAGAATTGTGAGATATAAAGTCAGAATTGTGTTATAAAGTCAGAATTATGAGTTATAAAGTCAGAATTGTGAGTTATAAAGTCAGAATTGTGAGATATAAAGTCAGAATTGTGTTATAAAGTCAGAATTGTGAGATATAAAGTCAGAATTGTGAGATATAAAGTCAGAACTGTGAGATATGAAGTCAGAATTGTGAGATATAAAGTCAGAATTGTGTTATAAAGTCAGAATTTTGAGTTATAAAGTCAGAATTGTGAGTTATAAAGTCAGAATTGTGAGATATAAAGTCAGAATTGTGTTATAAAGTCAGAATTGTGTTATAAAATCAGAATTGTGAGTTATAAAGTCAGAATTGTGAGATATAAAGTCAGAATTGTGAGATATAAAGTCAGAATTGTGAGATATAAAGTCAGAATTGTGTTATAAAGTCAGAATTGTGAGATATAAAGTCAGAATTGTGTTATAAAGTCAGAATTGTGTTATAAAGTCAGAATTGTGAGATATAAAGTCAGAATTGTGTTATAAAGTCAGAATTGTGAGATATAAAGTCAGAATTGTGTTATAAAGTCAGAATTGTGTTATAAAGTCAGAATTGTGAGACATAAAGTCAGAATTGTGAGACATAAAGTCAGAATTGTGTTATAAAGTCAGAATTGTGAGTTATAAAGTCAGAATTGTTTTATAAGGTCAGAATTGTGAGATATAAAGTCAGAATTGTGAGATATAAAGTCAGAATTGTGAGTTATAAAGTCAGAATTGTGAGATATAAAGTCAGAATTGTGTTATAAAGTCAGAATTGTGAGTTATAAAGTCAGAATTGTGAGTTATAAAGTCAGAATTGTGAGACAAAGTCAGAATAGTGAGATATAAAGTCAGAATTGTGTTATAAAGTCAGAATTGTGAGTTATAAAGTCAGAATTGTGAGATATAAAGTCAGAATTGTGAGTTATAAAGTCAGAATTGTGTTATAAAGTCAGAATTGTGAGATATAAAGTCAGAATTATGTTATAAAGTCAGAATTGTGAGTTATAAAGTCAGAATTGTGAGATATAAAGTCAGAATTGTGAGTTATAAAGTCAGAATTGTGTTATAAAGTCAGAATTGTGAGTTATAAAGTCAGAATTGTGTTATAAAGTCAGAATTGTGAGATATAAAGTCAGAATTGTGTTATAAAGTCAGAATTGTGTTATAAAGTCAGAATTGTGAGATATAAAGTCAGAATTGTGAGATATAAAGTCAGAATTGTGAGATATAAAGTCAGAATTTTGAGTTATAAAGTCAGAATTGTGAGATATAAAGTCAGAATTGTGAGTTATAAAGTCAGAATTGTGTTATAAAGTCAGAATTGTGAGATATAAAGTCAGAATTTTGAGTTATAAAGTCAGAATTGTGAGATATAAAGTCAGAATTGTGAGTTATAAAGTCAGAATTGTGAGATATAAAGTCAGAATTGTGTTATAAAGTCAGAATTGTGTTATAAAGTCAGAATTGTGAGTTATAAGTCAGAATTGTGAGATATAAAGTCAGAATTGTGAGTTATAAAGTCAGAATTGTGTTATAAAGTCAGAATTGTGAGATATAAAGTCAGAATTTTGAGTTATAAAGTCAGAATTGTGAGATATAAAGTCAGAATTGTGAGTTATAAAGTCAGAATTGTGAGACATAAAGTCAGAATTGTGTTATAAAGTCAGAATTGTGTTATAAAGTCAGAATTGTGAGTTATAAAGTCAGAATTGTGAGATATAAAGTCAGAATTGTGTTATAAAGTCAGAAACTGTGAGATATGAAGTCAGAATTGTGTTATAAAGTCAGAATTGTGAGATATAAAGTCAGAATTGTGAGTTATGAAGTCAGAATTGTGAGATATAAAGTCAGAATTGTGAGATATAAAGTCAGAATTGTGTTATAAAGTCAGAATTGTGAGTTATAAAGTCAGAATTGTGAGATATAAAGTCAGAATTGTGAGTTATAAAGTCAGAATTGTGAGATATAAAGTCAGAATTGTGTTATAAAGTCAGAATTGTGAGATATAAAGTCAGAATTGTGAGATATAAAGTCAGAATTGTGAGTTATAAAGTCAGAATTGTGAGATATAAAGTCAGAATTGTGAGTTATAAAGTCAGAATTGTGAGTTATAAAGTCAGAATTGTGAGATATAAAGTCAGAATTGTGAGATATAAAGTCAGAATTGTGTTATAAAGTCAGAATTGTGAGTTATAAAGTCAGAATTGTGAGTTATAAAGTCAGAATTGTGAGATATAAAGTCAGAATTGTGAGATATAAAGTCAGAATTGTGAGATATAAAGTCAGAATTGTGAGTTATAAAGTCAGAATTGTGAGATATAAAGTCAGAATTGTGAGTTATGAAGTCAGAATTGTGTTGTAAAGTCAGAATTGTGAGTTATAAAGTCAGAATTGTGAGATATAAAGTCAGAATTGTGATATATAAAGTCAGAATTGTGAGATATAAAGTCAGAATTGTGTTGTAAAGTCAGAATTGTGAGTTATAAAGTCAGAATTGTGAGATATAAAGTCAGAATTGTGATATAAAGTCAGAATTGTGTTATAAAGTCAGAATTGTGAGTTATAAAGTCAGAATTGTGAGATATAAAGTCAGAATTGTGTTATAAAGTCAGAATTATGTTATAAAGTCAGAATTATGTTATAAAGTCAGAATTGTGAGATATAAAGTCAGAATTGTGAGATATAAAGTCAGAATTGTGAGTTATAAAGTCAGAATTGTGAGTTATAAAGTCAGAATTGTGAGATATAAAGTCAGAATTGTGTTATAAAGTCAGAATTGTGAGATATAAAGTCAGAATTGTGAGATATAAAGTCAGAATTGTGAGTGTTATAAAGTCAGAATTGTGAGATATAAAGTCAGAATTGTGAGTTATAAAGTCAGAATTGTGTTATAAAGTCAGAATTGTGAGATATAAAGTCAGAATTGTGAGTTATAAAGTCAGAATTGTGTAATATAAAGTCAGAATTGTGAGATATAAAGTCAGAATTGTGAGATATAAAGTCAGAATTGTGAGTTATAAAGTCAGAATTGTGAGATATAAAGTCAGAATTGTGAGTTATAAAGTCAGAATTGTGTTATAAAGACAGAATTGTGAGATATAAAGTCAGAATTGTGAGATATAAAGTCAGAATTGAGAGATATAAAGTCAGAATTGTGAGATATAAAGTCAGAATTGTGAGATATAAAGTCAGAATTGTGTTATAAAGTCAGAATTATGAGTTATAAAGTCAGAATTGTGTTATAAAGTCAGAATTGTGAGATATAAAGTCAGAATTGTGTTATAAAGTCAGAATTGTGAGTTATAAAGTCAGAATTGTATGATATAAAGTCAGAATTGTGAGATATAAAGTCAGAATTGTGAGATATAAAGTCAGAATTGTGTTATAAAGTCAGAATTGTGTTATAAAGTCAGAATTGTGAGACAAAGTCAGAATTGTGTTATAAAGTCAGAATTGTGTTATAAAGTCAGAATTGTGAGTTATAAAGTCAGAATTGTGTTATAAAGTCAGAATTGTGAGATATAAAGTCAGAATTGTGAGATATAAAGTCAGAATTGTGAGTTATAAAGTCAGAATTGTGAGATATAAAGTCAGAATTGTGTTATAAAGTCAGAATTGTGAGTTATAAAGTCAGAATTGTGAGATATAAAGTCAGAATTGTGAGATATAAAGTCAGAATTGTGAGTTATAAAGTCAGAATTGTGAGATATAAAGTCAGAATTGTGTTATAAAGTCAGAATTGTGTTATAAAGTCAGAATTGTGAGTTATAAAGTCAGAATTGTGAGATATAAAGTCAGAATTGTGAGTTATGAAGTCAGAATTGTGTTGTAAAGTCAGAATTGTGAGTTATAAAGTCAGAATTGTGAGATATAAAGTCAGAATTGTGATATATAAAGTCAGAATTGTGAGATATAAAGTCAGAATTGTGTTGTAAAGTCAGAATTGTGAGTTATAAAGTCAGAATTGTGAGATATAAAGTCAGAATTGTGATATAAAGTCAGAATTGTGTTATAAAGTCAGAATTGTGAGTTATAAAGTCAGAATTGTGAGATATAAAGTCAGAATTGTGTTATAAAGTCAGAATTATGTTATAAAGTCAGAATTATGTTATAAAGTCAGAATTGTGAGATATAAAGTCAGAATTGTGAGATATAAAGTCAGAATTGTGAGTTATAAAGTCAGAATTGTGAGTTATAAAGTCAGAATTGTGAGATATAAAGTCAGAATTGTGTTATAAAGTCAGAATTGTGAGATATAAAGTCAGAATTGTGAGATATAAAGTCAGAATTGTGAGTGTTATAAAGTCAGAATTGTGAGATATAAAGTCAGAATTGTGAGTTATAAAGTCAGAATTGTGTTATAAAGTCAGAATTGTGAGATATAAAGTCAGAATTGTGAGTTATAAAGTCAGAATTGTGTAATATAAAGTCAGAATTGTGAGATATAAAGTCAGAATTGTGAGTTATAAAGTCAGAATTGTGAGATATAAAGTCAGAATTGTGAGTTATAAAGTCAGAATTGTGTTATAAAGTCAGAATTGTGAGATATAAAGTCAGAATTGTGAGATATAAAGTCAGAATTGAGAGATATAAAGTCAGAATTGTGAGATATAAAGTCAGAATTGTGAGATATAAAGTCAGAATTGTGTTATAAAGTCAGAATTATGAGTTATAAAGTCAGAATTGTGTTATAAAGTCAGAATTGTGAGATATAAAGTCAGAATTGTGTTATAAAGTCAGAATTGTGAGTTATAAAGTCAGAATTGTATGATATAAAGTCAGAATTGTGAGATATAAAGTCAGAATTGTGAGATATAAAGTCAGAATTGTGTTATAAAGTCAGAATTGTGTTATAAAGTCAGAATTGTGAGACAAAGTCAGAATTGTGTTATAAAGTCAGAATTGTGTTATAAAGTCAGAATTGTGAGTTATAAAGTCAGAATTGTGAGATATAAAGTCAGAATTGTGAGTTATAAAGTCAGAATTGTGTTATAAAGTCAGAATTGTGAGTTATAAAGTCAGAATTGTGAGTTATAAAGTCAGAATTGTGAGACAAAGTCAGAATAGTGAGATATAAAGTCAGAATTGTGTTATAAAGTCAGAATTGTGAGTTATAAAGTCAGAATTGTGAGATATAAAGTCAGAATTGTGAGTTATAAAGTCAGAATTGTGTTATAAAGTCAGAATTGTGAGATATAAAGTCAGAATTATGTTAAAAGTCAGAATTGTGAGATATAAAGTCAGAATTGTGAGATATAAAGTCAGAATTGTGAGTTATAAAGTCAGAATTGTGTTATAAAGTCAGAATTGTGAGTTATAAAGTCCGAATTGTGTTATAAAGTCAGAATTGTGAGATATAAAGTCAGAATTGTGAGATATAAAGTCAGAATTGTGTTATAAAGTCAGAATTTTGAGTTATAAAGTCAGAATTGTGAGTTATAAAGTCAGAATTGTGAGATATAAAGTCAGAATTGTGTTATAAAGTCAGAATTGTGTTATAAAGTCAGAATTGTGAGTTATAAAGTCAGAATTGTGAGATATAAAGTCAGAATTGTGAGATATAAAGTCAGAATTGTGAGATATAAAGTCAGAATTGTGTTATAAAGTCAGAATTGTGAGATATAAAGTCAGAATTGTGTTATAAAGTCAGAATTGTGTTATAAAGTCAGAATTGTGAGATATAAAGTCAGAATTGTGTTATAAAGTCAGAATTGTGAGATATAAAGTCAGAATTGTGTTATAAAGTCAGAATTGTGTTATAAAGTCAGAATTGTGAGACATAAAGTCAGAATTGTGAGATATAAAGTCAGAATTGTGTTATAAAGTCAGAATTGTGAGTTATAAAGTCAGAATTGTTTTATAAGGTCAGAATTGTGAGATATAAAGTCAGAATTGTGAGATATAAAGTCAGAATTGTGAGTTATAAAGTCAGAATTGTGAGATATAAAGTCAGAATTGTGTTATAAAGTCAGAATTGTGAGTTATAAAGTCAGAATTGTGAGTTATAAAGTCAGAATTGTGAGACAAAGTCAGAATAGTGAGATATAAAGTCAGAATTGTGTTATAAAGTCAGAATTGTGAGTTATAAAGTCAGAATTGTGAGATATAAAGTCAGAATTGTGAGTTATAAAGTCAGAATTGTGGTTATAAAGTCAGAATTGTGAGATATAAAGTCAGAATTATGTTATAAAGTCAGAATTGTGAGTTATAAAGTCAGAATTGTGAGATATAAAGTCAGAATTGTGAGTTATAAAGTCAGAATTGTGTTATAAAGTCAGAATTGTGAGTTATAAAGTCAGAATTGTGTTATAAAGTCAGAATTGTGAGATATAAAGTCAGAATTGTGTTATAAAGTCAGAATTGTGTTATAAAGTCAGAATTGTGAGATATAAAGTCAGAATTGTGAGATATAAAGTCAGAATTGTGAGTTATAAAGTCAGAATTTGAGTTATAAAGTCAGAATTGTGAGATATAAAGTCAGAATTGTGAGTTATAAAGTCAGAATTGTGTTATAAAGTCAGAATTGTGAGATATAAAGTCAGAATTTTGAGTTATAAAGTCAGAATTGTGAGATATAAAGTCAGAATTGTGAGTTATAAAGTCAGAATTGTGAGATATAAAGTCAGAATTGTGTTATAAAGTCAGAATTGTGTTATAAAGTCAGAATTGTGAGTTATAAGTCAGAATTGTGAGATATAAAGTCAGAATTGTGAGTTATAAAGTCAGAATTGTGTTATAAAGTCAGAATTGTGAGATATAAAGTCAGAATTTGAGTTATAAAGTCAGAATTGTGAGATATAAAGTCAGAATTGTGAGTTATAAAGTCAGAATTGTGAGATATAAAGTCAGAATTGTGTTATAAAGTCAGAATTGTGTTATAAAGTCAGAATTGTGAGTTATAAAGTCAGAATTGTGAGATATAAAGTCAGAATTGTGTTATAAAGTCAGAATTGTGAGACATAAAGTCAGAATTGTGTTATAAAGTCAGAATTGTGAGATATAAAGTCAGAATTTTGAGTTATAAAGTCAGAATTGTGAGATATAAAGTCAGAATTGTGAGTTATAAAGTCAGAATTGTGAGATATAAAGTCAGAACTGTGAGTTATGAAGTCAGAATTGTGAGATATAAAGTCAGAATTGTGTTATAAAGTCAGAATTTTGAGTTATAAAGTCAGAATTGTGAGTTATAAAGTCAGAATTGTGTTATAAAGTCAGAATTGTGAGACATAAAGTCAGAATTGTGTTATAAAGTCAGAATTGTGTTATAAAGTCAGAATTGTGAGTTATAAAGTCAGAATTGTGAGATATAAAGTCAGAATTGTGAGTTATAAAGTCAGAATTGTGAGATATAAAGTCAGAATTGTGTTATAAAGTCAGAATTGTGGTTATAAAGTCAGAATTGTGAGATATAAAGTCAGAATTGTGAGTTATAAAGTCAGAATTGTGTTATAAAGTCAGAATTGTGTTATAAAGTCAGAATTGTGAGATATAAAGTCAGAATTGTGAGTTATAAAGTCAGAATTGTGTTATAAAGTCAGAATTGTGAGATATAAAGTCAGAATTGTGAGTTATAAAGTCAGAATTGTGAGATATAAAGTCAGAACTGTGAGATATGAAGTCAGAATTGTGAGATATAAAGTCAGAATTGTGTTATAAAGTCAGAATTTTGAGTTATAAAGTCAGAATTGTGAGTTATAAAGTCAGAATTGTGAGATATAAAGTCAGAATTGTGAGTTATAAAGTCAGAATTGTGAGATATAAAGTCAGAATTGTGAGTTATAAAGTCAGAATTGTGAGATATAAAGTCAGAATTGTGAGATATAAAGTCAGAATTGTGTTATAAAGTCAGAATTGTGAGTTATAAAGTCAGAATTGTGAGATATAAAGTCAGAATTGTGTTATAAAGTCAGAATTGTGTTATAAAGTCAGAATTGTGAGTTATAAAGTCAGAATTGTGAGATATAAAGTCAGAATTGTGAGATATAAAGTCAGAATTGTGAGATATAAAGTCAGAATTGTGTTATAAAGTCAGAATTGTGAGATATAAAGTCAGAATTGTGTTATAAAGTCAGAATTGTGTTATAAAGTCAGAATTGTGAGATATAAAGTCAGAATTGTGTTATAAAGTCAGAATTGTGAGATATAAAGTCAGAATTGTGTTATAAAGTCAGAATTGTGAGACATAAAGTCAGAATTGTGTTATAAAGTCAGAATTGTGTTATAAAGTCAGAATTGTGAGTTATAAGTCAGAATTGTGAGATATAAAGTCAGAATTGTGAGTTATAAAGTCAGAATTGTGTTATAAAGTCAGAATTGTGAGATATAAAGTCAGAATTTTGAGTTATAAAGTCAGAATTGTGAGATATAAAGTCAGAATTGTGAGTTATAAAGTCAGAATTGTGAGATATAAAGTCAGAATTGTGAGATATAAAGTCAGAATTGTGAGATATAAAGTCAGAATTGTGTTATAAAGTCAGAATTGTGAGTTATAAAGTCAGAATTGTGAGATATAAAGTCAGAATTGTGAGATATAAAGTCAGAATTGTGTTATAAAGTCAGAATTGTGAGATATAAAGTCAGAATTGTGTTATAAAGTCAGAATTGTGTTATAAAGTCAGAATTGTGAGATATAAAGTCAGAATTGTGTTATAAAGTCAGAATTGTGAGATATAAAGTCAGAATTGTGTTATAAAGTCAGAATTGTGAGATATAAAGTCAGAATTGTGTTATAAAGTCAGAATTGTGTTATAAAGTCAGAATTGTGAGTTATAAAGTCAGAATTGTGTTATAAGGTCAGAATTGTGAGATATAAAGTCAGAATTGTGAGATATAAAGTCAGAATTGTGAGTTATAAAGTCAGAATTGTGAGATATAAAGTCAGAATTGTGTTATAAAGTCAGAATTGTGAGTTATAAAGTCAGAATTGTGAGTTATAAAGTCAGAATTGTGAGATATAAGTCAGAATTGTGAGATATAAAGTCAGAATTGTGTTATAAAGTCAGAATTGTGAGTTATAAAGTCAGAATTGTGAGATATAAAGTCAGAATTGTGAGTTATAAAGTCAGAATTGTGTTATAAAGTCAGAATTGTGAGATATAAAGTCAGAATTGTGTTATAAAGTCAGAATTGTGAGATATAAAGTCAGAATTGTGAGATATAAAGTCAGAATTGTGAGTTATAAAGTCAGAATTGTGAGATATAAAGTCAGAATTGTGAGTTATAAAGTCAGAATTGTGTTATAAAGTCAGAATTGTGGTTATAAAGTCAGAATTGTGTTATAAAGTCAGAATTGTGAGATATAAAGTCAGAATTGTGTTATAAAGTCAGAATTGTGTTATAAAGTCAGAATTGTGAGATATAAAGTCAGAATTGTGAGTTATAAAGTCAGAATTGTGAGATATAAAGTCAGAACTGTGAGATATAAGTCAGAATTGTGAGATATAAAGTCAGAATTGTGTTATAAAGTCAGAATTTGAGTTATAAAGTCAGAATTGTGAGTTATAAAGTCAGAATTGTGAGATATAAAGTCAGAATTGTGTTATAAAGTCAGAATTGTGAGATATAAAGTCAGAATTGTGAGATATAAAGTCAGAATTGTGAGATATGAAGTCAGAATTGTGAGATATAAAGTCAGAATTGTGAGATATAAAGTCAGAATTTTGAGTTATAAAGTCAGAATTGTGAGTTATAAAGTCAGAATTGTGAGATATAAAGTCAGAATTGTGTTATAAAGTCAGAATTGTGTTATAAAGTCAGAATTGTGAGTTATAAAGTCAGAATTGTGAGATATAAAGTCAGAATTGTGAGTTATAAAGTCAGAATTGTGAGATATAAAGTCAGAATTGTGTTATAAAGTCAGAATTGTGTTATAAAGTCAGAATTGTGAGATATAAAGTCAGAATTGTGTTATAAAGTCAGAATTGTGAGATATAAAGTCAGAATTGTGTTATAAAGTCAGAATTGTGAGACATAAAGTCAGAATTGTGTTATAAAGTCAGAATTGTGTTATAAAGTCAGAATTGTGAGTTATAAAGTCAGAATTGTGTTATAAGGTCAGAATTGTGAGATATAAAGTCAGAATTGTGAGATATAAAGTCAGAATTGTGAGTTATAAAGTCAGAATTGTGAGATATAAAGTCAGAATTGTGTTATAAAGTCAGAATTGTGAGTTATAAAGTCAGAATTGTGAGTTATAAAGTCAGAATTGTGAGACAAAGTCAGAATAGTGAGATATAAAGTCAGAATTGTGTTATAAAGTCAGAATTGTGAGTTATAAAGTCAGAATTGTGAGATATAAAGTCAGAATTGTGAGTTATAAAGTCAGAATTGTGTTATAAAGTCAGAATTGTGAGATATAAAGTCAGAATTATGTTATAAAGTCAGAATTGTGAGATATAAAGTCAGAATTGTGAGATATAAAGTCAGAATTGTGAGTTATAAAGTCAGAATTGTGAGATATAAAGTCAGAATTGTGAGTTATAAAGTCAGAATTGTGTTATAAAGTCAGAATTGTGAGTTATAAAGTCAGAATTGTGTTATAAAGTCAGAATTGTGAGATATAAAGTCAGAATTGTGTTATAAAGTCAGAATTGTGTTATAAAGTCAGAATTGTGAGATATAAAGTCAGAATTGTGAGATATAAAGTCAGAATTGTGAGATATAAAGTCAGAATTTTGAGTTATAAAGTCAGAATTGTGAGATATAAAGTCAGAATTGTGAGTTATAAAGTCAGAATTGTGTTATAAAGTCAGAATTGTGAGATATAAAGTCAGAATTGTGAGTTATAAAGTCAGAATTGTGAGATATAAAGTCAGAATTGTGAGTTATAAAGTCAGAATTGTGAGATATAAAGTCAGAATTGTGTTATAAAGTCAGAATTGTGTTATAAAGTCAGAATTGTGAGTTATAAGTCAGAATTGTGAGATATAAAGTCAGAATTGTGAGTTATAAAGTCAGAATTGTGTTATAAAGTCAGAATTGTGAGATATAAAGTCAGAATTGTGTTATAAAGTCAGAATTGTGTTATAAAGTCAGAATTGTGAGTTATAAAGTCAGAATTGTGAGATATAAAGTCAGAATTGTGTTATAAAGTCAGAATTGTGAGTTATAAAGTCAGAATTGTGAGACATAAAGTCAGAATTGTGTTATAAAGTCAGAATTGTGAGATATAAAGTCAGAATTTTGAGTTATAAAGTCAGAATTGTGAGATATAAAGTCAGAATTGTGAGTTATAAAGTCAGAATTGTGAGATATAAAGTCAGAATTGTGAGATATAAAGTCAGAATTGTGAGATATAAAGTCAGAATTGTGTTATAAAGTCAGAATTGTGAGTTATAAAGTCAGAATTGTGAGTTATAAAGTCAGAATTGTGAGTTATAAAGTCAGAATTGTGAGTTATAAAGTCAGAATTGTGTTATAAAGTCAGAATTGTGAGATATAAAGTCAGAATTGTGAGATATAAAGTCAGAATTGTGAGTTATAAAGTCAGAATTGTGAGATATAAAGTCAGAATTGTGAGATATAAAGTCAGAATTGTGAGATATAAAGTCAGAATTGTGAGTTATAAAGTCAGAATTGTGAGATATAAAGTCAGAATTGTGAGTTATAAAGTCAGAATTGTGTTATAAAGTCAGAATTGTGAGATATAAAGTCAGAATTGTGAGATATAAGTCAGAATTGTGAGTTATAAAGTCAGAATTGTGTTATAAAGTCAGAATTGTGAGATAAAGTCAGAATTGTGTTATAAAGTCAGAATTGTGTTATAAAGTCAGAATTGTGAGTTATAAAGTCAGAATTGTGAGATATAAAGTCAGAATTGTGAGTTATAAAGTCAGAATTGTGAGATATAAAGTCAGAATTGTGTTATAAAGTCAGAATTGTGTTATAAAGTCAGAATTGTGAGTTATAAGTCAGAATTGTGAGATATAAAGTCAGAATTGTGAGTTATAAAGTCAGAATTGTGTTATAAAGTCAGAATTGTGAGATATAAAGTCAGAATTTTGAGTTATAAAGTCAGAATTGTGAGATATAAAGTCAGAATTGTGAGTTATAAAGTCAGAATTGTGAGATATAAAGTCAGAATTGTGTTATAAAGTCAGAATTGTGTTATAAAGTCAGAATTGTGAGTTATAAAGTCAGAATTGTGAGATATAAAGTCAGAATTGTGAGATATAAAGTCAGAATTGTGTTATAAAGTCAGAATTGTGAGATATAAAGTCAGAATTTTGAGTTATAAAGTCAGAATTGTGAGATATAAAGTCAGAATTGTGAGTTATAAAGTCAGAATTGTGAGACATAAAGTCAGAATTGTGTTATAAAGTCAGAATTGTGAGATATAAAGTCAGAATTGTGAGATATAAAGTCAGAATTGTGAGATATAAAGTCAGAATTGTGAGTTATAAAGTCAGAATTGTGTTATAAAGTCAGAATTGTGAGTTATAAAGTCAGAATTGTGTTATAAAGTCAGAATTGTGAGATATAAAGTCAGAATTGTGAGTTATAAAGTCAGAATTGTGATATAAAGTCAGAATTGTGAGATATAAAGTCAGAATTTGAGATATAAAGTCAGAATTGTGAGATATAAAGTCAGAATTGTGAGTTATAAAGTCAGAATTGTGAGATATAAAGTCAGAATTGTGAGTTATAAAGTCAGAATTGTGTTATAAAGTCAGAATTGTGAGATATAAAGTCAGAATTGTGAGATATAAAGTCAGAATTGTGAGTTATAAAGTCAGAATTGTGTTATAAAGTCAGAATTGTGAGATATAAAGTCAGAATTGTGAGTTATAAAGTCAGAATTGTGTTATAAAGTCAGAATTGTGAGATATAAAGTCAGAATTGTGTTATAAAGTCAGAATTGTGTTATAAAGTCAGAATTGTGAGACATAAAGTCAGAATTGTGTTATAAAGTCAGAATTGTGAGTTATAAAGTCAGAATTGTGAGATATAAAGTCAGAATTGTGAGTTATAAAGTCAGAATTGTGAGATATAAAGTCAGAATTGTGAGATATAAAGTCAGAATTGTGTTATAAAGTCAGAATTGTGAGATATAAAGTCAGAATTTTGAGTTATAAAGTCAGAATTGTGAGATATAAAGTCAGAATTGTGTTATAAAGTCAGAATTGTGAGATATAAAGTCAGAATTTTGAGTTATAAAGTCAGAATTGTGAGATATAAAGTCAGAATTGTGAGTTATAAAGTCAGAATTGTGAGATATAAAGTCAGAATTGTGAGATATAAAGTCAGAATTGTGTTATAAAGTCAGAATTGTGTTATAAAATCAGAATTGTGAGTTATAAAGTCAGAATTGTGAGATATAAAGTCAGAATTGTGAGATATAAAGTCAGAATTGTGTTATAAAGTCAGAATTGTGAGATATAAAGTCAGAATTGTGTTATAAAGTCAGAATTGTGAGATATAAAGTCAGAATTGTGTTATAAAGTCAGAATTGTGAGATATAAAGTCAGAATTGTGTTATAAAGTCAGAATTGTGAGACATAAAGTCAGAATTGTGTTATAAAGTCAGAATTGTGTTATAAAGTCAGAATTGTGAGTTATAAAGTCAGAATTGTGTTATAAGGTCAGAATTGTGAGATATAAAGTCAGAATTGTGAGATATAAAGTCAGAATTGTGAGTTATAAAGTCAGAATTGTGAGATATAAAGTCAGAATTGTGTTATAAAGTCAGAATTGTGAGTTATAAAGTCAGAATTGTGAGTTATAAAGTCAGAATTGTGAGACAAAGTCAGAATAGTGAGATATAAAGTCAGAATTGTGTTATAAAGTCAGAATTGTGAGTTATAAAGTCAGAATTGTGAGATATAAAGTCAGAATTGTGAGTTATAAAGTCAGAATTGTGTTATAAAGTCAGAATTGTGAGATATAAAGTCAGAATTATGTTATAAAGTCAGAATTGTGAGATATAAAGTCAGAATTGTGTTATAAAGTCAGAATTGTGTTATAAAGTCAGAATTGTGAGATATAAAGTCAGAATTGTGTTATAAAGTCAGAATTGTGAGATATAAAGTCAGAATTGTGAGATATAAAGTCAGAATTGTGAGATATAAAGTCAGAATTTTGAGTTATAAAGTCAGAATTCTGAGATATAAAGTCAGAATTGTGAGTTATAAAGTCAGAATTGTGTTATAAAGTCAGAATTGTGAGATATAAAGTCAGAATTTTGAGTTATAAAGTCAGAATTGTGAGATATAAAGTCAGAATTGTGAGTTATAAAGTCAGAATTGTGAGATATAAAGTCAGAATTGTGTTATAAAGTCAGAATTGTGTTATAAAGTCAGAATTGTGAGTTATAAGTCAGAATTCTGAGATATAAAGTCAGAATTGTGAGTTATAAAGTCAGAATTGTGTTATAAAGTCAGAATTGTGAGATATAAAGTCAGAATTTTGAGTTATAAAGTCAGAATTGTGAGATATAAAGTCAGAATTGTGAGTTATAAAGTCAGAATTGTGAGACATAAAGTCAGAATTGTGTTATAAAGTCAGAATTGTGAGTTATAAAGTCAGAATTGTGAGATATAAAGTCAGAATTGTGTTATAAAGTCAGAATTGTGAGTTATAAAGTCAGAATTGTGAGACATAAAGTCAGAATTGTGTTATAAAGTCAGAATTGTGAGATATAAAGTCAGAATTTTGAGTTATAAAGTCAGAATTGTGAGATATAAAGTCAGAATTGTGAGTTATAAAGTCAGAATTGTGAGATATAAAGTCAGAACTGTGAGATATGAAGTCAGAATTGTGAGATATAAAGTCAGAATTGTGTTATAAAGTCAGAATTTTGAGTTATAAAGTCAGAATTGTGAGTTATAAAGTCAGAATTGTGAGTTATAAAGTCAGAATTGTGTTATAAAGTCAGAATTGTGAGATATAAAGTCAGAATTGTGAGATATAAAGTCAGAATTGTGAGTTATAAAGTCAGAATTGTGTTATAAAGTCAGAATTGTGAGATATAAAGTCAGAATTGTGAGTTATAAAGTCAGAATTGTGTAATATAAAGTCAGAATTGTGAGATATAAAGTCAGAATTGTGAGATATAAAGTCAGAATTGTGAGATATAAAGTCAGAATTGTGAGTTATAAAGTCAGAATTGTGTTATAAAGTCAGAATTGTGAGATATAAAGTCAGAATTGTGAGATATAAAGTCAGAATTGTGAGTTATAAAGTCAGAATTGTGTTATAAAGTCAGAATTGTGAGATATAAAGTCAGAATTGTGAGTTATAAAGTCAGAATTGTGTTATAAAGTCAGAATTGTGAGATATAAAGTCAGAATTGTGTTATAAAGTCAGAATTGTGTTATAAAGTCAGAATTGTGAGACATAAAGTCAGAATTGTGTTATAAAGTCAGAATTGTGTTATAAAGTCAGAATTGTGAGTTATGAAGTCAGAATTGTGAGATATAAAGTCAGAATTGTGAGTTATAAAGTCAGAATTGTGTTATAAAGTCAGAATTGTGTTATAAAGTCAGAATTGTGAGACATAAAGTCAGAATTGTGTTATAAAGTCAGAATTGTGTTATAAAGTCAGAATTGTGAGTTATAAAGTCAGAATTGTGAGATATAAAGTCAGAATTGTGAGTTATAAAGTCAGAATTGTGAGATATAAAGTCAGAATTGTAAGATATAAAGTCAGAATTGTGTTATAAAGTCAGAATTGTGAGTTATAAGTCAGAATTGTGAGATATAAAGTCAGAATTGTGAGTTATAAAGTCAGAATTGTGTTATAAAGTCAGAATTGTAAGATATAAAGTCAGAATTTTGAGTTATAAAGTCAGAATTGTGAGATATAAAGTCAGAATTGTGAGTTATAAAGTCAGAATTGTGAGACATAAAGTCAGAATTGTGTTATAAAGTCAGAATTGTGTTATAAAGTCAGAATTGTGAGTTATAAAGTCAGAATTGTGAGATATAAAGTCAGAATTGTGAGATATAAAGTCAGAATTGTGTTATAAAGTCAGAATTGTGAGATATAAAGTCAGAATTTTGAGTTATAAAGTCAGAATTGTGAGATATAAAGTCAGAATTGTGAGTTATAAAGTCAGAATTGTGAGACATAAAGTCAGAATTGTGTTATAAAGTCAGAATTGTGAGATATAAAGTCAGAATTGTGAGATATAAAGTCAGAATTGTGAGTTATAAAGTCAGAATTGTGAGATATAAAGTCAGAATTGTGAGTTATAAAGTCAGAATTGTGAGTTATAAAGTCAGAATTGTGAGTTATAAAGTCAGAATTGTGTTATAAAGTCAGAATTGTGAGATATAAAGTCAGAATTGTGAGTTATAAAGTCAGAATTGTGTAATATAAAGTCAGAATTGTGAGATATAAAGTCAGAATTGTGAGATATAAAGTCAGAATTGTGAGATATAAAGTCAGAATTGTGAGTTATAAAGTCAGAATTGTGAGATATAAAGTCAGAATTGTGAGTTATAAAGTCAGAATTGTGTTATAAAGTCAGAATTGTGAGATATAAAGTCAGAATTGTGAGTTATAAAGTCAGAATTGTGTTATAAAGTCAGAATTGTGAGATATAAAGTCAGAATTGTGAGTTATAAAGTCAGAATTGTGTTATAAAGTCAGAATTGTGAGATATAAAGTCAGAATTGTGTTATAAAGTCAGAATTGTGTTATAAAGTCAGAATTGTGAGACATAAAGTCAGAATTGTGTTATAAAGTCAGAATTGTGTTATAAAGTCAGAATTGTGAGTTATAAAGTCAGAATTGTGAGATATAAAGTCAGAATTGTGAGTTATAAAGTCAGAATTGTGAGATATAAAGTCAGAATTGTGAGATATAAAGTCAGAATTGTGTTATAAAGTCAGAATTGTGAGATATAAAGTCAGAATTTTGAGTTATAAAGTCAGAATTGTGAGATATAAAGTCAGAATTGTGAGTTATAAAGTCAGAATTGTGTTATAAAGTCAGAATTGTGAGATATAAAGTCAGAATTTTGAGTTATAAAGTCAGAATTGTGAGATATAAAGTCAGAATTGTGAGTTATAAAGTCAGAATTGTGAGATATAAAGTCAAAATTGTGTTATAAAGTCAGAATTGTGTTATAAAGTCAGAATTGTGAGTTATAAGTCAGAATTGTGAGATATAAAGTCAGAATTGTGAGTTATAAAGTCAGAATTGTGTTATAAAGTCAGAATTGTGAGATATAAAGTCAGAATTTTGAGATATAAAGTCAGAATTGTGAGATATAAAGTCAGAATTGTGAGTTATAAAGTCAGAATTGTGAGACATAAAGTCAGAATTGTGTTATAAAGTCAGAATTGTGTTATAAAGTCAGAATTGTGAGTTATAAAGTCAGAATTGTGAGATATAAAGTCAGAATTGTGAGATATAAAGTCAGAATTGTGAGATATAAAGTCAGAATTGTGTTATAAAGTCAGAATTGTGAGATATAAAGTCAGAATTTTGAGTTATAAAGTCAGAATTGTGAGATATAAAGTCAGAATTGTGAGTTATAAAGTCAGAATTGTGAGATATAAAGTCAGAACTGTGAGATATGAAGTCAGAATTGTGAGATATAAAGTCAGAATTGAGTTATAAAGTCAGAATTGTGAGTTATAAAGTCAGAATTGTGAGTTATAAAGTCAGAATTGTGAGTTATAAAGTCAGAATTGTGTTATAAAGTCAGAATTGTGAGATATAAAGTCAGAATTGTGAGATATAAAGTCAGAATTGTGAGTTATAAAGTCAGAATTGTGTTATAAAGTCAGAATTGTGAGATATAAAGTCAGAATTGTGAGTTATAAAGTCAGAATTGTGTTATAAAGTCAGAATTGTGAGTTATAAAGTCAGAATTGTGTTATAAAGTCAGAATTGTGAGATATAAAGTCAGAATTGTGAGTTATAAAGTCAGAATTGTGTTATAAAGTCAGAATTGTGAGTTATAAAGTCAGAATTGTGTTATAAAGTCAGAATTGTGAGATATAAAGTCAGAATTGTGAGTTATAAAGTCAGAATTGTGTAATATAAAGTCAGAATTGTGAGATATAAAGTCAGAATTGTGAGATATAAAGTCAGAATTGTGAGATATAAAGTCAGAATTGTGAGATATAAAGTCAGAATTGTGAGTTATAAAGTCAGAATTGTGTTATAAAGTCAGAATTGTGAGATATAAAGTCAGAATTGTGAGATATAAAGTCAGAATTGTGAGTTATAAAGTCAGAATTGTGTTATAAAGTCAGAATTGTGAGATATAAAGTCAGAATTGTGAGTTATAAAGTCAGAATTGTGTTATAAAGTCAGAATTGTGAGATATAAAGTCAGAATTGTGTTATAAAGTCAGAATTGTGTTATAAAGTCAGAATTGTGAGACATAAAGTCAGAATTGTGTTATAAAGTCAGAATTGTGTTATAAAGTCAGAATTGTGAGTTATAAAGTCAGAATTGTGAGATATAAAGTCAGAATTGTGAGTTATAAAGTCAGAATTGTGAGATATAAAGTCAGAATTGTGAGATATAAAGTCAGAATTGTGTTATAAAGTCAGAATTGTGAGATATAAAGTCAGAATTTTGAGTTATAAAGTCAGAATTGTGAGATATAAAGTCAGAATTGTGAGTTATAAAGTCAGAATTGTGTTATAAAGTCAGAATTGTGAGATATAAAGTCAGAATTTTGAGTTATAAAGTCAGAATTGTGAGATATAAAGTCAGAATTGTGAGTTATAAAGTCAGAATTGTGAGATATAAAGTCAGAATTGTGTTATAAAGTCAGAATTGTGAGATATAAAGTCAGAATTGTGAGTTATAAAGTCAGAATTGTGTTATAAAGTCAGAATTGTGAGTTATAAAGTCAGAATTGTGTTATAAAGTCAGAATTGTGAGATATAAAGTCAGAATTGTGAGTTATAAAGTCAGAATTGTGTAATATAAAGTCAGAATTGTGAGATATAAAGTCAGAATTGTGAGATATAAAGTCAGAATTGTGAGATATAAAGTCAGAATTGTGAGTTATAAAGTCAGAATTGTGAGATATAAAGTCAGAATTGTGAGTTATAAAGTCAGAATTGTGTTATAAAGTCAGAATTGTGAGATATAAAGTCAGAATTGTGAGATATAAAGTCAGAATTGTGAGTTATAAAGTCAGAATTGTGTTATAAAGTCAGAATTGTGAGATATAAAGTCAGAATTGTGAGTTATAAAGTCAGAATTGTGTTATAAAGTCAGAATTGTGAGATATAAAGTCAGAATTGTGTTATAAAGTCAGAATTGTGTTATAAAGTCAGAATTGTGAGACATAAAGTCAGAATTGTGTTATAAAGTCAGAATTGTGTTATAAAGTCAGAATTGTGAGTTATAAAGTCAGAATTGTGAGATATAAAGTCAGAATTGTGAGTTATAAAGTCAGAATTGTGAGATATAAAGTCAGAATTGTGAGATATAAAGTTAGAATTGTGTTATAAAGTCAGAATTGTGAGATATAAAGTCAGAATTTTGAGTTATAAAGTCAGAATTGTGAGATATAAAGTCAGAATTGTGAGTTATAAAGTCAGAATTGTGTTATAAAGTCAGAATTGTGAGATATAAAGTCAGAATTTTGAGTTATAAAGTCAGAATTGTGAGATATAAAGTCAGAATTGTGTTATAAAGTCAGAATTGTGTTATAAAGTCAGAATTGTGAGTTATAAGTCAGAATTGTGAGATATAAAGTCAGAATTGTGAGTTATAAAGTCAGAATTGTGTTATAAAGTCAGAATTGTGAGATATAAAGTCAGAATTTTGAGTTATAAAGTCAGAATTGTGAGATATAAAGTCAGAATTGTGAGTTATAAAGTCAGAATTGTGAGACATAAAGTCAGAATTGTGTTATAAAGTCAGAATTGTGTTATAAAGTCAGAATTGTGTTATAAAGTCAGAATTGTGAGTTATAAAGTCAGAATTGTGAGATATAAAGTCAGAATTGTGAGATATAAAGTCAGAATTGTGTTATAAAGTCAGAATTGTGAGATATAAAGTCAGAATTGTGAGATATAAAGTCAGAATTGTGAGATATAAAGTCAGAATTGTGTTATAAAGTCAGAATTGTGAGATATAAAGTCAGAATTGTGAGTTATAAAGTCAGAATTGTGAGATATAAAGTCAGAATTGTGAGTTATAAAGTCAGAATTGTGTTATAAAGTCAGAATTGTGAGATATAAAGTCAGAATTTTGAGTTATAAAGTCAGAATTGTGAGATATAAAGTCAGAATTGTGAGTTATAAAGTCAGAATTGTGAGATATAAAGTCAGAATTGTGAGTTATAAAGTCAGAATTGTGTTATAAAGTCAGAATTGTGTTATAAAGTCAGAATTGTGAGTTATAAGTCAGAATTGTGAGATATAAAGTCAGAATTGTGAGTTATAAAGTCAGAATTGTGTTATAAAGTCAGAATTGTGTTATAAAGTCAGAATTGTGAGTTATAAAGTCAGAATTGTGAGATATGAAGTCAGAATTGTGAGATATGAAGTCAGAATTGTGTTATAAAGTCAGAATTGTGAGATATAAAGTCAGAATTTTGAGTTATAAAGTCAGAATTGTGAGATATAAAGTCAGAATTGTGAGTTATAAAGTCAGAATTGTGAGATATAAAGTCAGAACTGTGAGATATGAAGTCAGAATTGTGAGATATAAAGTCAGAATTGTGTTATAAAGTCAGAATTTTGAGTTATAAAGTCAGAATTGTGAGTTATAAAGTCAGAATTGTGTTATAAAGTCAGAATTGTGTTATAAAGTCAGAATTGTGAGTTATAAAGTCAGAATTGTGTTATAAAGTCAGAATTGTGAGATATAAAGTCAGAATTGTGAGTTATAAAGTCAGAATTGTGTTATAAAGTCAGAATTGTGAGATATAAAGTCAGAATTTTGAGTTATAAAGTCAGAATTGTGAGATATAAAGTCAGAATTGTGAGTTATAAAGTCAGAATTGTGAGACATAAAGTCAGAATTGTGTTATAAAGTCAGAATTGTGTTATAAAGTCAGAATTGTGAGTTATAAAGTCAGAATTGTGAGATATAAAGTCAGAATTGTGAGATATAAAGTCAGAATTGTGTTATAAAGTCAGAATTGTGAGATATAAAGTCAGAATTTTGAGTTATAAAGTCAGAATTGTGAGATATAAAGTCAGAATTGTGAGTTATAAAGTCAGAATTGTGAGACATAAAGTCAGAATTGTGAGACATAAAGTCAGAATTGTGTTATAAAGTCAGAATTGTGAGTTATAAAGTCAGAATTGTGAGATATAAAGTCAGAATTGTGAGTTATAAAGTCAGAATTGTGAGATATAAAGTCAGAACTGTGAGATATGAAGTCAGAATTGTGAGATATAAAGTCAGAATTGTGTTATAAAGTCAGAATTGTGAGTTATAAAGTCAGAATTGTGAGTTATAAAGTCAGAATTGTGTTATAAAGTCAGAATTGTGTTATAAAGTCAGAATTGTGAGTTATAAAGTCAGAATTGTGTTATAAAGTCAGAATTGTGAGATATAAAGTCAGAATTGTGAGTTATAAAGTCAGAATTGTGTTATAAAGTCAGAATTGTGAGATATAAAGTCAGAATTGTGAGATATAAAGTCAGAATTGTGAGATATAAAGTCAGAATTTTGAGTTATAAAGTCAGAATTCTGAGATATAAAGTCAGAATTGTGAGTTATAAAGTCAGAATTGTGTTATAAAGTCAGAATTGTGAGATATAAAGTCAGAATTTTGAGTTATAAAGTCAGAATTGTGAGATATAAAGTCAGAATTGTGAGTTATAAAGTCAGAATTGTGAGATATAAAGTCAGAATTGTGTTATAAAGTCAGAATTGTGTTATAAAGTCAGAATTGTGAGTTATAAGTCAGAATTCTGAGATATAAAGTCAGAATTGTGAGTTATAAAGTCAGAATTGTGTTATAAAGTCAGAATTGTGAGATATAAAGTCAGAATTTTGAGTTATAAAGTCAGAATTGTGAGATATAAAGTCAGAATTGTGAGTTATAAAGTCAGAATTGTGAGACATAAAGTCAGAATTGTGTTATAAAGTCAGAATTGTGAGTTATAAAGTCAGAATTGTGAGATATAAAGTCAGAATTGTGTTATAAAGTCAGAATTGTGAGTTATAAAGTCAGAATTGTGAGACATAAAGTCAGAATTGTGTTATAAAGTCAGAATTGTGAGATATAAAGTCAGAATTTTGAGTTATAAAGTCAGAATTGTGAGATATAAAGTCAGAATTGTGAGTTATAAAGTCAGAATTGTGAGATATAAAGTCAGAACTGTGAGATATGAAGTCAGAATTGTGAGATATAAAGTCAGAATTGTGTTATAAAGTCAGAATTTTGAGTTATAAAGTCAGAATTGTGAGTTATAAAGTCAGAATTGTGAGTTATAAAGTCAGAATTGTGTTATAAAGTCAGAATTGTGAGATATAAAGTCAGAATTGTGAGATATAAAGTCAGAATTGTGAGTTATAAAGTCAGAATTGTGTTATAAAGTCAGAATTGTGAGATATAAAGTCAGAATTGTGAGTTATAAAGTCAGAATTGTGTAATATAAAGTCAGAATTGTGAGATATAAAGTCAGAATTGTGAGATATAAAGTCAGAATTGTGAGTTATAAAGTCAGAATTGTGAGATATAAAGTCAGAATTGTGAGTTATAAAGTCAGAATTGTGTTATAAAGTCAGAATTGTGAGATATAAAGTCAGAATTGTGAGATATAAAGTCAGAATTGTGAGTTATAAAGTCAGAATTGTGTTATAAAGTCAGAATTGTGAGATATAAAGTCAGAATTGTGAGTTATAAAGTCAGAATTGTGTTATAAAGTCAGAATTGTGAGATATAAAGTCAGAATTGTGTTATAAAGTCAGAATTGTGTTATAAAGTCAGAATTGTGAGACATAAAGTCAGAATTGTGTTATAAAGTCAGAATTGTGTTATAAAGTCAGAATTGTGAGTTATGAAGTCAGAATTGTGAGATATAAAGTCAGAATTGTGAGTTATAAAGTCAGAATTGTGTTATAAAGTCAGAATTGTGTTATAAAGTCAGAATTGTGAGACATAAAGTCAGAATTGTGTTATAAAGTCAGAATTGTGTTATAAAGTCAGAATTGTGAGTTATAAAGTCAGAATTGTGAGATATAAAGTCAGAATTGTGAGTTATAAAGTCAGAATTGTGAGATATAAAGTCAGAATTGTAAGATATAAAGTCAGAATTGTGTTATAAAGTCAGAATTGTGAGTTATAAGTCAGAATTGTGAGATATAAAGTCAGAATTGTGAGTTATAAAGTCAGAATTGTGTTATAAAGTCAGAATTGTAAGATATAAAGTCAGAATTTTGAGTTATAAAGTCAGAATTGTGAGATATAAAGTCAGAATTGTGAGTTATAAAGTCAGAATTGTGAGACATAAAGTCAGAATTGTGTTATAAAGTCAGAATTGTGTTATAAAGTCAGAATTGTGAGTTATAAAGTCAGAATTGTGAGATATAAAGTCAGAATTGTGAGATATAAAGTCAGAATTGTGTTATAAAGTCAGAATTGTGAGATATAAAGTCAGAATTTTGAGTTATAAAGTCAGAATTGTGAGATATAAAGTCAGAATTGTGAGTTATAAAGTCAGAATTGTGAGACATAAAGTCAGAATTGTGTTATAAAGTCAGAATTGTGAGATATAAAGTCAGAATTGTGAGATATAAAGTCAGAATTGTGAGTTATAAAGTCAGAATTGTGAGATATAAAGTCAGAATTGTGAGTTATAAAGTCAGAATTGTGAGTTATAAAGTCAGAATTGTGAGTTATAAAGTCAGAATTGTGTTATAAAGTCAGAATTGTGAGATATAAAGTCAGAATTGTGAGTTATAAAGTCAGAATTGTGTAATATAAAGTCAGAATTGTGAGATATAAAGTCAGAATTGTGAGATATAAAGTCAGAATTGTGAGATATAAAGTCAGAATTGTGAGTTATAAAGTCAGAATTGTGAGATATAAAGTCAGAATTGTGAGTTATAAAGTCAGAATTGTGTTATAAAGTCAGAATTGTGAGATATAAAGTCAGAATTGTGAGTTATAAAGTCAGAATTGTGTTATAAAGTCAGAATTGTGAGATATAAAGTCAGAATTGTGAGTTATAAAGTCAGAATTGTGTTATAAAGTCAGAATTGTGAGATATAAAGTCAGAATTGTGTTATAAAGTCAGAATTGTGTTATAAAGTCAGAATTGTGAGACATAAAGTCAGAATTGTGTTATAAAGTCAGAATTGTGTTATAAAGTCAGAATTGTGAGTTATAAAGTCAGAATTGTGAGATATAAAGTCAGAATTGTGAGTTATAAAGTCAGAATTGTGAGATATAAAGTCAGAATTGTGAGATATAAAGTCAGAATTGTGTTATAAAGTCAGAATTGTGAGATATAAAGTCAGAATTTTGAGTTATAAAGTCAGAATTGTGAGATATAAAGTCAGAATTGTGAGTTATAAAGTCAGAATTGTGTTATAAAGTCAGAATTGTGAGATATAAAGTCAGAATTTTGAGTTATAAAGTCAGAATTGTGAGATATAAAGTCAGAATTGTGAGTTATAAAGTCAGAATTGTGAGATATAAAGTCAAAATTGTGTTATAAAGTCAGAATTGTGTTATAAAGTCAGAATTGTGAGTTATAAGTCAGAATTGTGAGATATAAAGTCAGAATTGTGAGTTATAAAGTCAGAATTGTGTTATAAAGTCAGAATTGTGAGATATAAAGTCAGAATTTTGAGATATAAAGTCAGAATTGTGAGATATAAAGTCAGAATTGTGAGTTATAAAGTCAGAATTGTGAGACATAAAGTCAGAATTGTGTTATAAAGTCAGAATTGTGTTATAAAGTCAGAATTGTGAGTTATAAAGTCAGAATTGTGAGATATAAAGTCAGAATTGTGAGATATAAAGTCAGAATTGTGTTATAAAGTCAGAATTGTGAGATATAAAGTCAGAATTTTGAGTTATAAAGTCAGAATTGTGAGATATAAAGTCAGAATTGTGAGTTATAAAGTCAGAATTGTGAGATATAAAGTCAGAACTGTGAGATATGAAGTCAGAATTGTGAGATATAAAGTCAGAATTGAGTTATAAAGTCAGAATTGTGAGTTATAAAGTCAGAATTGTGAATTATAAAGTCAGAATTGTGTTATAAAGTCAGAATTGTGAGATATAAAGTCAGAATTGTGAGATATAAAGTCAGAATTGTGAGTTATAAAGTCAGAATTGTGTTATAAAGTCAGAATTGTGAGATATAAAGTCAGAATTGTGAGTTATAAAGTCAGAATTGTGTTATAAAGTCAGAATTGTGAGTTATAAAGTCAGAATTGTGTTATAAAGTCAGAATTGTGAGATATAAAGTCAGAATTGTGAGTTATAAAGTCAGAATTGTGTTATAAAGTCAGAATTGTGAGTTATAAAGTCAGAATTGTGTTATAAAGTCAGAATTGTGAGATATAAAGTCAGAATTGTGAGTTATAAAGTCAGAATTGTGTAATATAAAGTCAGAATTGTGAGATATAAAGTCAGAATTGTGAGATATAAAGTCAGAATTGTGAGATATAAAGTCAGAATTGTGAGATATAAAGTCAGAATTGTGAGTTATAAAGTCAGAATTGTGTTATAAAGTCAGAATTGTGAGATATAAAGTCAGAATTGTGAGATATAAAGTCAGAATTGTGAGTTATAAAGTCAGAATTGTGTTATAAAGTCAGAATTGTGAGATATAAAGTCAGAATTGTGAGTTATAAAGTCAGAATTGTGTTATAAAGTCAGAATTGTGAGATATAAAGTCAGAATTGTGTTATAAAGTCAGAATTGTGTTATAAAGTCAGAATTGTGAGACATAAAGTCAGAATTGTGTTATAAAGTCAGAATTGTGTTATAAAGTCAGAATTGTGAGTTATAAAGTCAGAATTGTGAGATATAAAGTCAGAATTGTGAGTTATAAAGTCAGAATTGTGAGATATAAAGTCAGAATTGTGAGATATAAAGTCAGAATTGTGTTATAAAGTCAGAATTGTGAGATATAAAGTCAGAATTTTGAGTTATAAAGTCAGAATTGTGAGATATAAAGTCAGAATTGTGAGTTATAAAGTCAGAATTGTGTTATAAAGTCAGAATTGTGAGATATAAAGTCAGAATTTTGAGTTATAAAGTCAGAATTGTGAGATATAAAGTCAGAATTGTGAGTTATAAAGTCAGAATTGTGAGATATAAAGTCAGAATTGTGTTATAAAGTCAGAATTGTGAGATATAAAGTCAGAATTGTGAGTTATAAAGTCAGAATTGTGTTATAAAGTCAGAATTGTGAGTTATAAAGTCAGAATTGTGTTATAAAGTCAGAATTGTGAGATATAAAGTCAGAATTGTGAGTTATAAAGTCAGAATTGTGTAATATAAAGTCAGAATTGTGAGATATAAAGTCAGAATTGTGAGATATAAAGTCAGAATTGTGAGATATAAAGTCAGAATTGTGAGTTATAAAGTCAGAATTGTGAGATATAAAGTCAGAATTGTGAGTTATAAAGTCAGAATTGTGTTATAAAGTCAGAATTGTGAGATATAAAGTCAGAATTGTGAGATATAAAGTCAGAATTGTGAGTTATAAAGTCAGAATTGTGTTATAAAGTCAGAATTGTGAGATATAAAGTCAGAATTGTGAGTTATAAAGTCAGAATTGTGTTATAAAGTCAGAATTGTGAGATATAAAGTCAGAATTGTGTTATAAAGTCAGAATTGTGTTATAAAGTCAGAATTGTGAGACATAAAGTCAGAATTGTGTTATAAAGTCAGAATTGTGTTATAAAGTCAGAATTGTGAGTTATAAAGTCAGAATTGTGAGATATAAAGTCAGAATTGTGAGTTATAAAGTCAGAATTGTGAGATATAAAGTCAGAATTGTGAGATATAAAGTTAGAATTGTGTTATAAAGTCAGAATTGTGAGATATAAAGTCAGAATTTTGAGTTATAAAGTCAGAATTGTGAGATATAAAGTCAGAATTGTGAGTTATAAAGTCAGAATTGTGTTATAAAGTCAGAATTGTGAGATATAAAGTCAGAATTTTGAGTTATAAAGTCAGAATTGTGAGATATAAAGTCAGAATTGTGTTATAAAGTCAGAATTGTGTTATAAAGTCAGAATTGTGAGTTATAAGTCAGAATTGTGAGATATAAAGTCAGAATTGTGAGTTATAAAGTCAGAATTGTGTTATAAAGTCAGAATTGTGAGATATAAAGTCAGAATTTTGAGTTATAAAGTCAGAATTGTGAGATATAAAGTCAGAATTGTGAGTTATAAAGTCAGAATTGTGAGACATAAAGTCAGAATTGTGTTATAAAGTCAGAATTGTGTTATAAAGTCAGAATTGTGTTATAAAGTCAGAATTGTGAGTTATAAAGTCAGAATTGTGAGATATAAAGTCAGAATTGTGAGATATAAAGTCAGAATTGTGTTATAAAGTCAGAATTGTGAGATATAAAGTCAGAATTGTGAGTTATAAAGTCAGAATTGTGAGATATAAAGTCAGAATTGTGAGTTATAAAGTCAGAATTGTGTTATAAAGTCAGAATTGTGAGATATAAAGTCAGAATTTTGAGTTATAAAGTCAGAATTGTGAGATATAAAGTCAGAATTGTGAGTTATAAAGTCAGAATTGTGAGATATAAAGTCAGAATTGTGAGTTATAAAGTCAGAATTGTGTTATAAAGTCAGAATTGTGTTATAAAGTCAGAATTGTGAGTTATAAGTCAGAATTGTGAGATATAAAGTCAGAATTGTGAGTTATAAAGTCAGAATTGTGTTATAAAGTCAGAATTGTGTTATAAAGTCAGAATTGTGAGTTATAAAGTCAGAATTGTGAGATATGAAGTCAGAATTGTGAGATATGAAGTCAGAATTGTGTTATAAAGTCAGAATTGTGAGATATAAAGTCAGAATTTTGAGTTATAAAGTCAGAATTGTGAGATATAAAGTCAGAATTGTGAGTTATAAAGTCAGAATTGTGAGATATAAAGTCAGAACTGTGAGATATGAAGTCAGAATTGTGAGATATAAAGTCAGAATTGTGTTATAAAGTCAGAATTTTGAGTTATAAAGTCAGAATTGTGAGTTATAAAGTCAGAATTGTGTTATAAAGTCAGAATTGTGTTATAAAGTCAGAATTGTGAGTTATAAAGTCAGAATTGTGTTATAAAGTCAGAATTGTGAGATATAAAGTCAGAATTGTGAGTTATAAAGTCAGAATTGTGTTATAAAGTCAGAATTGTGAGATATAAAGTCAGAATTTTGAGTTATAAAGTCAGAATTGTGAGATATAAAGTCAGAATTGTGAGTTATAAAGTCAGAATTGTGAGACATAAAGTCAGAATTGTGTTATAAAGTCAGAATTGTGTTATAAAGTCAGAATTGTGAGATATAAAGTCAGAATTGTGAGATATAAAGTCAGAATTGTGTTATAAAGTCAGAATTGTGAGATATAAAGTCAGAATTTTGAGTTATAAAGTCAGAATTGTGAGATATAAAGTCAGAATTGTGAGTTATAAAGTCAGAATTGTGAGACATAAAGTCAGAATTGTGAGACATAAAGTCAGAATTGTGTTATAAAGTCAGAATTGTGAGTTATAAAGTCAGAATTGTGAGATATAAAGTCAGAATTGTGAGTTATAAAGTCAGAATTGTGAGATATAAAGTCAGAACTGTGAGATATGAAGTCAGAATTGTGAGATATAAAGTCAGAATTGTGTTATAAAGTCAGAATTGTGAGTTATAAAGTCAGAATTGTGAGTTATAAAGTCAGAATTGTGTTATAAAGTCAGAATTGTGTTATAAAGTCAGAATTGTGAGTTATAAAGTCAGAATTGTGTTATAAAGTCAGAATTGTGAGATATAAAGTCAGAATTGTGAGTTATAAAGTCAGAATTGTGTTATAAAGTCAGAATTGTGAGATATAAAGTCAGAATTTTGAGTTATAAAGTCAGAATTGTGAGATATAAAGTCAGAATTGTGAGTTATAAAGTCAGAATTGTGAGACATAAAGTCAGAATTGTGTTATAAAGTCAGAATTGTGTTATAAAGTCAGAATTGTGAGTTATAAAGTCAGAATTGTGAGATATAAAGTCAGAATTGTGAGATATAAAGTCAGAATTGTGTTATAAAGTCAGAATTGTGAGATATAAAGTCAGAATTTTGAGTTATAAAGTCAGAATTGTGAGATATAAAGTCAGAATTGTGAGTTATAAAGTCAGAATTGTGAGACATAAAGTCAGAATTGTGAGACATAAAGTCAGAATTGTGTTATAAAGTCAGAATTGTGAGTTATAAAGTCAGAATTGTGAGATATAAAGTCAGAATTGTGAGTTATAAAGTCAGAATTGTGAGATATAAAGTCAGAATTGTGAGATATAAAGTCAGAATTGTGTTATAAAGTCAGAATTGTGAGATATAAAGTCAGAATTTTGAGTTATAAAGTCAGAATTGTGAGATATAAAGTCAGAATTGTGAGTTATAAAGTCAGAATTGTGTTATAAAGTCAGAATTGTGAGATATAAAGTCAGAATTGTGAGTTATAAAGTCAGAATTGTGAGATATAAAGTCAGAATTGTGAGTTATAAAGTCAGAATTTTGAGTTATAAAGTCAGAATTGTGAGATATAAAGTCAGAATTGTGAGTTATAAAGTCAGAATTGTGTTATAAAGTCAGAATTGTGTTATAAAGTCAGAATTGTGTTATAAAGTCAGAATTGTGAGATATAAAGTCAGAATTGTGAGTTATAAAGTCAGAATTGTGTTATAAAGTCAGAATTGTGAGATATAAAGTCAGAATTTTGAGTTATAAAGTCAGAATTGTGAGATATAAAGTCAGAATTGTGAGTTATAAAGTCAGAATTGTGAGACATAAAGTCAGAATTGTGTTATAAAGTCAGAATTGTGTTATAAAGTCAGAATTGTGAGTTATAAAGTCAGAATTGTGAGATATAAAGTCAGAATTGTGAGATATAAAGTCAGAATTGTGTTATAAAGTCAGAATTGTGAGATATAAAGTCAGAATTTTGAGTTATAAAGTCAGAATTGTGAGATATAAAGTCAGAATTGTGAGTTATAAAGTCAGAATTGTGAGACATAAAGTCAGAATTGTGAGACATAAAGTCAGAATTGTGTTATAAAGTCAGAATTGTGAGTTATAAAGTCAGAATTGTGAGATATAAAGTCAGAATTGTGAGTTATAAAGTCAGAATTGTGAGATATAAAGTCAGAATTGTGAGATATAAAGTCAGAATTGTGTTATAAAGTCAGAATTGTGAGATATAAAGTCAGAATTTTGAGTTATAAAGTCAGAATTGTGAGATATAAAGTCAGAATTGTGAGTTATAAAGTCAGAATTGTGTTATAAAGTCAGAATTGTGAGATATAAAGTCAGAATTTTGAGTTATAAAGTCAGAATTGTGAGATATAAAGTCAGAATTGTGAGTTATAAAGTCAGAATTTTGAGTTATAAAGTCAGAATTGTGAGATATAAAGTCAGAATTGTGAGTTATAAAGTCAGAATTGTGTTATAAAGTCAGAATTGTGAGATATAAAGTCAGAATTTTGAGTTATAAAGTCAGAATTGTGAGATATAAAGTCAGAATTGTGAGATATAAAGTCAGAATTTTGAGTTATAAAGTCAGAATTGTGAGATATAAAGTCAGAATTGTGAGTTATAAAGTCAGAATTGTGAGACATAAAGTCAGAATTGTGTTATAAAGTCAGAATTGTGTTATAAAGTCAGAATTGTGAGTTATAAAGTCAGAATTGTGAGATATAAAGTCAGAATTGTGAGATATAAAGTCAGAATTGTGTTATAAAGTCAGAATTGTGAGATATAAAGTCAGAATTTTGAGTTATAAAGTCAGAATTGTGAGATATAAAGTCAGAATTGTGAGTTATAAAGTCAGAATTGTGAGATATAAAGTCAGAACTGTGAGATATGAAGTCAGAATTGTGAGATATAAAGTCAGAATTGTGTTATAAAGTCAGAATTTTGAGTTATAAAGTCAGAATTGTGAGTTATAAAGTCAGAATTGTGTTATAAAGTCAGAATTGTGAGTTATAAAGTCAGAATTGTGTTATAAAGTCAGAATTGTGAGATATAAAGTCAGAATTGTGAGATATAAAGTCAGAATTGTGAGTTATAAAGTCAGAATTGTGAGATATAAAGTCAGAATTGTGAGATATAAAGTCAGAATTGTGAGATATAAAGTCAGAATTGTGAGTTATAAAGTCAGAATTGTGTTATAAAGTCAGAATTGTGAGTTATAAAGTCAGAATTGTGAGTTATAAAGTCAGAATTGTGAGATATAAAGTCAGAATTGTGAGATATAAAGTCAGAATTGTGAGATATAAAGTCAGAATTGTGTTATAAAGTCAGAATTGTGTTATAAAGTCAGAATTGTGAGTTATAAGTCAGAATTGTGAGTTATAAAGTCAGAATTGTGAGTTATAAAGTCAGAATTGTGAGACAAAGTCAGAATTGTGAGATATAAAGTCAGAATTGTGAGTTATAAAGTCAGAATTGTGAGACAAAGTCAGAATAGTGAGATATAAAGTCAGAATAGTGAGATATAAAGTCAGAATTGAGTTATAAAGTCAGAATTGTGAGTTATAAAGTCAGAATTGTGAGTTATAAAGTCAGAATTGTGAGATATAAAGTCAGAATTGTGAGATATAAAGTCAGAATTGTGAGATATAAAGTCAGAATTGTGTTATAAAGTCAGAATTGTGAGTTATAAAGTTAGAATTGTGTTATAAAGTCAGAATTGTGAGATATAAAGTCAGAATTGTGAGTTATAAAGTCAGAATTGTGAGATATAAAGTCAGAATTGTGAGATATAAAGTCAGAATTGTGAGATATAAAGTCAGAATTGTGTTATAAAGTCAGAATTGTGAGATATAAAGTCAGAATTTTGAGTTATAAAGTCAGAATTGTGAGATATAAAGTCAGAATTGTGAGATATAAAGTCAGAATTTTGAGTTATAAAGTCAGAATTGTGAGATATAAAGTCAGAATTGTGAGTTATAAAGTCAGAATTGTGAGACATAAAGTCAGAATTGTGTTATAAAGTCAGAATTGTGTTATAAAGTCAGAATTGTGAGTTATAAAGTCAGAATTGTGAGATATAAAGTCAGAATTGTGAGATATAAAGTCAGAATTGTGTTATAAAGTCAGAATTGTGAGATATAAAGTCAGAATTTTGAGTTATAAAGTCAGAATTGTGAGATATAAAGTCAGAATTGTGAGTTATAAAGTCAGAATTGTGAGATATAAAGTCAGAACTGTGAGATATGAAGTCAGAATTGTGAGATATAAAGTCAGAATTGTGTTATAAAGTCAGAATTTTGAGTTATAAAGTCAGAATTGTGAGTTATAAAGTCAGAATTGTGTTATAAAGTCAGAATTGTGAGTTATAAAGTCAGAATTGTGTTATAAAGTCAGAATTGTGAGATATAAAGTCAGAATTGTGAGATATAAAGTCAGAATTGTGAGTTATAAAGTCAGAATTGTGAGATATAAAGTCAGAATTGTGAGATATAAAGTCAGAATTGTGAGATATAAAGTCAGAATTGTGAGTTATAAAGTCAGAATTGTGAGTTATAAAGTCAGAATTGTGAGTTATAAAGTCAGAATTGTGAGTTATAAAGTCAGAATTGTGAGATATAAAGTCAGAATTGTGAGATATAAAGTCAGAATTGTGTTATAAAGTCAGAATTGTGTTATAAAGTCAGAATTGTGAGTTATAAGTCAGAATTGTGAGTTATAAAGTCAGAATTGTGAGTTATAAAGTCAGAATTGTGAGACAAAGTCAGAATAGTGAGATATAAAGTCAGAATTGTGAGTTATAAAGTCAGAATTGTGAGACAAAGTCAGAATAGTGAGATATAAAGTCAGAATAGTGAGATATAAAGTCAGAATTGTGTTATAAAGTCAGAATTGTGAGTTATAAAGTCAGAATTGTGAGTTATAAAGTCAGAATTGTGAGTTATAAAGTCAGAATTGTGAGATATAAAGTCAGAATTGTGAGATATAAAGTCAGAATTGTGTTATAAAGTCAGAATTGTGAGATATAAAGTCAGAATTGTGTTATAAAGTCAGAATTGTGAGTTATAAAGTTAGAATTGTGTTATAAAGTCAGAATTGTGATATATAAAGTCAGAATTGTGAGATATAAAGTCAGAATTGTGAGTTATAAAGTCAGAATTGTGAGATATAAAGTCAGAATTGTGAGATATAAAGTCAGAATTGTGAGATATAAAGTCAGAATTGTGTTATAAAGTCAGAATTGTGAGTTATAAAGTCAGAATTGTGAGTTATAAAGTCAGAATTGTGAGATATAAAGACAGAATTGTGAGATATAAAGTCAGAATTGTGTTATAAAGTCAGAATTGTGTTATAAAGTCAGAATTGTGAGTTATAAGTCAGAATTGTGAGTTATAAAGTCAGAATTGTGAGATATAAAGTCAGAATTGTGAGTTATAAAGTCAGAATTGTGAGACAAAGTCAGAATAGTGAGATATAAAGTCAGAATTGTGAGTTATAAAGTCAGAATTGTGAGACAAAGTCAGAATAGTGAGATATAAAGTCAGAATAGTGAGATATAAAGTCAGAATTGTGTTATAAAGTCAGAATTGTGAGTTATAAAGTCAGAATTGTGAGTTATAAAGTCAGAATTGTGAGTTATAAGTCAGAATTGTGAGATATAAAGTCAGAATTGTGAGTTATAAAGTCAGAATTGTGTTATAAAGTCAGAATTGTGAGATATAAAGTCAGAATTGTGAGTTATAAAGTCAGAATTGTGTTATAAAGTCAGAATTGTGAGATATAAAGTCAGAATTTTGAGTTATAAAGTCAGAATTGTGAGATATAAAGTCAGAATTGTGAGTTATAAAGTCAGAATTGTGAGACATAAAGTCAGAATTGTGTTATAAAGTCAGAATTGTGTTATAAAGTCAGAATTGTGAGTTATAAAGTCAGAATTGTGAGATATAAAGTCAGAATTGTGAGATATAAAGTCAGAATTGTGTTATAAAGTCAGAATTGTGAGATATAAAGTTAGAATTTTGAGTTATAAAGTCAGAATTGTGAGATATAAAGTCAGAATTGTGAGTTATAAAGTCAGAATTGTGAGACATAAAGTCAGAATTGTGAGACATAAAGTCAGAATTGTGTTATAAAGTCAGAATTGTGAGTTATAAAGTCAGAATTGTGAGATATAAAGTCAGAATTGTGAGATATAAAGTCAGAATTGTGTTATAAAGTCAGAATTGTGAGATATAAAGTCAGAATTTTGAGTTATAAAGTCAGAATTGTGAGATATAAAGTCAGAATTGTGAGTTATAAAGTCAGAATTGTGTTATAAAGTCAGAATTGTGAGATATAAAGTCAGAATTTTGAGTTATAAAGTCAGAATTGTGAGATATAAAGTCAGAATTGTGAGTTATAAAGTCAGAATTTTGAGTTATAAAGTCAGAATTGTGAGATATAAAGTCAGAATTGTGAGTTATAAAGTCAGAATTGTGTTATAAAGTCAGAATTGTGAGATATAAAGTCAGAATTTTGAGTTATAAAGTCAGAATTGTGAGATATAAAGTCAGAATTGTGAGATATAAAGTCAGAATTGTGAGTTATAAAGTCAGAATTGTGTTATAAAGTCAGAATTGTGAGTTATAAAGTCAGAATTGTGAGATATAAAGTCAGAATTGTGAGTTATAAAGTCAGAATTGTGAGACATAAAGTCAGAATTGTGTTATAAAGTCAGAATTGTGTTATAAAGTCAGAATTGTGAGTTATAAAGTCAGAATTGTGAGATATAAAGTCAGAATTGTGAGATATAAAGTCAGAATTGTGTTATAAAGTCAGAATTGTGAGATATAAAGTCAGAATTTTGAGTTATAAAGTCAGAATTGTGAGATATAAAGTCAGAATTGTGAGTTATAAAGTCAGAATTGTGAGACATAAAGTCAGAATTGTGAGACATAAAGTCAGAATTGTGTTATAAAGTCAGAATTGTGAGTTATAAAGTCAGAATTGTGAGATATAAAGTCAGAATTGTGAGTTATAAAGTCAGAATTGTGAGATATAAAGTCAGAACTGTGAGATATGAAGTCAGAATTGTGAGATATAAAGTCAGAATTGTGTTATAAAGTCAGAATTTTGAGTTATAAAGTCAGAATTGTGAGTTATAAAGTCAGAATTGTGTTATAAAGTCAGAATTGTGAGTTATAAAGTCAGAATTGTGTTATAAAGTCAGAATTGTGAGATATAAAGTCAGAATTGTGAGTTATAAAGTCAGAATTGTGTTATAAAGTCAGAATTGTGAGATATAAAGTCAGAATTTTGAGTTATAAAGTCAGAATTGTGAGATATAAAGTCAGAATTGTGAGTTATAAAGTCAGAATTGTGTTATAAAGTCAGAATTGTGTTATAAAGTCAGAATTGTGAGTTATAAAGTCAGAATTGTGAGATATAAAGTCAGAATTGTGAGATATAAAGTCAGAATTGTGTTATAAAGTCAGAATTGTGAGATATAAAGTTAGAATTTTGAGTTATAAAGTCAGAATTGTGAGATATAAAGTCAGAATTGTGAGTTATAAAGTCAGAATTGTGAGACATAAAGTCAGAATTGTGAGACATAAAGTCAGAATTGTGTTATAAAGTCAGAATTGTGAGTTATAAAGTCAGAATTGTGAGATATAAAGTCAGAATTGTGAGATATAAAGTCAGAATTGTGTTATAAAGTCAGAATTGTGAGATATAAAGTCAGAATTTTGAGTTATAAAGTCAGAATTGTGAGATATAAAGTCAGAATTGTGAGTTATAAAGTCAGAATTGTGTTATAAAGTCAGAATTGTGAGATATAAAGTCAGAATTTTGAGTTATAAAGTCAGAATTGTGAGATATAAAGTCAGAATTGTGAGTTATAAAGTCAGAATTTTGAGTTATAAAGTCAGAATTGTGAGATATAAAGTCAGAATTGTGAGTTATAAAGTCAGAATTGTGTTATAAAGTCAGAATTGTGAGATATAAAGTCAGAATTTTGAGTTATAAAGTCAGAATTGTGAGATATAAAGTCAGAATTGTGAGTTATAAAGTCAGAATTGTGTTATAAAGTCAGAATTGTGAGATATAAAGTCAGAATTTTGAGTTATAAAGTCAGAATTGTGAGATATAAAGTCAGAATTGTGAGTTATAAAGTCAGAATTGTGAGACATAAAGTCAGAATTGTGTTATAAAGTCAGAATTGTGTTATAAAGTCAGAATTGTGAGTTATAAAGTCAGAATTGTGAGATATAAAGTCAGAATTGTGAGATATAAAGTCAGAATTGTGTTATAAAGTCAGAATTGTGAGATATAAAGTCAGAATTTTGAGTTATAAAGTCAGAATTGTGAGATATAAAGTCAGAATTGTGAGTTATAAAGTCAGAATTGTGAGACATAAAGTCAGAATTGTGAGACATAAAGTCAGAATTGTGTTATAAAGTCAGAATTGTGAGATATAAAGTCAGAATTGTGAGATATAAAGTCAGAATTGTGTTATAAAGTCAGAATTGTGAGATATAAAGTTAGAATTTTGAGTTATAAAGTCAGAATTGTGAGATATAAAGTCAGAATTGTGAGTTATAAAGTCAGAATTGTGAGACATAAAGTCAGAATTGTGAGACATAAAGTCAGAATTGTGTTATAAAGTCAGAATTGTGAGTTATAAAGTCAGAATTGTGAGATATAAAGTCAGAATTGTGAGATATAAAGTCAGAATTGTGTTATAAAGTCAGAATTGTGAGATATAAAGTCAGAATTGTGAGTTATAAAGTCAGAATTGTGTTATAAAGTCAGAATTGTGAGATATAAAGTCAGAATTTTGAGTTATAAAGTCAGAATTGTGAGATATAAAGTCAGAATTGTGAGTTATAAAGTCAGAATTTTGAGTTATAAAGTCAGAATTGTGAGATATAAAGTCAGAATTGTGAGTTATAAAGTCAGAATTGTGTTATAAAGTCAGAATTGTGAGATATAAAGTCAGAATTTTGAGTTATAAAGTCAGAATTGTGAGATATAAAGTCAGAATTGTGAGATATAAAGTCAGAATTGTGAGTTATAAAGTCAGAATTGTGTTATAAAGTCAGAATTGTGAGTTATAAAGTCAGAATTGTGAGATATAAAGTCAGAATTGTGAGATATAAAGTCAGAATTGTGAGTTATAAAGTCAGAATTGTGAGACATAAAGTCAGAATTGTGTTATAAAGTCAGAATTGTGTTATAAAGTCAGAATTGTGAGTTATAAAGTCAGAATTGTGAGATATAAAGTCAGAATTGTGAGATATAAAGTCAGAATTGTGTTATAAAGTCAGAATTGTGAGATATAAAGTCAGAATTTTGAGTTATAAAGTCAGAATTGTGAGATATAAAGTCAGAATTGTGAGTTATAAAGTCAGAATTGTGAGACATAAAGTCAGAATTGTGAGACATAAAGTCAGAATTGTGTTATAAAGTCAGAATTGTGAGTTATAAAGTCAGAATTGTGAGATATAAAGTCAGAATTGTGAGTTATAAAGTCAGAATTGTGAGATATAAAGTCAGAACTGTGAGATATGAAGTCAGAATTGTGAGATATAAAGTCAGAATTGTGTTATAAAGTCAGAATTTTGAGTTATAAAGTCAGAATTGTGAGTTATAAAGTCAGAATTGTGTTATAAAGTCAGAATTGTGTTATAAAGTCAGAATTGTGAGTTATAAAGTCAGAATTGTGTTATAAAGTCAGAATTGTGAGATATAAAGTCAGAATTGTGAGTTATAAAGTCAGAATTGTGTTATAAAGTCAGAATTGTGAGATATAAAGTCAGAATTTTGAGTTATAAAGTCAGAATTGTGAGATATAAAGTCAGAATTGTGAGTTATAAAGTCAGAATTGTGTTATAAAGTCAGAATTGTGTTATAAAGTCAGAATTGTGAGTTATAAAGTCAGAATTGTGAGATATAAAGTCAGAATTGTGAGATATAAAGTCAGAATTGTGTTATAAAGTCAGAATTGTGAGATATAAAGTTAGAATTTTGAGTTATAAAGTCAGAATTGTGAGATATAAAATCAGAATTGTGAGTTATAAAGTCAGAATTGTGAGACATAAAGTCAGAATTGTGAGACATAAAGTCAGAATTGTGTTATAAAGTCAGAATTGTGAGTTATAAAGTCAGAATTGTGAGATATAAAGTCAGAATTGTGAGATATAAAGTCAGAATTGTGTTATAAAGTCAGAATTGTGAGATATAAAGTCAGAATTTTGAGTTATAAAGTCAGAATTGTGAGATATAAAGTCAGAATTGTGAGTTATAAAGTCAGAATTGTGTTATAAAGTCAGAATTGTGAGATATAAAGTCAGAATTTTGAGTTATAAAGTCAGAATTGTGAGATATAAAGTCAGAATTGTGAGTTATAAAGTCAGAATTTTGAGTTATAAAGTCAGAATTGTGAGATATAAAGTCAGAATTGTGAGTTATAAAGTCAGAATTGTGAGATATAAAGTCAGAATTGTGAGATATAAAGTCAGAATTGTGAGATATAAAGTCAGAATTGTGAGTTATAAAGTCAGAATTGTGTTATAAAGTCAGAATTGTGAGATATAAAGTCAGAATTTTGAGTTATAAAGTCAGAATTGTGAGATATAAAGTCAGAATTGTGAGTTATAAAGTCAGAATTGTGAGACATAAAGTCAGAATTGTGTTATAAAGTCAGAATTGTGTTATAAAGTCAGAATTGTGAGTTATAAAGTCAGAATTGTGAGATATAAAGTCAGAATTGTGAGATATAAAGTCAGAATTGTGTTATAAAGTCAGAATTGTGAGATATAAAGTCAGAATTTTGAGTTATAAAGTCAGAATTGTGAGATATAAAGTCAGAATTGTGAGTTATAAAGTCAGAATTGTGAGACATAAAGTCAGAATTGTGAGACATAAAGTCAGAATTGTGTGACATAAAGTCAGAATTGTGTTATAAAGTCAGAATTGTGAGTTATAAAGTCAGAATTGTGAGATATAAAGTCAGAATTGTGAGTTATAAAGTCAGAATTGTGAGATATAAAGTCAGAACTGTGAGATATGAAGTCAGAATTGTGAGATATAAAGTCAGAATTGTGTTATAAAGTCAGAATTTTGAGTTATAAAGTCAGAATTGTGAGTTATAAAGTCAGAATTGTGTTATAAAGTCAGAATTGTGTTATAAAGTCAGAATTGTGAGTTATAAAGTCAGAATTGTGTTATAAAGTCAGAATTGTGAGATATAAAGTCAGAATTGTGAGTTATAAAGTCAGAATTGTGTTATAAAGTCAGAATTGTGAGATATAAAGTCAGAATTTTGAGTTATAAAGTCAGAATTGTGAGATATAAAGTCAGAATTGTGAGTTATAAAGTCAGAATTGTGAGACAAAGTCAGAATTGTGTTATAAAGTCAGAATTGTGTTATAAAGTCAGAATTGTGAGTTATAAAGTCAGAATTGTGAGATATAAAGTCAGAATTGTGAGATATAAAGTCAGAATTGTGTTATAAAGTCAGAATTGTGAGATATAAAGTCAGAATTTTGAGTTATAAAGTCAGAATTGTGAGATATAAAGTCAGAATTGTGAGTTATAAAGTCAGAATTGTGAGACATAAAGTCAGAATTGTGAGACATAAAGTCAGAATTGTGTTATAAAGTCAGAATTGTGAGTTATAAAGTCAGAATTGTGAGATATAAAGTCAGAATTGTGAGTTATAAAGTCAGAATTGTGAGATATAAAGTCAGAATTGTGAGATATAAAGTCAGAATTGTGTTATAAAGTCAGAATTGTGAGATATAAAGTCAGAATTTTGAGTTATAAAGTCAGAATTGTGAGATATAAAGTCAGAATTGTGAGTTATAAAGTCAGAATTGTGTTATAAAGTCAGAATTGTGAGATATAAAGTCAGAATTTTGAGTTATAAAGTCAGAATTGTGAGATATAAAGTCAGAATTGTGAGTTATAAAGTCAGAATTTTGAGTTATAAAGTCAGAATTGTGAGATATAAAGTCAGAATTGTGAGTTATAAAGTCAGAATTGTGTTATAAAGTCAGAATTGTGAGATATAAAGTCAGAATTTTGAGTTATAAAGTCAGAATTGTGAGATATAAAGTCAGAATTGTGAGATATAAAGTCAGAATTTTGAGTTATAAAGTCAGAATTGTGAGATATAAAGTCAGAATTGTGAGTTATAAAGTCAGAATTGTGAGACATAAAGTCAGAATTGTGTTATAAAGTCAGAATTGTGTTATAAAGTCAGAATTGTGAGTTATAAAGTCAGAATTGTGAGATATAAAGTCAGAATTGTGAGATATAAAGTCAGAATTGTGTTATAAAGTCAGAATTGTGAGATATAAAGTCAGAATTTTGAGTTATAAAGTCAGAATTGTGAGATATAAAGTCAGAATTGTGAGTTATAAAGTCAGAATTGTGAGATATAAAGTCAGAACTGTGAGATATGAAGTCAGAATTGTGAGATATAAAGTCAGAATTGTGTTATAAAGTCAGAATTTTGAGTTATAAAGTCAGAATTGTGAGTTATAAAGTCAGAATTGTGTTATAAAGTCAGAATTGTGAGTTATAAAGTCAGAATTGTGTTATAAAGTCAGAATTGTGAGATATAAAGTCAGAATTGTGAGATATAAAGTCAGAATTGTGAGTTATAAAGTCAGAATTGTGAGATATAAAGTCAGAATTGTGAGATATAAAGTCAGAATTGTGAGATATAAAGTCAGAATTGTGAGTTATAAAGTCAGAATTGTGTTATAAAGTCAGAATTGTGAGTTATAAAGTCAGAATTGTGAGTTATAAAGTCAGAATTGTGAGATATAAAGTCAGAATTGTGAGATATAAAGTCAGAATTGTGAGATATAAAGTCAGAATTGTGTTATAAAGTCAGAATTGTGTTATAAAGTCAGAATTGTGAGTTATAAGTCAGAATTGTGAGTTATAAAGTCAGAATTGTGAGTTATAAAGTCAGAATTGTGAGACAAAGTCAGAATAGTGAGATATAAAGTCAGAATTGTGAGTTATAAAGTCCGAATTGTGAGACAAAGTCAGAATAGTGAGATATAAAGTCAGAATAGTGAGATATAAAGTCAGAATTGTGTTATAAAGTCAGAATTGTGAGTTATAAAGTCAGAATTGTGAGTTATAAAGTCAGAATTGTGAGTTATAAAGTCAGAATTGTGAGATATAAAGTCAGAATTGTGAGATATAAAGTCAGAATTGTGAGATATAAAGTCAGAATTGTGTTATAAAGTCAGAATTGTGAGTTATAAAGTTAGAATTGTGTTATAAAGTCAGAATTGTGAGATATAAAGTCAGAATTGTGAGATATAAAGTCAGAATTGTGAGATATAAAGTCAGAATTGTGTTATAAAGTCAGAATTGTGAGATATAAAGTCAGAATTTTGAGTTATAAAGTCAGAATTGTGAGATATAAAGTCAGAATTGTGAGATATAAAGTCAGAATTTTGAGTTATAAAGTCAGAATTGTGAGATATAAAGTCAGAATTGTGAGTTATAAAGTCAGAATTGTGAGACATAAAGTCAGAATTGTGTTATAAAGTCAGAATTGTGAGTTATAAAGTCAGAATTGTGAGATATAAAGTCAGAATTGTGAGATATAAAGTCAGAATTGTGTTATAAAGTCAGAATTGTGAGATATAAAGTCAGAATTTTGAGTTATAAAGTCAGAATTGTGAGATATAAAGTCAGAATTGTGAGTTATAAAGTCAGAATTGTGAGATATAAAGTCAGAACTGTGAGATATGAAGTCAGAATTGTGAGATATAAAGTCAGAATTGTGTTATAAAGTCAGAATTTTGAGTTATAAAGTCAGAATTGTGAGTTATAAAGTCAGAATTGTGTTATAAAGTCAGAATTGTGAGTTATAAAGTCAGAATTGTGTTATAAAGTCAGAATTGTGAGATATAAAGTCAGAATTGTGAGATATAAAGTCAGAATTGTGAGTTATAAAGTCAGAATTGTGAGATATAAAGTCAGAATTGTGAGATATAAAGTCAGAATTGTGAGATATAAAGTCAGAATTGTGAGTTATAAAGTCAGAATTGTGTTATAAAGTCAGAATTGTGAGTTATAAAGTCAGAATTGTGAGTTATAAAGTCAGAATTGTGAGATATAAAGTCAGAATTGTGAGATATAAAGTCAGAATTGTGAGATATAAAGTCAGAATTGTGTTATAAAGTCAGAATTGTGTTATAAAGTCAGAATTGTGAGTTATAAGTCAGAATTGTGAGTTATAAAGTCAGAATTGTGAGTTATAAAGTCAGAATTGTGAGACAAAGTCAGAATAGTGAGATATAAAGTCAGAATTGTGAGTTATAAAGTCAGAATTGTGAGACAAAGTCAGAATAGTGAGATATAAAGTCAGAATTGTGTTATAAAGTCAGAATTGTTAGATATAAAGTCAGAATTTTGAGTTATAAAGTCAGAATTGTGAGATATAAAGTCAGAATTGTGAGATATAAAGTCAGAATTGTGAGTTATAAAGTCAGAATTGTGTTATAAAGTCAGAATTGTGAGATATAAAGTCAGAATTTTGAGTTATAAAGTCAGAATTGTGAGATATAAAGTCAGAATTGTGAGTTATAAAGTCAGAATTGTGAGACATAAAGTCAGAATTGTGTTATAAAGTCAGAATTGTGTTATAAAGTCAGAATTGTGAGTTATAAAGTCAGAATTGTGAGATATAAAGTCAGAATTGTGAGATATAAAGTCAGAATTGTGTTATAAAGTCAGAATTGTGAGATATAAAGTCAGAATTTTGAGTTATAAAGTCAGAATTGTGAGATATAAAGTCAGAATTGTGAGTTATAAAGTCAGAATTGTGAGACATAAAGTCAGAATTGTGAGACATAAAGTCAGAATTGTGTGACATAAAGTCAGAATTGTGTTATAAAGTCAGAATTGTGAGTTATAAAGTCAGAATTGTGAGATATAAAGTCAGAATTGTGAGTTATAAAGTCAGAATTGTGAGATATAAAGTCAGAACTGTGAGATATGAAGTCAGAATTGTGAGATATAAAGTCAGAATTGTGTTATAAAGTCAGAATTTTGAGTTATAAAGTCAGAATTGTGAGTTATAAAGTCAGAATTGTGTTATAAAGTCAGAATTGTGTTATAAAGTCAGAATTGTGAGTTATAAAGTCAGAATTGTGTTATAAAGTCAGAATTGTGAGATATAAAGTCAGAATTGTGAGTTATAAAGTCAGAATTGTGTTATAAAGTCAGAATTGTGAGATATAAAGTCAGAATTTTGAGTTATAAAGTCAGAATTGTGAGATATAAAGTCAGAATTGTGAGTTATAAAGTCAGAATTGTGAGACAAAGTCAGAATTGTGTTATAAAGTCAGAATTGTGTTATAAAGTCAGAATTGTGAGTTATAAAGTCAGAATTGTGAGATATAAAGTCAGAATTGTGAGATATAAAGTCAGAATTGTGTTATAAAGTCAGAATTGTGAGATATAAAGTCAGAATTTTGAGTTATAAAGTCAGAATTGTGAGATATAAAGTCAGAATTGTGAGTTATAAAGTCAGAATTGTGAGACATAAAGTCAGAATTGTGAGACATAAAGTCAGAATTGTGTTATAAAGTCAGAATTGTGAGTTATAAAGTCAGAATTGTGAGATATAAAGTCAGAATTGTGAGTTATAAAGTCAGAATTGTGAGATATAAAGTCAGAATTGTGAGATATAAAGTCAGAATTGTGTTATAAAGTCAGAATTGTGAGATATAAAGTCAGAATTTTGAGTTATAAAGTCAGAATTGTGAGATATAAAGTCAGAATTGTGAGTTATAAAGTCAGAATTGTGTTATAAAGTCAGAATTGTGAGATATAAAGTCAGAATTTTGAGTTATAAAGTCAGAATTGTGAGATATAAAGTCAGAATTGTGAGTTATAAAGTCAGAATTTTGAGTTATAAAGTCAGAATTGTGAGATATAAAGTCAGAATTGTGAGTTATAAAGTCAGAATTGTGTTATAAAGTCAGAATTGTGAGATATAAAGTCAGAATTTTGAGTTATAAAGTCAGAATTGTGAGATATAAAGTCAGAATTGTGAGATATAAAGTCAGAATTTTGAGTTATAAAGTCAGAATTGTGAGATATAAAGTCAGAATTGTGAGTTATAAAGTCAGAATTGTGAGACATAAAGTCAGAATTGTGTTATAAAGTCAGAATTGTGTTATAAAGTCAGAATTGTGAGTTATAAAGTCAGAATTGTGAGATATAAAGTCAGAATTGTGAGATATAAAGTCAGAATTGTGTTATAAAGTCAGAATTGTGAGATATAAAGTCAGAATTTTGAGTTATAAAGTCAGAATTGTGAGATATAAAGTCAGAATTGTGAGTTATAAAGTCAGAATTGTGAGATATAAAGTCAGAACTGTGAGATATGAAGTCAGAATTGTGAGATATAAAGTCAGAATTGTGTTATAAAGTCAGAATTTTGAGTTATAAAGTCAGAATTGTGAGTTATAAAGTCAGAATTGTGTTATAAAGTCAGAATTGTGAGTTATAAAGTCAGAATTGTGTTATAAAGTCAGAATTGTGAGATATAAAGTCAGAATTGTGAGATATAAAGTCAGAATTGTGAGTTATAAAGTCAGAATTGTGAGATATAAAGTCAGAATTGTGAGATATAAAGTCAGAATTGTGAGATATAAAGTCAGAATTGTGAGTTATAAAGTCAGAATTGTGTTATAAAGTCAGAATTGTGAGTTATAAAGTCAGAATTGTGAGTTATAAAGTCAGAATTGTGAGATATAAAGTCAGAATTGTGAGTTATAAAGTCAGAATTGTGAGATATAAAGTCAGAATTGTGAGATATAAAGTCAGAATTGTGAGATATAAAGTCAGAATTGTGAGTTATAAAGTCAGAATTGTGTTATAAAGTCAGAATTGTGAGTTATAAAGTCAGAATTGTGAGATATAAAGTCAGAATTGTGAGTTATAAAGTCAGAATTGTGAGATATAAAGTCAGAATTGTGAGATATAAAGTCAGAATTGTGTTATAAAGTCAGAATTGTGAGATATAAAGTCAGAATTTTGAGTTATAAAGTCAGAATTGTGAGATATAAAGTCAGAATTGTGAGTTATAAAGTCAGAATTGTGTTATAAAGTCAGAATTGTGAGATATAAAGTCAGAATTTTGAGTTATAAAGTCAGAATTGTGAGATATAAAGTCAGAATTGTGAGTTATAAAGTCAGAATTTTGAGTTATAAAGTCAGAATTGTGAGATATAAAGTCAGAATTGTGAGTTATAAAGTCAGAATTGTGTTATAAAGTCAGAATTGTGAGATATAAAGTCAGAATTTTGAGTTATAAAGTCAGAATTGTGAGATATAAAGTCAGAATTGTGAGATATAAAGTCAGAATTTTGAGTTATAAAGTCAGAATTGTGAGATATAAAGTCAGAATTGTGAGTTATAAAGTCAGAATTGTGAGACATAAAGTCAGAATTGTGTTATAAAGTCAGAATTGTGTTATAAAGTCAGAATTGTGAGTTATAAAGTCAGAATTGTGAGATATAAAGTCAGAATTGTGAGATATAAAGTCAGAATTGTGTTATAAAGTCAGAATTGTGAGATATAAAGTCAGAATTTTGAGTTATAAAGTCAGAATTGTGAGATATAAAGTCAGAATTGTGAGTTATAAAGTCAGAATTGTGAGATATAAAGTCAGAACTGTGAGATATGAAGTCAGAATTGTGAGATATAAAGTCAGAATTGTGTTATAAAGTCAGAATTTTGAGTTATAAAGTCAGAATTGTGAGTTATAAAGTCAGAATTGTGAGATATAAAGTCAGAATTGTGAGATATAAAGTCAGAATTGTGAGATATAAAGTCAGAATTGTGAGTTATAAAGTCAGAATTGTGAGATATAAAGTCAGAATTGTGAGATATAAAGTCAGAATTGTGAGATATAAAGTCAGAATTGTGAGTTATAAAGTCAGAATTGTGTTATAAAGTCAGAATTGTGAGTTATAAAGTCAGAATTGTGAGTTATAAAGTCAGAATTGTGAGATATAAAGTCAGAATTGTGAGATATAAAGTCAGAATTGTGAGATATAAAGTCAGAATTGTGTTATAAAGTCAGAATTGTGTTATAAAGTCAGAATTGTGAGTTATAAGTCAGAATTGTGAGTTATAAAGTCAGAATTGTGAGTTATAAAGTCAGAATTGTGAGACAAAGTCAGAATAGTGAGATATAAAGTCAGAATTGTGAGTTATAAAGTCCGAATTGTGAGACAAAGTCAGAATAGTGAGATATAAAGTCAGAATAGTGAGATATAAAGTCAGAATTGTGTTATAAAGTCAGAATTGTGAGTTATAAAGTCAGAATTGTGAGTTATAAAGTCAGAATTGTGAGTTATAAAGTCAGAATTGTGAGATATAAAGTCAGAATTGTGAGATATAAAGTCAGAATTGTGAGATATAAAGTCAGAATTGTGTTATAAAGTCAGAATTGTGAGTTATAAAGTTAGAATTGTGTTATAAAGTCAGAATTGTGAGATATAAAGTCAGAATTGTGAGATATAAAGTCAGAATTGTGAGATATAAAGTCAGAATTGTGTTATAAAGTCAGAATTGTGAGATATAAAGTCAGAATTTTGAGTTATAAAGTCAGAATTGTGAGATATAAAGTCAGAATTGTGAGATATAAAGTCAGAATTTTGAGTTATAAAGTCAGAATTGTGAGATATAAAGTCAGAATTGTGAGTTATAAAGTCAGAATTGTGAGACATAAAGTCAGAATTGTGTTATAAAGTCAGAATTGTGAGTTATAAAGTCAGAATTGTGAGATATAAAGTCAGAATTGTGAGATATAAAGTCAGAATTGTGTTATAAAGTCAGAATTGTGAGATATAAAGTCAGAATTTTGAGTTATAAAGTCAGAATTGTGAGATATAAAGTCAGAATTGTGAGTTATAAAGTCAGAATTGTGAGATATAAAGTCAGAACTGTGAGATATGAAGTCAGAATTGTGAGATATAAAGTCAGAATTGTGTTATAAAGTCAGAATTTTGAGTTATAAAGTCAGAATTGTGAGTTATAAAGTCAGAATTGTGTTATAAAGTCAGAATTGTGAGTTATAAAGTCAGAATTGTGTTATAAAGTCAGAATTGTGAGATATAAAGTCAGAATTGTGAGATATAAAGTCAGAATTGTGAGTTATAAAGTCAGAATTGTGAGATATAAAGTCAGAATTGTGAGATATAAAGTCAGAATTGTGAGATATAAAGTCAGAATTGTGAGTTATAAAGTCAGAATTGTGTTATAAAGTCAGAATTGTGAGTTATAAAGTCAGAATTGTGAGTTATAAAGTCAGAATTGTGAGATATAAAGTCAGAATTGTGAGATATAAAGTCAGAATTGTGAGATATAAAGTCAGAATTGTGTTATAAAGTCAGAATTGTGTTATAAAGTCAGAATTGTGAGTTATAAGTCAGAATTGTGAGTTATAAAGTCAGAATTGTGAGTTATAAAGTCAGAATTGTGAGACAAAGTCAGAATAGTGAGATATAAAGTCAGAATTGTGAGTTATAAAGTCAGAATTGTAAGACAAAGTCAGAATAGTGAGATATAAAGTCAGAATTGTGTTATAAAGTCAGAATTGTTAGATATAAAGTCAGAATTTTGAGTTATAAAGTCAGAATTGTGAGATATAAAGTCAGAATTGTGAGATATAAAGTCAGAATTGTGAGTTATAAAGTCAGAATTGTGTTATAAAGTCAGAATTGTGAGATATAAAGTCAGAATTTTGAGTTATAAAGTCAGAATTGTGAGATATAAAGTCAGAATTGTGAGTTATAAAGTCAGAATTGTGAGACATAAAGTCAGAATTGTGTTATAAAGTCAGAATTGTGTTATAAAGTCAGAATTGTGAGTTATAAAGTCAGAATTGTGAGATATAAAGTCAGAATTGTGAGATATAAAGTCAGAATTGTGTTATAAAGTCAGAATTCTGAGATATAAAGTCAGAATTTTGAGTTATAAAGTCAGAATTGTGAGATATAAAGTCAGAATTGTGAGTTATAAAGTCAGAATTGTGAGACATAAAGTCAGAATTGTGAGACATAAAGTCAGAATTGTGTGACATAAAGTCAGAATTGTGTTATAAAGTCAGAATTGTGAGTTATAAAGTCAGAATTGTGAGATATAAAGTCAGAATTGTGAGTTATAAAGTCAGAATTGTGAGATATAAAGTCAGAACTGTGAGATATGAAGTCAGAATTGTGAGATATAAAGTCAGAATTGTGTTATAAAGTCAGAATTTTGAGTTATAAAGTCAGAATTGTGAGTTATAAAGTCAGAATTGTGTTATAAAGTCAGAATTGTGTTATAAAGTCAGAATTGTGAGTTATAAAGTCAGAATTGTGTTATAAAGTCAGAATTGTGAGATATAAAGTCAGAATTGTGAGTTATAAAGTCAGAATTGTGTTATAAAGTCAGAATTGTGAGATATAAAGTCAGAATTTTGAGTTATAAAGTCAGAATTGTGAGATATAAAGTCAGAATTGTGAGTTATAAAGTCAGAATTGTGAGACAAAGTCAGAATTGTGTTATAAAGTCAGAATTGTGTTATAAAGTCAGAATTGTGAGTTATAAAGTCAGAATTGTGAGATATAAAGTCAGAATTGTGAGATATAAAGTCAGAATTGTGTTATAAAGTCAGAATTGTGAGATATAAAGTCAGAATTTTGAGTTATAAAGTCAGAATTGTGAGATATAAAGTCAGAATTGTGAGTTATAAAGTCAGAATTGTGAGACATAAAGTCAGAATTGTGAGACATAAAGTCAGAATTGTGTTATAAAGTCAGAATTGTGAGTTATAAAGTCAGAATTGTGAGATATAAAGTCAGAATTGTGAGTTATAAAGTCAGAATTGTGAGATATAAAGTCAGAATTGTGAGATATAAAGTCAGAATTGTGTTATAAAGTCAGAATTGTGAGATATAAAGTCAGAATTTTGAGTTATAAAGTCAGAATTGTGAGATATAAAGTCAGAATTGTGAGTTATTAAGTCAGAATTGTGTTATAAAGTCAGAATTGTGAGATATAAAGTCAGAATTTTGAGTTATAAAGTCAGAATTGTGAGATATAAAGTCAGAATTGTGAGTTATAAAGTCAGAATTTTGAGTTATAAAGTCAGAATTGTGAGATATAAAGTCAGAATTGTGAGTTATAAAGTCAGAATTGTGTTATAAAGTCAGAATTGTGAGATATAAAGTCAGAATTTTGAGTTATAAAGTCAGAATTGTGAGATATAAAGTCAGAATTGTGAGATATAAAGTCAGAATTTTGAGTTATAAAGTCAGAATTGTGAGATATAAAGTCAGAATTGTGAGTTATAAAGTCAGAATTGTGAGACATAAAGTCAGAATTGTGTTATAAAGTCAGAATTGTGTTATAAAGTCAGAATTGTGAGTTATAAAGTCAGAATTGTGAGATATAAAGTCAGAATTGTGAGATATAAAGTCAGAATTGTGTTATAAAGTCAGAATTGTGAGATATAAAGTCAGAATTTTGAGTTATAAAGTCAGAATTGTGAGATATAAAGTCAGAATTGTGAGTTATAAAGTCAGAATTGTGAGATATAAAGTCAGAACTGTGAGATATGAAGTCAGAATTGTGAGATATAAAGTCAGAATTGTGTTATAAAGTCAGAATTTTGAGTTATAAAGTCAGAATTGTGAGTTATAAAGTCAGAATTGTGTTATAAAGTCAGAATTGTGAGTTATAAAGTCAGAATTGTGTTATAAAGTCAGAATTGTGAGATATAAAGTCAGAATTGTGAGATATAAAGTCAGAATTGTGAGTTATAAAGTCAGAATTGTGAGATATAAAGTCAGAATTGTGAGATATAAAGTCAGAATTGTGAGATATAAAGTCAGAATTGTGAGTTATAAAGTCAGAATTGTGTTATAAAGTCAGAATTGTGAGTTATAAAGTCAGAATTGTGAGTTATAAAGTCAGAATTGTGAGATATAAAGTCAGAATTGTGAGATATAAAGTCAGAATTGTGAGATATAAAGTCAGAATTGTGTTATAAAGTCAGAATTGTGTTATAAAGTCAGAATTGTGAGTTATAAGTCAGAATTGTGAGTTATAAAGTCAGAATTGTGAGTTATAAAGTCAGAATTGTGAGACAAAGTCAGAATAGTGAGATATAAAGTCAGAATTGTGAGTTATAAAGTCCGAATTGTGAGACAAAGTCAGAATAGTGAGATATAAAGTCAGAATAGTGAGATATAAAGTCAGAATTGTGTTATAAAGTCAGAATTGTGAGTTATAAAGTCAGAATTGTGAGTTATAAAGTCAGAATTGTGAGTTATAAAGTCAGAATTGTGAGATATAAAGTCAGAATTGTGAGATATAAAGTCAGAATTGTGAGATATAAAGTCAGAATTGTGTTATAAAGTCAGAATTGTGAGTTATAAAGTTAGAATTGTGTTATAAAGTCAGAATTGTGAGATATAAAGTCAGAATTGTGAGATATAAAGTCAGAATTGTGAGATATAAAGTCAGAATTGTGTTATAAAGTCAGAATTGTGAGATATAAAGTCAGAATTTTGAGTTATAAAGTCAGAATTGTGAGATATAAAGTCAGAATTGTGAGATATAAAGTCAGAATTTTGAGTTATAAAGTCAGAATTGTGAGATATAAAGTCAGAATTGTGAGTTATAAAGTCAGAATTGTGAGACATAAAGTCAGAATTGTGTTATAAAGTCAGAATTGTGAGTTATAAAGTCAGAATTGTGAGATATAAAGTCAGAATTGTGAGATATAAAGTCAGAATTGTGTTATAAAGTCAGAATTGTGAGATATAAAGTCAGAATTTTGAGTTATAAAGTCAGAATTGTGAGATATAAAGTCAGAATTGTGAGTTATAAAGTCAGAATTGTGAGATATAAAGTCAGAACTGTGAGATATGAAGTCAGAATTGTGAGATATAAAGTCAGAATTGTGTTATAAAGTCAGAATTTTGAGTTATAAAGTCAGAATTGTGAGTTATAAAGTCAGAATTGTGTTATAAAGTCAGAATTGTGAGTTATAAAGTCAGAATTGTGTTATAAAGTCAGAATTGTGAGATATAAAGTCAGAATTGTGAGATATAAAGTCAGAATTGTGAGTTATAAAGTCAGAATTGTGAGATATAAAGTCAGAATTGTGAGATATAAAGTCAGAATTGTGAGATATAAAGTCAGAATTGTGAGTTATAAAGTCAGAATTGTGTTATAAAGTCAGAATTGTGAGTTATAAAGTCAGAATTGTGAGTTATAAAGTCAGAATTGTGAGATATAAAGTCAGAATTGTGAGATATAAAGTCAGAATTGTGAGATATAAAGTCAGAATTGTGTTATAAAGTCAGAATTGTGAGTTATAAGTCAGAATTGTGAGTTATAAAGTCAGAATTGTGAGTTATAAAGTCAGAATTGTGAGACAAAGTCAGAATAGTGAGATATAAAGTCAGAATTGTGAGTTATAAAGTCAGAATTGTGAGACAAAGTCAGAATAGTGAGATATAAAGTCAGAATAGTGAGATATAAAGTCAGAATTGTGTTATAAAGTCAGAATTGTGAGTTATAAAGTCAGAATTGTGAGTTATAAAGTCAGAATTGTGAGTTATAAAGTCAGAATTGTGAGATATAAAGTCAGAATTGTGAGATATAAAGTCAGAATTGTGTTATAAAGTCAGAATTGTGAGATATAAAGTCAGAATTGTGTTATAAAGTCAGAATTGTGAGTTATAAAGTTAGAATTGTGTTATAAAGTCAGAATTGTGATATATAAAGTCAGAATTGTGAGATATAAAGTCAGAATTGTGAGTTATAAAGTCAGAATTGTGAGATATAAAGTCAGAATTGTGAGATATAAAGTCAGAATTGTGAGATATAAAGTCAGAATTGTGTTATAAAGTCAGAATTGTGAGTTATAAAGTCAGAATTGTGAGTTATAAAGTCAGAATTGTGAGATATAAAGTCAGAATTGTGAGATATAAAGTCAGAATTGTGTTATAAAGTCAGAATTGTGTTATAAAGTCAGAATTGTGAGTTATAAAGTCAGAATTGTGAGATATAAAGTCAGAATTGTGAGATATAAAGTCAGAATTGTGTTATAAAGTCAGAATTGTGTTATAAAGTCAGAATTGTGTTATAAAGTCAGAATTGTGAGTTATAAGTCAGAATTGTGAGTTATAAAGTCAGAATTGTGAGATATAAAGTCAGAATTGTGAGTTATAAAGTCAGAATTGTGAGACAAAGTCAGAATAGTGAGATATAAAGTCAGAATTGTGAGTTATAAAGTCAGAATTGTGAGACAAAGTCAGAATAGTGAGATATAAAGTCAGAATAGTGAGATATAAAGTCAGAATTGTGTTATAAAGTCAGAATTGTGAGTTATAAAGTCAGAATTGTGAGTTATAAAGTCAGAATTGTGAGTTATAAGTCAGAATTGTGAGATATAAAGTCAGAATTGTGAGTTATAAAGTCAGAATTGTGTTATAAAGTCAGAATTGTGAGATATAAAGTCAGAATTGTGAGTTATAAAGTCAGAATTGTGTTATAAAGTCAGAATTGTGAGATATAAAGTCAGAATTTTGAGTTATAAAGTCAGAATTGTGAGATATAAAGTCAGAATTGTGAGTTATAAAGTCAGAATTGTGAGACATAAAGTCAGAATTGTGTTATAAAGTCAGAATTGTGTTATAAAGTCAGAATTGTGAGTTATAAAGTCAGAATTGTGAGATATAAAGTCAGAATTGTGAGATATAAAGTCAGAATTGTGTTATAAAGTCAGAATTGTGAGATATAAAGTTAGAATTTTGAGTTATAAAGTCAGAATTGTGAGATATAAAGTCAGAATTGTGAGTTATAAAGTCAGAATTGTGAGACATAAAGTCAGAATTGTGAGACATAAAGTCAGAATTGTGTTATAAAGTCAGAATTGTGAGTTATAAAGTCAGAATTGTGAGATATAAAGTCAGAATTGTGAGATATAAAGTCAGAATTGTGTTATAAAGTCAGAATTGTGAGATATAAAGTCAGAATTTTGAGTTATAAAGTCAGAATTGTGAGATATAAAGTCAGAATTGTGAGTTATAAAGTCAGAATTGTGTTATAAAGTCAGAATTGTGAGATATAAAGTCAGAATTTTGAGTTATAAAGTCAGAATTGTGAGATATAAAGTCAGAATTGTGAGTTATAAAGTCAGAATTTTGAGTTATAAAGTCAGAATTGTGAGATATAAAGTCAGAATTGTGAGTTATAAAGTCAGAATTGTGTTATAAAGTCAGAATTGTGAGATATAAAGTCAGAATTTTGAGTTATAAAGTCAGAATTGTGAGATATAAAGTCAGAATTGTGAGATATAAAGTCAGAATTTTGAGTTATAAAGTCAGAATTGTGAGATATAAAGTCAGAATTGTGAGTTATAAAGTCAGAATTGTGAGACATAAAGTCAGAATTGTGTTATAAAGTCAGAATTGTGTTATAAAGTCAGAATTGTGAGTTATAAAGTCAGAATTGTGAGATATAAAGTCAGAATTGTGAGATATAAAGTCAGAATTGTGTTATAAAGTCAGAATTGTGAGATATAAAGTCAGAATTTTGAGTTATAAAGTCAGAATTGTGAGATATAAAGTCAGAATTGTGAGTTATAAAGTCAGAATTGTGAGATATAAAGTCAGAACTGTGAGATATGAAGTCAGAATTGTGAGATATAAAGTCAGAATTGTGTTATAAAGTCAGAATTTTGAGTTATAAAGTCAGAATTGTGAGTTATAAAGTCAGAATTGTGTTATAAAGTCAAAATAGTGAGATATAAAGTCAGAATTGTGAGTTATAAAGTCAGAATTGTGAGACAAAGTCAGAATAGTGAGATATAAAGTCAGAATAGTGAGATATAAAGTCAGAATTGTGTTATAAAGTCAGAATTGTGAGTTATAAAGTCAGAATTGTGAGTTATAAAGTCAGAATTGTGAGATATAAAGTCAGAATTGTGAGATATAAAGTCAGAATTGTGTGATATAAAGTCAGAATTGTGTTATAAAGTCAGAATTGTGAGATATAAAGTCAGAATTGTGAGATATAAAGTCAGAATTGTGTTATAGTCATAATTGTGAGATATAAAGTCAGAATTGTGTGTTATAAAGTCATAATTGCGTGATATAAAGTCAGAATTGTGTTATAAAGTCAGAATTGTGAGTTATAAAGTCAGAATTGTGTGTTATAAAGTCAGAATTGTGTTATAAAGTCAGAATTGTGAGAAAAATGAAGTGACTCGAAATAAAGTGTAACCTAAAATTGTATAAATGATTCCACTAGACTACACTTGGAATCTCTCATTTCTCTGCTCAAATCCTCACTTATGTCACTCTCTTTAAAACTTTCCCCCCATTTTTTTCACTTCTAATTCCTGTTGACATCCTTTACTTCAAGAATGATTATAAATTAAGAAAGGCAAAAGACCAGACTCCTTATTTTTCTTATTTTAGCATTTTGAAGTATCTGTCAATGCTTTTAAAATGTCAAGAACATAAAAAAAAAACAGTTAATACAATATAATTGCATACTGTATGTACACTACACTACTGAACAAAAGTTTTGGGTCAGTACGTCAAAACTGACAGTAATATTAATTTACAAATATTACAAATAAAGCTGTTCTTTTGATCTTTGTAAAAAAATTATCACAATTTTGGGAAAGTATTAAGCAGCACAACTGTTTTCAACATTGACAATAATAATAAATGTTTCTTGAGCAGCAAATCCGCATATTAGAATAATTTCTGAAGGATCATGTGACGCTGAAGACTGGAGTATTGATGAAAACCCATCACAGGAATAAATTACATTTTAATACATAAAAAAATAGAAAACAGTTACTTTTGAACAGGTGGATTCCAGAATCCACTGTCGCTTCAATATATACCCTTTTGGAGTGATTTATAATCAATTTATTAATCAAGTTATTATAATCAAGTTATTAATCAATATTCATCCTTCTAAATATTAAATTATTTAATTGACTTCTTCAAGCTTATGTTAAAGCATTTACTTTATTTTTCATCTTCAATCACTTGAGAATAATGATAAATATTGTCTGAACCTTTTACTGAGATAAAGTATATTTTATCAATATGTTGTGGGAAAGTTCCAATCAGAATCATTCAACCTGACGTGATGACATAGTTTAGTGACCTATGTTAAGAGTATAATTGCTGCTGTATTAAGAGTTTACGCAGAACATCATACAAACTCTTTGCTGGGTGTTGATGCTGAATTATGCTGATGAAACTGCAAACTATTCTTCAGTAAAATTTTCTTCAATTGACTGCATCTCTGACTGCATTATATCTGTTCCTCAGGTCTTAACTGTAAATTCCCCTACCCTTTAAATTGTAATAATATTTTACATTATTACTGCTTTTTACTGTATATTTGATCAACACAATGCAGCACTGGTGTGAGCATAAGATAATTTCAAAAACTTTTTTTTAAAAACCTTACCAACCCCAAACTTTTGAAATTATACTACACGGTGTATCATTAGGTACGCTCCAGATCATTTCACATATACAGTACAGTGCATCCACGAAGTATTCACAGCGCTTCACTTTTTTCACATTTTGTTATGTTACAGCCTTATTCCAAAATGGATTAAAATCATTATTTTCCTCAAAATTCTACAAACAATACCCCATAATGACCATGTGGAAGAAATTTGTTTGAAATCTTTGCAAATTTATTCAAAATAAAAAAATGGGAAAAAAAAAAAAAAAATCACATGTACATAAGTATTCACAGCCTTTGCTTGATACTTTGTTGAAGCACCTTTGGCACCAATTACAGCCTCAAGTCTTTTTGAGTATGATGCTACAAGTTTGGCACACCTATTTTTGGGCAGTTTTCTCCCATTCTTCTTTGCAGGATTTCTCAAGCTCCATCAGGATGGATGGGGAGCGTCGGTGTATTGCCATTTTCAGATCTCTCCAGAGATGTTCAATCGAGTTTAAGTCTGGGCTCTGGCTGGGACACTCAAGGACATTCACAGAGTTGTCCCGTAGCCACTCCTTTGTTATCTTGGCTGTGTGCTTAGGGTCGTTGTCCTGTTGGAAGATGAACCCCAGTTCAGAGCGCTCTGGAGCAGGTTTTCATCAAGGATGTCTCTGTACATTGCTGTATTCATCTTTCCCTCGATCCTGACTAGTCTCCCAGTTCCTGCCAGCTCTAGGAAGAGTCCTGTTCAAAACTTCTTCCATTTACGAATGATAGAGGCCACCAAACAAACTTCTTTCACGTTGTCATTATAGGGTATTGTTTGTAGAATTTTGAGGAAAATAATGAATTTAATCCATTTTGGAATAAGGCTGTAACATAACAAAATGTGGAAAAAGTGAAGCGCTGTGAATACTTTCCGGATGCACTGTATTAGTCATTGCCCTGGCCATGACTATAGACTAGGGTTGAAACTTACCAGGAGTGGCTGTCTGTAATATGGCCAGACTTTTCCCCCCAGGAGCTGCACAGAGATCAAGCACATGTTCTCCTTCCTTCACATTCAAAGTCAGTACTGGGAAAAGAGAGGCTGCATTCAGGAGGTAGTACTGTTTCAACCATCCTGGATGGTGGCCTTGGGTGGGAATACGCACTGGATCCCGATGAATAAAACACTGCAGGGGGATTTGTGTCGTATGGAACTGGGATTCAGGATGTGTCTGTGGAAGGAGGTTTGTGTATCCAAGCGCTGTGAGACACTGCTTGAGGTTTGTATGGTCACTGAAGCGATTAAGCAGGACACCGTATTGCCATGAGAGTGGATTCAGAAGCACATCCCTAAAGACATCAAACATTTATGTGGGCTTAGTTCAAAGAGTGTTTAATATAATACACTTCTGTAAATCAGGTAAAACCAGAAAGCTAATATTTACACACACACAAAAAAAGTACTGTGGAAATATTGTGGTTTGGTAACACTTTACAATAAGGTCTCTTTTGTTAACATTAGTTGCTTCAACTAACAAACTAAGCAATATGAGCTATACATACACTCACCTAAAGGATTATTAGGAACACCTGTTAAATTTCTCATTAATGCAATTATCTAATCAACCAATCACATGGCAGTTGCTTCAATGCATTTAGGGGTGTGGTCCTGGTCAAGACAATCTCCTGAACTCCAAACTGAATGTCAGAATGGGAAAGAAAGGTGATTTAAGCAATTTTGAGCGTGGCATGGTTGTTGGTGCCAGACGGGCCGGTCTGAGTATTTCACAATCTGCTCAGTTACTGGGATTTTCACGCACAACCATTTCTAGAGTTTACAAAGAATGGTGTGAAAAGGGAAAAACATCCAGTATGCGGCAGTCCTGTGGGCGAAAATGCCTTGTTGATGCTAGAGGTCAGAGGAGAATGGGCCGACTGATTCAAGCTGATAGAAGAGCAACTTTGACTGAAATAACCACTTGTTACAACCGAGGTATGCAGCAAAGCATTTGTGAAGCCACAACACGCACAACCTTGAGGCGGATGGGCTACAACAGCAGAAGACCCCACCGGGTACCACTCATCTCCACTACAAATAGGAAAAAGAGGCTACAATTTGCACGAGCTCACCAAAATTGTACAGTTGAAGACTGGAAAAATGTTGCCTGGTCTGATGAGTCTCGATTTCTGTTGAGACATTCAGATGGTAGAGTCAGAATTTGGCGTAAACAGAATGAGAACATGGATCCATCATGCCTTGTTACCACTGTGCAGGCTGGTGGTGGTGGTGTACTGGTGTGGGGGATGTTTTCTTGGCACACTTTAGGACCCTTAGTGCCAATTGGGCATCGTTTAAATGCCACGGCCTACCTGAGCATTGTTTCTGACCATGTCCATCCCTTTATGACCACCATGTACCCATCCTCTGATGGCTACTTCCAGCAGGATAATGCACCATGTCACAAAGCTCGCATCATTTCAAATTGGTTTCTTGAACATGACAATGAGTTCACTGTACTAAAATGGCCCCCACAGTCACCAGATCTCAACCCAATAGAGCATCTTTGGGATGTGGTGGAACGGGAGCTTCGTGCCCTGGATGTGCATCCCACAAATCTCCATCAACTGCAAGATGCTATCCTATCAATATGGGCCAACATTTCTAAAGAATGCTTTCAGCACCTTGTTGAATCAATGCCACGTAGAATTAAGGCAGTTCTGAAGGCGAAAGGGGGTCAAACACAGTATTAGTATGGTGTTCCTAATAATCCTTTAGGTGAGTATATATATATTTTACAGCATTTATTCATCTTAGTTAATAAAATTGTCATGTGCATTAACTAATGTTAACAATACAACTTTTTATTTTAATCATGTATTAGTAAATGTTGGGGATTATCATTAATAAATGCTTTAGAAGTATTGTTGTTAGTTTACAAATGAAACCTTATTGTGAAGTGTCACCCATGGTTTTAAATATAAAACCATAATACCATTTAGTTTGTGAAAGCATGATAAAAATGAAGAATGAAAATTGTTTTACAGTATTTTACAGAATGATTCTTTTGAAAAATTGCCCACCTTGCACTATGCCACTGCTCTCCAAGCTCTTCACTGTACTGTTCATCAAAATGCTTCAGTACAGTCTTACAGACTTGCCTCTGATGTTTAGCTTTACACTGTGCTGCAAGCTAATGAGGTGAAAAATTATTTAAACAAATTTTAATAATTACAAATATTTTAAAATAGTACAAATATATATATATATATATATATATATATATATATATATATATATATATATATATATATATATATATATATATATATATATATATTAAGAAGAATGCATTTATCAAGTGTTGCCAGTGTTTGTTTGTTTTTTTTCTGTAGTAATATAGACAATTTATTTACCCTCGTGTTTAGTCCGCTCACCGTATTAGTGACTGTACACTGACCATGAGACGAGGCGATCAGAATACACTTAAAATACTTTAGAACTAGAAGACGACTGCTTGAAAATCCCTTAATACAGCATAATCTCAAAGAAAACATCGCTATTGGCATACCGGTATTTTAAAGTATTTATTGTCCGTCTTCTTACTTTGTTCCCCCAGAAACGTGGATTATGATATTAGTTCCGTGTTTCTGTGTTCACATGTAGGCTTTCGTTCCGTGTCGACACATTAAGTACCAAGTAGCCTACAACTAAGCATTGCAGCACTGCTCTCTTGAATGTCGGATATTGCGAACAGCCCCAACAAACCCAACAACTGTTGAAAGCGTTGTGAAATAAAGTCCTTACACTTATTTGGTTACACTTTATTTTAAGGTGCCCTTGTTACAATGTAATTATACAAATTAATTAACAACATTGCCTAGTGGTTTGGTTTAGTGTTAACTGTTATACATAATTTACTGTTATTTAGTAAGTAGTAGACTACATGTAAGATGTGTATAATGGACACTGTAAAATAAAGTGTTAAATTAGCCTACATTTTGAAGTGTAATTTGTTAAAGATTTGAGTTTTATACTCAAAACGAAGAAGCTTTTTTGTTGATCTTTGCTCATTTCATTTCAATTTTGCAATCAAAGATAAAAAGGAGATCATTTAAAAGTACCAGAGAACTGTATATGCAAGCCTAGAAATCATAGCTCATGTGAAAACGATGAGCAGCTTGCAGTAATTTTAACAATGTACTTCAATGCTAGGATTTTGGAGTGATGGATCAAAGTTTGATTACAATTACTGGACTGGAAGGACAAATAATGGCGGAAGACCTGGAAGATGTGTGATGGCGTTCAATGATAAATGCCCTAATCTCTGAGCCCTGTCTGTGAAACCAGGCCGTATGTTAACATTTTAAACCTAGTTTAACCACTTTAAAAAAAAAAAAAAAAAAAAAATCTGTATACATACCAAATTTGATTTAAAACCTTTTACATTTTGTTACACATTCTGATTGCTCTACAGCACTTTGCCATGTAATCTCAGACATATCTCAGTATACTAATAACAAATATAACAGACTTTCCCTTTGAATTTTAATATCATCCTTGCAAAAAATTTAAACTACAAGTGTAGGCATCTTTCTTTCTTTGTTGCCATTAATCAGACAGTAAGCATCTCCACAATTCAGCTCTCTTTAATAGTTTTAATGAGCAAAACCATGGTATAGTTACGGCATTTACCAGCAGAGGGTGCCGGTAACAGTTGTGCAAAAATGTGTGTTTGTGCATTGTCAAACAGTTGTAATGACACAGATATGTGTTAAGTGAGTGAACAAAGGAATAAACTTTCTCTCTCTCTCTTTTTAATTTGTCATCCATATTAAAAATGTAAACTGGTTACAAAAGGCGCAGGTACTGAAAGCAAAGCAAACTGGATGATGGACAGAATTTCTCATCAACGAAATATTAGTGTGTGGGGTAAAATACAAAACAAAACATCCAACAAAAATGCAAATAATAAAAATCGCAATAGCATAAATAAATATGTAAGCAGCATTTACAGTATATGACATACATTAAAATATATATTTATATGGAGGCTGAGCATTGTTACACCAAGTGTAACACTTCATCACCTTTCAGAAGATGACAAATATGTTTTCCTCCCTGATAAAGCATGATGTACTATATGTGAGAAAAATGCTGTTTCAAACTCAATGAGCTTGTACAAAACCTTAAAATGTTTCAAATCACATTAAAAGTTAACTTTCTCAAGATCTCTTTATCTGCTGCTGATGCCATTTCAGAGTATGAATGTCGTTCTCAAAATTAAGACAGCGTAGTGTATAAACCTATAGATGATGCTGAAAAAAAAAAGATATTTTCTGATATTTTAAAGGCAAACTGTGTCACAATTAATTTATATGCACATGGACCATAAGAACATGTCTGTACAATTTTAAGTACACAAATTTAAACTTTTATATATTTACATATTTTTCAATTCTCTTAAAAAATAGGTCTGTAATGTGTTTTCCACAAAAAGTCTCAATTGAGTTGCAAATGTCTGTTAATACTGATTTTAAGTATTTTGATAAAACTAAACAAACGTCTCTACAGAAATCAAAATATTCAACCGTTCTAAATGTAAGAACATTATAAGAATATGTCATACAGTGAATGTCCATGTCCCTTCATCTCATAAACACTGACCAGGAAACAGCTTCTGATGACCATCAGTCATTGGTTGCTCGAGTTCATGTGATCCATCTGGTTATGCTGATTGGGTATCAGTTCCTCTCTTATGGGCAATTACATCTGCGTAGATTGCTACATTGCCCGTGCTTGAAGATAAGAACAAAACAATACTTTGATTGGTTGGGACTCTTAAGAATTGTGAACCACGAGGGGGGGGTGGGCAGAGGTAGTGTTAGGAAATTACATCATGAGTATCGCTGTTCGGCCTCTGCCTAATTGCTACAGGTGGAAGAGGTTTGCCATAGAAATCTGCCAATAAAAGAGAGTCATGGAAAAAGAAAATTAGGTCAGCAATGTCCATTTTTTTTAAATCAAGAATCAACTACTGTCTGTCAACTACTACTGACTACAAGGTTAAAACTACATAATGAAATTCCTAGATCAAAATGCCACTGCCTGCTCAAAAGAGGATATAGAACATTATATGCAGATTTCAAAATGTTTCCTGCAAGCGTCAGGAAAATAAATAACACACATTAATCACAGTGCAGGAAGCAAGTTGTTAAGGAGATTATGCTAGTAGCATTTATTAGGTACAATATCAAGGTGGATGGTTGTGGTATTTCTGTTGGCTGATGACAGATGACTGTACAGGAAGGATGTGGCTGAGGCTTGCTGTGTGGATGGAGAGAAAACACAGCTTTAAAGACAGAATTATGGGAGATGCTTATATGGTTAGGAAACAGAATGAGGAAAAAAAAAGAATGTTAGTGATGTGCAGGCTGGTCGACATGCCGGAGATGGAACAGATGCAATGAACCAACAATTACCAGAATGCCTTGAATCCCCAAGAGGCTCAAGCTTGGGAAGCCTAGAAACTTTAGGAGTAGCCCATCCAACTAAAACCAAGAAAAAAAGTCAAATGATTAGCTGTTAGGGTTATTAATATGAAGCAACAAAAGGGAAAACTAGGACAAATCGGTGGTTATTTTGCACACGACATATGACCAAAATGAATCTGTGATGAATCTGAAAATGAATGCTTAGCCAATGATAGAAGAAAGCTTCTCTGACTTTCCAGAAGTCTGTTGTAATGCTAGAAAACAGATTCACCACTGCAATGTTTTTTTTTTTTCTTAATCAAAATGTCATAACTCGATCTTCCAGTGACATGACAGACTTCTCTCTGGTGACATATGCTGAACTTAAAGGATCATTGGCAATCATTGGCACGTAGCAGAGCAGTGCAAGATGAGCAATTTAGGTTAAAAGGTATATTCATTTTTTTTTTTTTTTTTTTTGACCGAAAAAATGACCGATCGTTTCGCTAGATAAGACCAAATTCCTCGAATGGGATCGCGCAGAGCCTCTGAAGCCCTTCGAAGGACTTTGAAACTGCATTGATTTGGACCTTCAACATTTTGGTTGCCTTGGAAGTCTGTGATGGGGAGAAAAATCCTGGAACATTTTCCTCCAATAACTTAATTTCTTTTCGACTAAAGAAAGAAAGACATGAACATCTTGGATGAGATGGGGGTGAGTAAAATATCAGGAAATGTTCATTTTGAAGTGAACAACTCATTTAAAGGGATAGCGCACCCAAAAATGGAAATTCTGTCATTATTTACTCACCCTCAAGTTGTTCCAAACCTGCTTGGTTACAAACATTCTTCCAAATATCTTCCTTTGTGTTTAGCAGAACAACGAAATTCATTAAATGATGACAGAATTTTCATTTTTAGGTGAACTGTCCCTTTAAACCTAGCCTCTTCTTACAATCAATTGCAAGCTGACATTCAAAACTGCCTCCATCCAATCAAAAACCAACTGGGCAAGAAAAGTGACTGCTCTTTATTTTCTAGTATGCCATTAAAGCTATTATTTCTATTAAAAAATATTACTTGCTTTATGTATTGGATTTCCCAAAAATATATTATTTTTTAAAGTTAACCTTAAACATGCTGCAACTTATATAATGCAAGGATAAAAACAAAAGTTTAAAAAGAAAGATTTGTGCCGAATGCAAAACATTTGGATTGAATGAGAGGGGTACATGAGCTTGAGTTATAGTGCATGCCGTTAGTTTCAGTTTTGCTTTAAATAAATCTCTTTAGGCTTGGGTTTATAATGAATTCCAGTATAATTTATGTTTGTTTTATCCTCCTATTTTTTATTCCTGTTCTGTTCTGAATACCGTAAATATTGTTCTGAATATTGCGGAGTGAAGAGAACCAAAAACATGATGATTATAGCAATTTTAATGTTTGTAAACATTCGGTTTATTTTATCAGTGTTTTACATTATTTCTGAACATAATAAAAAAAAGTGACCAACACAACTTGTTTTTTTCACTCAACAATGCAATTTTGACCTGGTGCGACTTATAGCCAGGTGTGAATTATTCCACTCCCTTTCACTGTTGCTAGTTTTCTGACATGTGTGTGCAATATATGAAGTATTTTTTCAAAGTTCAATAAGCAGATGTATTTGAAGAAGTTCTACTGTGACATGCTTGTGACCAAGATAAGTTGTTTTGCAAATGGAGATGCTTGAATTATAAGAATATAACAGTACAAATGTAAGGTATATATGTACTGTATGCATGTCTTGGTGAAAACCGCTTAACCGCAATGAACAGAACAAGCACTTTGTATGACACTTTGCTTTTGTCAAAGCACTTGGCATGGCAACCTGGCCACTGTAACTGTATTCTTATGGCATTCTTTGAAATGTTTAATATAAAGTGCTCCTATGCTTGCATTGTACACTTCCCCAATTAGTTGTTCATTATTCATATCTGAAAAACTAGTTGTAGTTCTTACCTGGTAGGAGAGGAGGAGTGGGGCTTTTGGCTGCTGCTTCTTCCACTCTAAGAGGGTCAACTCTATGCTTGCGTTTCAATCGTAATTTCCTAGTTTTCTTTTTGGTCTGGTCCACTGCTCCTGATTAAAGGTGACAGAGACATTGAAAACACTTCTCCACTCCAAGAAACAGCAGAGGCAAATACATTCTTCATTCTTCATAATAGCAAAAGCTTCTATTTGAAATGAACTGACAATACAAAAAGAAACCTTTATTCATTTATTACTCTCAGCACAATGGAGACCTTTTGAGGAATTAGAGGTCCTACCTGATTCTGTACTCTCCGGGGTCTGTCTCTCGCTTTCCTCATCCTCCTCCTCTTCCTCCTCCTCCTCCTCCTCCTCATTTTGAAAAGCTGTTTGTTCTAGGACACTGCTCTGCTTGCCCTCTTCTCTGTGTCTTTGCATCTCGTGCTCTTTGTTTAGTTTGTCTTCAAACTGGGATTTTTGTATAAAGTGAGTATTTTTGCATCTTAAGGATTTCATCCAACTTGTGTATTAAAAGAAACAACGTGACAACTAACCTCAGTAACAACATTGTTTATTGGCTGGAATGGGTTGGGCATGTTGACCTCATCTAGCTCATCCTCTTTCAGTGTCCTTCCTTCTCGCTCTGCCTCCTCTCTCTCCTGCCTGTCTCTGTTAATGCAAAATATCTTCATCAAACTGTTGTTTGCATTTTGAACATTTTAAAGTCATAATGAAACACACGTAGGAGACATATTTTCTTCGGTATTGTGATATACATTGGAGTGTAACGGATTATCAGAAAAAAATTGTGGTCAGTGAGGCTGCAAATATTATCAGCAGCCATTTAAAAATGGGTGTTCTCCAGGGTTCTGTCATAGGCACCCTTTCATTCTCCCTTTTACACACACAGTTCTGCAGCCTAACGCAGTTTGAACTCAATTTGTGATTTGTGCTGTAAATGCAGTTTTGATGGACCTGCAAGCAATGAGACGGCAGATATGTTTGAAATGGTGGTGTTTAGTATGATGCTCTCTTTTCAAATAACAGCAAGAATGTGAGTGGGGACTTGGTTCTATCCATTGGCTGTTAATTGGATTTTGAGGTGTTGCACTCAAATGAATAGCCGCTTTTCCACTGTCAGGCTAGTGCGAGCCAGGGCTAACAGTAGCCTCTGACTGCATTTCCACTATTGGGCCAGTAGCCCTGCAGTACTGCCCTAAAACCCACCCTTAACATGCCTCCACAGAACAACGTCACACAACCCCACTGTTTCACCAGCACAGGGAAGCTAGAGGACTGAAAACTAACTAGATCGGGAGTGCACATCAAGCATGCTGAATTAAACTGCATATATCATTATTTTACATAAAAAGAAAACACACATATACCGCCTGCTTCCATTTATTTGCGATCACAGGAATGCACAAAACAACTCCATTAAATCCTTTGATTTTTTCACAAAGGCTTACACATTTAGAAAAATACTACTACATCATATTTTTTACGTAATAGTTCTTTATAAAGAATGAGCATTTCTATAAATTTTCCACGAAAGTATGCAATCTGGGGATGCTTGAGCAATGTCTCCCATCTCACTATACTGTTATCCCTTCAGTCAGAGCAACAGAGGGAGCTCACAGACAGAAAACAGTTATGAGTTATACGATTTAATCGGAGTATATGTAATTTATCACATCCACAGATGCAGAAGTCCGGTATCAAGGAACAGGGAAGAGACAGATGACAACATGAAACCAAAGAAACACACGATTATAATCATATATGCTTTGTCTAAGTTCTTCAAGCAGTCTCAGGTATTTTCTATAATCATATATGTATTTATATTATGGCAATGGTTAACATAAGTAGCTTTTAGCATCACATATAAACATATTTCTGCCTCATACTGTGATCAGAATCCCCATCAGATCGCAATTAAGATACAGTGGAAACGTGACTGGCCCTGGCACGCACTAGCACGCTCGCTTTTGACATCTGGCATGTCACCAGAGAGAAGTCTGTCACTTGCATGGAAGATTGAGTTTCGATTAAACATTACGATAACAACAAAAAGAAACATATACATGGATGAATCATTCACAATAAAATCTATAACATGCATTTACTAAACAGGGTACATTTTCATTTCATGCTGTTACTCTGCAGTAAAACAAAGAAAAACACAGTCAGACTAACTGCACATATTTTAATATAAAAGTATGAAATCATTTCAGAACTCAACTATATTGTTTCATCAGCATGACAATCTGTGTGAAAATTCTTGTTAGCTCACTGACCTCTCCTCTCTGATCCGCCGAACTCTCTCTGCTCTTTCCTTCTTGTCTTGTTCTTCCTGAGCCTTTTGCTCTGCTGTATCTTTTTGCACACGCTCTGATATTGCCTCGTAGTCTTTGGCAATGTTATTCAGGAGCCAGTTAAGACCATTCTTTATGGATTTGTCAACCTTCTTGCCATAACCCAAAACAGCAGAACAGGGCTCCTGAGATAAGAGGAAACCACATTTAGTTCAGTTTTATATGATTGTTTTGCAGCATTTCTTTCAAGTAATTTGATGAATTAAAAATGCAAAAATAAAAGCAAATTTCACCACTCATTATTTACACATTAGTTACAAACTCAAACTGGTCTCCGATTAATACAAGCTCTTTAAATATTAACTCACAATCTGACAGAGGCATTTATTCTCGTTGACAAGCTTCTCTAATGACAAGGTCTCGATGATATCTGCTTCAGCCAATGCCCCATCTTGGTCCTGTTTATTAGCCAGTCTGAAAGTATAAATATAAGCTGGTCACTAGGTGTACAGGATACTAAGTAAGCTGTCACAAACAAATGGCCTGAGGTCTGCACTTGAGGTGGACTGAATAATTAGCCTTGTGTTATAGAGCACTCTTGACTTATTAGCACACTTAACAGGCTATATTTAGTCAAGGACTTCATCTGCTGCTCACTCCCTCAGTTAACTGGACCCACTGCAGCTTGTCCAATGCTCCAACAGATATACAGATGATGTATTGCACACCGCCATGTTCCACTTGGCAGGAATTATGTGAGAATGCTCTTCACTGATTACAGCCCGACATTCATCAAACCCTCCAGGCCCATCAGCAAACTCAAGGTCTTAGCTCTGAACACCTTCCTCTTTCTGACAGGCAGGCATGGGAGGTGAAGGAGGGCTGCAAGCATTTAAAAATGGGTGTTCACCAGGGTTCTGTTCTGAGCTCTCTTCTATTCTCCCATTTACACACACACAGCTGGGTCTGATCCACAAGAGCTACGAGATAGTATAGAATCGACATAGTGGTGTTGGTATAATTACCAAATACCAGCAAGAACAAGAAGCCATTCGAAGGATTCACTTGAACCACACACGGTGACAGCTTGTTTAAGATCACATCAATACCTATATTATATCTCAGGCACTGAGGGAAATTGAAGATGGGACCCCAAGTGCAGAGATCTTTTTACAGGTATCATTGAAATCATTCTGTCAGGTAGTATTACTGCCTGTTAGAGGAGCTGGGCCATGCAAAATTGTAGAGGCGTGCACAGGGTGGTGTTGTAAGCTGAATGTATCAATTAGGATGTGCTTCCTAAAATGCAATCTTCATAAGGCAGAATAGTACATTAAAAAATAGCACATAGCACAAAAATAAAAAGTTAAAGACCCAAGCCTTTCTAATTTTTTTCCCCAGTATATCAAAAAACGTAATGTGGTATGTGAAGGTGGGGTACTTTACTTTTCACCTTTTGCCCTAGGCAAAGTGGAATTTTGTGCAATATCAGCATACATTCCTATTATTTACTGGTGTAAATGCATTAAAGTAACTTGCATTTGTCATTGAATTTACTTTTTGAATACATAATGCGATACATAAATGTCACATTCAGACACACCCATTTGGCAGCTGTGATGCCTAATAATTGGATTAAACTGGCCCAAGTTCCTTTATTTATTTATTTTTTCCGATTATTTGGTCAGCACACCTTTTTAGCTTTACTGAGTGATTGCCAATAAAGGTTATTACACAGCAAACCAATTAGAACACATTTTTTAGATGGTTTATAAACAGATCTTTGAAGGGCACCGTATATTTTCTTTGATTTTCTGTATATTGTGCTGCTATACATGTGTTTTATATTCATTTGGTCTACTGCCAGTGCCTTATGTTTTGATTCTATTGACAGCCATCTCATCTTCCATATTTGATGATCTCTACTTATACCGGCAATTAGGTCACATTCAACAACAAGAACATTCTGAAAACTCACACTAATACAGGTTTGCCTGCAATACGAGGGTGCCGGAGAACCTCGGCCATTGTGTCTCTGGTTTCGTGGATCCTCTGGACATCACTGGAGTCCACAACAAACACCACTCCATAAGACTCAGAGTAGTAGTTTTTCCAAATGCCGCGGATACGTTTACCACCACCCAGGTCAAAGATTGTGACCTCAAACTTTCCCTGCTTCAGGTCCACCTTTGAGAAGCCCACTGTAGGTGCTACATCTAAAGGACTTTCTAAGACAGAAATATATACATTATGAGAATGATTCTGGATCTTGAAAACATAAAAAATACTCAAAATATTACGGTGAAGATTTACCTCCCTGGATTCCTCTGACTGTAGCGGTTTTTCCAGCATTGTCAAGTCCAACCATTACTAATGTCACCTTCCTGCAAGAACACAAATACAGCATCACTTCATTATGTGTCACCCACAGACCTCGCAAGTTCAAGACGGCCCTTCTAACAAGAAATATTTTTTCTGTAAAATGCTTTAAAACACCTGTGCCAAGTACTAAGAAAAGTTTTGAAAAACTTGGTAATACTTTATTTTATAGTGTCCTTATTATATATGTTACATGTACTTACCATAGTAATAACAGTAAATTATGCATAATTACATGCAACTAACCCTCAACCAAACCCTACCCCTATAGTAAGTACATGTAGTTAATTAATATTACTCAGTACTTAAATATTTAATTTTATACCATTTAAAATAAATATTTATTTAAAGATTATAAAGGTTCAATGTAATAACAAAAAAAATACAATGAGGTTTTAACCATAAAGTAATAAGGGTAATAATAATAATAATGTGACTTAATCATTATTTTTAAAAATATAATTCTTAAATCTCAACGTTTTTGGGGAGTTGCACCACATGCCATTTTATTTGAACTAACCTTGTCTAAATATGATTTTCTGTAGTGCCACTGAAGCTAGAACTGTCTCTGTCAAAAAGAGAACACTAGTGTGCTATTTATGAAGGTTATATCTCTGAATCTTCTGATCTAATATGACTTCTGACTTGTAATGTTGCCTGAATCATAATCATACACTGCTTGTTCGTTTGGCCAGAGGAGAACTGGAACCCCGACTGAGCCTGGTTTCTCCCAAGGTTCTTTTCTCCATTATGTCACCTGATGGAGTTTGGGTTCTTTGCCACCTTCACCCCTGTTGTCTTTGGCTTTTGGATTGCTCAGTTAGGGACACTAAATATTTAACTATATTACTTTCTATTAAATTATGTTGCATTATTTTCCTGTTACCATTGTGAGGCTGCTTTGAAACAATCTGCATTGTAAAAACACTATAAATAAAGATGACTTGACTTGACTAAAGACAGCCTTCATGCTTTCAATGTGGAACTAGGCAGATCTTCTTTTCAAATATTATAAACAGCAACTTAAATAACACCCGGACTCTTTTTGCTACTGTAGAGGGACTAACAAACGCAAGCCGGATCAGGGTTTACGGTCCCGAATCGTACTGTACTGTACTGTACTGTATTGTACTGAACTATACCGCTCAGTGGAAACGGCATTAGAAATACCAAGGGTTCACTCAAAGCAAGGAGAGTCTGCTTTTAGTTATAATGCCAGTTGCAGCTGGAATCAGCTTCCAGAAGAGATCAGATGTGTTCCAACAGTAGCCACATTCAAATCCAGACTCAAAACACATCTGTTTAGCTGTGCTTTTACTGAAGGAGCACTGTGCCACTGTACATCCGATTGATTGCACTTCACCTTATCTGGTTATCATCTTTTTATACATTTTTACTGTTTTAATTATCCTTTTATTTAAGATTTTATTTATTTTTGGTTAGGGCTGTCTGGGTGGAAGAGGTTGAGAGAGATAAGGGTTCGCACTCAGGCATTCCATTAAGGGTGAAAAAGTCACTGGGAGCCGTCAGAGACAGGCAGTGCATTTTGGGGTTTTATGCAGTCATGGGGGCAATAAAGCTATTTCAGGCAAGTAGTGCATTGGTGTACACACACCCCACAGGAGTGAAGAGAAACTAGAAGAGAGTGGTCTAGTGTAAAATCATGAACCTGACTCTTGATTTCTTCCACTCCAAAAAGGGGTACCCCCAAACTTTAATTAATAATACGAATTAATCATTTTAATCATGTTTATAAATGAACATGCTTTTATTGTTATTTTTTTTCTTATGCATGACATCTTTATTTAATGCATATGTTGTGATTATTTTAATTTCTTTTCTATGTAAAGCACTTTGAATTACCATTGTGTATGAAATGTGCTATATAAATTAACTTGCCTTGCCTGTAATTTGTCTGTTTCTTAAGGTTTTGTTCTGCAAAAAAGGTTTTCAAATATTAATAAGAATTTATATATATATATATATATATATATATATATATATATATATATATATATATATATATATATATATATATATATATATACACACTCACCTAAAGAATTATTAGGAACACCATACCAATACTGTGTTTGACCCACTTTCGCCTTCAGAACTGCCTTAATTCTACGTGGCATTGATTCAACAAGGTGCTGAAAGCATTCTTTAGAAATGTTGGCCCATATTGATAGGATAGCATCTTGCAGTTGATGGAGATTTATGTGATGCACATCCAGGGCACGAAGCTCCCGTTCCAACACATCCCAAAGATGCTCTATTGGGTTGAGATCTGGTGACTGTGGGGGCCATTTTAGTACAGTGTACTCATTGTCATGTTCAAGAAACCAATTTGAAATGATTGGAGCTTTGTGACATGGTGCATTATCCTGCTGGAAGTAGCCATCAGAGGATGGGTACATGGTGGTCATAAAGGGATGGACATGGTCAGAAACAATGCTCAGGTAGGCCGTGGCATTTAAACGATGCCCTTAGTGCCATAAGGGGCCTAAAGTGTGCCAAGAAAACATCCCCCACACCAATACACCACCACCACCAGCCTGCACAGTGGTAACAAGGCATGATGGATCCATGTTCTCATTCTGTTTACACCAAATTCTGACTCTACCATCTGAATGTCTCAACAGAAATTGAGACTCATTAGACCAGGCAACATTTTTCCAGTCTTCAACTGTCCAATTTTGGTGAGCTCGTGCAAATTGTAGCCTCTTTTTCCTATTTGTAGTGGAGATGAGTGGTACCCGGTGGGGTCTTCTGCTGTTGTAGCCCATCCGCCTCAAGGTTGTGCGTGTTGTGGCTTCACAAATGCTTTGCTGCATACCTCGGTTGTAACGAGTGGTTATTTCAGTCAAAGTTGCTCTTCTATCAGCTTGAATCAGTCGGCCCATTCTCCTCTGACCTCTAGCATTGCTTAAATCACCTTTCTTTCCCATTCTGACATTCAGTTTGGAGTTCAGGAGATTGTCTTGACCAGGACCACACCCCTAAATGCATTGAAGCAACTGCCATGTGATTGGTTGATTAGATAATTGCATTAATGAGAAATTGAACAGGTGTTCCTAATAATCCTTTAGGTGAGTGTATATAAAAGATTACGCTAAATCACTTAAGGTTTTCTTTTCAAGAATTCCATTATTTTAATGAAGCTTTTCATTTTGATATCAGGATAAATGTATCACCCTAATGTTTTTAGGATGTTTTTATTTATGTCCCAAAAAATATCAAGATACATTTTAAAACAGAAAAAAGCACACACAGCTAAAAGCTAAACACAGAAGAGGTGCTTTCAATTAATTGAAAAATTCATAAAGGCAACTTTAAACTTTTTGACATTAAAAAACTAAACAAAAAACCAGCTTACCCACAGCTGTGAGCTAAGACAAGCTAAGCCTGTACGTAAATGCATCATCTCATGACTGGCAAAAGCACACAGGGATAAAGAGGATGATTCCACGCACAAAAATACAAAGTAAATAATGTGGCCTTTTCCGACACTAATGACGTCAAAAATATAAATTCAATGATAAGCTGTCAGGGACTGTAGAGTCACAGCTGTTTAAACTACAAGGCTTCCAGTGGAGGTTTAAGATGCATAAAAAGACATCTGTGGAGTAACACAAATATCCTGAAGTGATATGGGATTTCTGCTCACCATCATTACCCTATGCTTGATTCTGAAGAAATGCCAGACAAACTCATGGGGCATGCGGCATAAGCAAACCTCGCAGCCAACACTGATGCACAGAGGAAAGCTAAAGTCCTTAGCTACCAAACACACACACAAACAAATACTTAACTGCGGCACTTGCGCCGCAGGGACATCAAGCGCACTATCCAGGTGACAGTTCTCTGCAACCAGGAGGCCTTCATCAGACTGGGAATAGATCAAGATGACAGCTACCTTTCCCTTGACTTCGGTTGTTTTTGTCAATACACACACACACACACACATACACACTCTCCCTCTCTTTTGTCTCTTCTGGCCTCTGGTCAGCTCTGTATCTGAGGGATTAGCTGGGGATTTCTACTTAGCCCAACAAGATCAGTGGCAGGGTGCTAGAGGACACACTACGTTCAGCCAATGAAATTAAGAAAATAACTTAGACAGTTAGTTGTCAGTGGAGAGTAAGAGTCTCTATAACATCACTGGCAAGTTTGGGGCCAGACATCTCCACTTTAAACAGACTGTTTCTTAGGTACGATCAACCATTTTACCCAGATTTAGGTTTATCAAGCATCAAGCTTGTTTTAGGCACAGCAGGTAATGTGAGTAATCAGATATTTATCATTTGGATTTAAGCTTATGCCTGATTGTGAGTCATGTTCAAACATGTATAGTGACTAGTGAGAGGTGCATATAGGGCCTCTAACCAACATACAGCAGCTCTATGAAAGTGGACTTAAATACTGAAATTGAAAATGACACCAGGATTAATGCAACCTCATTACAAAAGATGAATCTACTATGTGGAAAATGCACAGTTTTGTTAATGTAATCTAAAACTATTAAAAATTATTTTCATTAACTAAAATAAAGCTTAAATAAAATATAAATATTGAAAAAAAAAAGAAAAAAAAAATAGAAATGTTGGCAACAAACTGAAATAAAATAGAGTATAAGTATTTTTTTCAAAAAGTTTAAAGAACTTTTTTGATGACTTGAATGACTATAATAAAAATATATATAATAATAATAAAATAATACAATTCTAGAAAAGTAAACCTTAAGTGATTTGGCTTAATCTTATTAATATCTGAAAAACTTTTTTTTCTACCAAATCAAACTAATGTGGTGTGCCATGCAAAATACCAAACCAAGTAGCATATGCAAATAAATTATGGTTGAACTTTTCTTAGAAATAATGTTGCTTTTATTATAACTTTTAACCAACTGATCTCAAGGTATTTTTAGTGGAAGATCACTAAAGATGTACAAACACTTTCTTTAAAATGATATTTTACTGAAATATCAAAATTCTGTAATTAATTTCTGAAGCCCCATGTCGTTCCAAACCATTCCTGTTTGACTTATTTTCTCATCTTTTTTCCTCCATTTGTATGACAAGTGAAATGTAACTAAAAGCTGTTACTCTGTTACCAAACATCTCTCAAGTACCACACACACACAAAAAAAATACAGGTTTAGATCAACATAATTTTGTTTTGGGTGAACCATGCTTTGAAAATAAATGGCACTTGATTAGATATTTTATTTCTATTACATTGACCCTGTGATGCATAAATTATTAAATTGCAAAAGTATATATATATATATATATATATATATATATATATATATATATATATATATATATATATATATATGAGTCAAAGACAAAACGGGGGTTTCAAGCATCAAAAAAATAAATGTGTAGTAAAGCTTTAAATTCTGGTTTTTTCCTGTACATTAGAATGTGTCCAGTTTATTTTATTTTTATGGGCAAAAAATAATGACTATCATACATTTTTTTTACCATGATTTACAGAAGACACCTACTAAAATGTAATTCAGTGTAACAATATTTATGCACCAGAAAATCTTATTAGGCATATTTAAAACAGGAATCATTTGATGACATATTAAATCAATCTATATAAGGATCACAGCCCTCAAATACTAATAAATTGTCATTTTTAAATCTTTATACTTTGCCACTATCCTTCAAACCACTAGACTTTAACCATTTGTCAGCAAGAAGTTTTTGTAAGGAAGTGAAAATCATTTAAAATATATAAAAATGTTGTATGATCACATAGCCTATTCTTTTATATATTTTAATAATTACAAGTCAGAACAAGTTTGTTGTTTCATTTTTACGTAAATATATCCGTTACGCTGAATGACCATGGTTTGTAACTCTAATTGACATTTTGCCAAAACGGGAGATAATATTGCCATTGTTCCCATAATTGCAATGTTTTTAGTATTAGTCTGCATCATTAAATTAGTTTTAATAATATTCCTGAGTAAATGACGGCAGCATTTTAATAAGCATTTTATTCTACTCTTCTGATGCTCCTGCCATGCTTGCTTAGCTTGTCACTTTGTTTCCAACTTGCTCGGCTCCAAAAGTGACTCCTTGCAGCTATATTTATGAATACTTTTTGTTTGCCAACATAAATGACGTTATCAGGATGGGTATTGTGGGTGGAGAATCCCCTAATTTTCTCTTTTGAACATGTGACATACCATAGTGAGGGGAAACTCTCTGTTCAGAAATATTGGTAAGCTATTATTCTGACAATTGCAATCCTGAATACCTTTCTCTTTTCCTTGCTAAAGGCCTGTTCACACCAAGTATGATAACTATAGTGATAATGATATAGTTTAAAAAATAATAATTCTAAGCTATAGTTAAAAAAATCATTCTAAATATAAAAGAACAGTAGAGTCCACACCACAACTACAACGATAACAGCACAGAGAAATTATATCGTGGAATCACTTTCAGAGCATTTTTTTTATTTCTAGTTAATGAACAATAAAAACATTGACAGCCAATTAGAATCCATTCTGCTTTAAAGAGCTCCAGCATTTAAAGCATCAGACAACAAAACTGCAGTACATGCTTAGAATGAACAGTGTTATCGTGTGGAGGCTGATATAGTTACCATTATTATAATTATCATAATATTTATTGTTCTTGGTGTAAATGGGTTTTAAGAGTGCCACCCTAGCTACAGGGTCTGCATTTACTTTTTGTCAATTTACAGTGTCTTTTAACTCTCTCTGTGGACATCTAAAATGAATCAATAACACAAATTAAACAATACAAAAATGCATTAAAACATTCATATTTATTAAGTTTAACACATATTTGTCCATGCTAAACATTTCTCATTTATCTGTAATATAAATAGGATGCTAAAATTGTTATTTATACAGTGATACTGTCATTCAGTTTAATAGATGACACTTTGGTGTAACAGAGAATTTGCATTACACTGAATGAAAAAACTTCCACTTTAGCTTATATTACAGGCCATCAACTGGCCACCTATATCAAACAGTGAGCTTGACCAGTAAGGTTAATCACAAATATTCACAACATCTAGGCCTACCAATTTTTCAAAAACTCTAATATAAGAGTTTTTTGGCATTTTACTGAATGACGTGCGTTTTTCTAACTCAGGTTACCACACCATGAAAAGGTCAAATTATCAAATATTTAAGAGCAATAATTTAACTTTTCTGCAGCACCACACAGTCTTCAGGGTGCCTTTTGATGATGTCACAGACTGTTGAATGACTATCTGTTTTTTATATGATTTCAGCATGGCTTCTTGATCCTGTTACACTGAATGATCTCTCTTACAAACTGCATTTCTGAGACAAAAGTTATTTAAATACTTGTATTAATATATAAATGCCAAGGAAACAAATATATTTTTAACTTGGTATTTTATGTGTTTATTTAAAGATGTAGGCCTAATGGCAAAATCAAAGTCCGGACCATTACGCTGAATGATAATGCTACACTTTGGAACATTATTTCCCCCATATGTTGTCATTTCATTTTGACAAAAGTTATTTGAAATATTATGCATTTCAAATGTTCAACATGTTTCTTTATGTATATTAAAAGGACTTGATACAGACACCAAAATTGTGACGTCTCGTCTTTGACCCATATATATACACTCACCTAAAGGATTATTAGGAACACCTGTTCAATTTCTCATTAATGCAATTATCTAATCAACCAATCACATGGCAGTTGCTTCAATGCATTTAGGGGTGTGGTCCTGGTCAAGACAATATCCTGAACTCCAAACTGAATGTCAGAATGGGAAAGAAAGGTGATTTAAGCAATTTTGAGCGTGGCATGGTTGTTGGTGCCAGACGGGCCGGTCTGAGTATTTCACAATCTGCTCAGTTACTGGGATTTTCACGCACAACCATTTCTAGAGTTTACAAAGAATGGTGTGAAAAGGGAAAAACATCCAGTATGCAGCAGTCCTGTGGGCAAAAATGCCTTGTTGATGCTAGAGGTCAGAGGAGAATGGGCCGACTGATTCAAGCTGATAGAAGAGCAACTTTGACTGAAATAACCACTCGTTACAACCGAGGTATGCAGCAAAGCATTTGTGAAGCCACAACACGCACAACCTTGAGGCGGATGGGCTACAACAGCAGAAGACTCCACCGGGTACCACTCATCTCCACTACAAATAGGAAAAAGAGGCTACAATTTGCACGAGCTCACCAAAATTGCACAGTTGAAGACTGGAAAAATGTTGCCTGGTCTGATGAGTCTCGATTTCTGTTGAGACATTCAGATGGTAGAGTCAGAATTTGGGTTCGTAAACAGAATGAGAACATGGATCCATCATGCCTTGTTACCACTGTGCAGGCTGGTGGTGGTGGTGTAATGGTGTGGGGGATGTTTTCTTGGCACACTTTAGGCCCCTTAGTGCCAATTGGGCATCGTTTAAATGCCACGGCCTACCTGAGCATTGTTTCTGACCATGTCCATCCCTTTATGACCACCATGTACCCATCCTCTGATGGCTACTTCCAGCAGGATAATGCACCATGTCACAAAGCTTGAATCATTTCAAATTGGTTTCTTGAACATGACAATGAGTTCACTGTACTAAAATGGCCCCCACAGTCACCAGATCTCAACCCAATAGAGCATCTTTGGGATGTGGTGGAACGGGAGCTTCGTGCCCTGGATGTGCATCCCACAAATCTCCATTAACTGCAAGATGCTATCCTATCAATATGGGCCAACATTTCTAAAGAATGCTTTCAGCACCTTGTTGAATCAATGCCACGTAGAATTAAGGCAGTTCTGAAGGCGAAAGGGGGTCAAACACAGTATTAGTATGGTGTTCCTAATAATCCTTTAGGTGAGTGTATATATATATCATTTATTTTCTCAAAAGAAGATAATCATTCCCTATCGTTTTCCCTCAAATCGTGCATTTTAAAAGTTGCGCTTTCCACTGCAATACAAAATAATAGTAAAAAAAAAAAAATAGTACTTGGTGCAACTTCACTTTCGTCAGCCATGTTGAATTTTTGTTGCCATAAATAAAAACACAATGACATACAGTATAAAGAAGTCAGTCACACAGTTAAGAGTCAAAAACCGCCCACGGGGATTTTTAGTGTGGCTTACGTGTCCAAATACAAATTGGAAACACTGTACAAATATAGATGACGCATAAACAGTTGCACATTATAAGAACTGACAGATCTGCCAAGAAAAAAAAAAGTAAATATATCTTGTCTCTCTGACTCAAGCAATGGATCAAAGGTGTAGACACTCACCTCGCAGGTTCTCTCCATCGCTTCAACCAGTTGCAGCAGTTCGCCATCAGATTGAACATTTCACCCCAAGTGCTCGAACTGGGATTTATTATTTCATGACAGCCGTTTTGGCAAATTACTAAAGTTCCTAGCTAATTTCTTTCCTTTGTGTTTTTAATCAAACCGTTATCTGCTAGCACCCTTTTATCTGCCTATCTGGGACTCGTGATTTGAGTAAAGACATTTTGTTGTGTCATTCTAGCAGTGAATAAGGGTAAAATAAACTAAAGATGACCAACTATAATACATTGTCTAATTATTAAACCGTCACTTAAAAAGTTGACCATAGAGTTTAGTTTCATTTTGCTCACTGCCCGAATCAATGCACCCTCACTAAAGGCTAACCAGTTAGCTAATTACCGCATACGATCCCATCAACACTATTTATTTACATTATGTCTTTAGAATGACATTATAATTAGACAATAACTATACATTCCGTTTCAAAGACGTCCCAGTGAATGCTTTACTCTAATTTTTAGACCGTTTTTCGCTAACAAATGTAATGTGATAACCGTTAGCTTGCTAGTAGTCCGCTTTGTTGACCAAGCTGAATCTGGCTGCTATGGCTGCAGCCACTCGTTGAGGGTCGGGGTTGCCAAGTGTTTAAACATTTTATGATATAATGTAAGCTATTTAAAAAAAATAAGTAAATATAAACTTCCTTTGTTAGCTTTCAACAAGTGTTTGTACAGCTTATAATATTTCCACAGAAACCCATTTGATACTGTGTCGATCAAAGTGGTCGAAAAATATCAGTCTGGAAAAAGTTGACCTGGCAACACTGTACTTGCCTAGGAGTAACGTCATCTAAAAAGTAAACAGCGCCTCCCGTGGACGGAGACGTAGCAAACTATAGGTAATTTTTTACCACATAACACACGTGTAAATAAATCGTGGCGGCACTGTTTTCGAACCGAAGTAATATCTGCCGTTTTCTCTGGGCACGTGTAAACGATATAATGAATCCTGGCTGTTTACAACAAACCAACAAACTTAAATCCCCTTAAAATGTGTTTATTAATTAGGAAAAAAGCTCTCAATATATAAACCCAGTCACCTAATCCAATCATATACAATTTAAACTCTTCACACATTTACAGAAGATACAAAACAAACAAAAGAATAAATAAGACTGTTACTGCTCATAAATGGAACAGATTTAAACATGCCTCTGTTTGAGACACAAATTAGTCCTCCCCTTACGATTTTCTTGAGTTTAAAGAAAAGTCATTTAGAATATGTCATGACAATGTTCAGTGAGGCTTTGTGGCACATGTACGCTCCTCCAATAACAGGAGAATCTTAAATCATAAAGGATAGGCCTCCTGTTGTAAGCCAACAGTTCTTCTAATCTCAACAGAAGTCGGTCCTTCATTTAAAGACTTGGCGTCTTTAATTCTTCCCAAGTGTCCACTGACTTAAACAGAAGCAACTTAATAACATTTGCAAAATATGCAATAAGTAACAATTTACATTGGTTCACATATCAAGGTTTAAAAGAAAAAAAAAAAGAAAAGAATGTGTTTATAGTGCGCTTGCAATACTTTGATTGGCCTATGAGTTTCCAACCAGTACCTCTGCTCATAAAGCACCATGTAACACTGGTAGACACCTGACCTACTGTCACAAAACAGTAAAGTTAAACCTTCCATTAAATGCCAAACTAAGCACAACATTTTGTGCTTTCTAGAGCAGGTATTACCTTGGCCAGAAAGACTGACCAAATCCTCTTGTAGTGTTCATGGCTCTTGGTGGCCTCTCATTACCAGGAATTAAAAAGACAAGCAAAGATGAGAGAAGGCTAAGCTCTTTGACAGAAAGTGTTGACAAGTGTCAAAAAGCATCTGCTGTGCATTTTATAGAAAGACAAACATACTATTTTTCAGGAAAAAAAAGTTGACGATTAAGTAAAAAAAAAAATTCTGATGGATTTTTTACCAAAAGATAGACCTTTGCTCTGAAACAAAGCAGCAGATCGGTCATACACAACTAACAAGGAGGCATAACTCATTTCCCATGTAGATCTCAATATAGTTCAGTTTTGAGATGCTGACAAAGATGTTAAGCACATGTAAGAACACTGGTTGCCTACAGCAGCATTTAGCAGTTGTCTCGATAGCTTCTTCAAATTCAGGAGGCATCTATGAAGACAAAAACAAAACATTTAACCAACTGAATAAGGTTAAAATAACCTTAAAATTAATAACAAAAAAGGACTTACTCTCATCATCCGAATCAAATCCAAAGAGGGATGTGCATTTGTCCTTATGTGTTTGCAGCTCTTCCTCACTGTTGAAAGACTCAAAACATCGAGAGCAACGCTGCCTGGTAGGAAGTTTCACAGGCTTTGACACAGAGCCCAGTGACTTTGAGCCCACCTGGGGTTCCTTCCAGCGTTTTGGCATGCTAATGTAAGACTCGTCTAGATAAGCTGAGGGAAGGGGTCGAATGAATTGTTTATTTGTGGGTTTTCCTGAAACGAGTGGTTCCTGCTCTTTAATGACTGGATCTGAAGTTTTGGGAGGAGCTTCCTTGTCACTCTCGCTATGCCCATTAACAAGGCTATTGTTCTTGCTACTGTAGTTTACAGAACCTTTATTGAGGACCAAAGGTTTTTCATCATCATCTTGATTTGCAGATGTTGGGCTCTTCCACTTGGCTGCACCCACAATTAGTTGACTGACTGAAGAATTTGCTGCCGACTCCATACTATCTTCCGGAATTTGAGGGGCTCCATGTCCTGTTGGTTTAGAATCTTTGGGGGATGAATTTATTTCCAAATTTGCATCAAGCCGGTAATGTGTTCTTTCATGCTTATACAGGAGCAAAATAGTCTCCGTTTGCATAGAGCAACCAGGAAAGCAGCACATCGCTCTCAATGGATGATGTCCTAACATGTGCTCACTCAGTTCCATACGCGTTTGGTACCTTTCCTTGCAGCCGTAATGGTAGCATGGGAACTTAAGCTCACCTCTGTGGCATATCACATGGTCAAAAAAATGTTGGGGGTTATATATCTTTCTGCAACAGAAAAGACATTTTTCCTTTCCAAAATTGAAAAAGAACAGAAGCGCCTTTTTGTCGCCATGGTGGTGTGACAGCACATGTGAAAGGACAAGGATTGACTTTGCACTAAATGTACAAATCTCCACAGGGCATCTAACATGCGTAGATGCACCAGTTCTTTTTCCCTGGAATGGTGTGGAAGGCTGTTTGGACTTTGTTGGAGTACCATTTTTATACCCCACTGCATTTATTTCCTTAATTAATTCTGTATTATTGTCTATAGGTTCCTGATTCTCAGAACTGTGTTCTGGACTATTTGTTATCTTCCTCCTTTTTATAGCTTCTCCATCCTCCTTTTGGTCTCCAGGTGTAATCATCTTCTTCCCAGAGTTCACAATTCCATCTTTTCTTTTCATTTTTGTTTTGCTCTTGTGTTTTGTTAGTACTACATTCTCAGATTCAGTCTTGACATTGTCTTTCTGGCTTACTGCACATTCTACATTCTCAATTTTCACTTTGTTGTCCTGTGGTAATGTCTGATTTTTTTCATTTGAGGTATTTATCTCAGGCACACTCTTAATTTTCTTTTTCTTTCTGATCACTCCATTTACCCTATGAGCGGAGTTGCCATTGGTATCTGACTGGTTGTCCTCTGGAGTTAGTGCTTGCATAGTCTTTGCTCTCTTCCTTGCTAGTCTCAATCTGAAAAACTTTTTGTTCTCATCTGTGGACTGAGATCTCTTTGCTAAAACCCTCCTTAGACATTTTCTCTTCATCTTGCAAACCTTCTCCTTTTGTTCATCCGATGTACTTGGGGGATCTGAATTCTTGACCAACCTTGTCCGCAATCTGACCTTAGGCTCTGAACTTTGTCCTTCCTTGTGCAAATCTGTGATGTTCAAACTGCAGTTCAACCTCATTTTGATGTTTCTAAACTTATTCTGTATGGCAGGATTCACACGTTTAAACAGTCTCTTCTGGGCACACTGTGAGGCAGTCTCAATGGTATTCTCACAAACAGTTTCACTAAAAAGCCCATTAGACTTTTTCAATTCTTGAATGTGCACTTTAAAATGGACTGATGGGCTGCGCCCATGAGTGTAGCGTTTGTGACAGAACATGCACTTTCTTTCAATCCGGTGATGCCACAGTGCATGCCGTAGAATGTGTGGGTATTTGGTTTCTTTTTTGCAAAGGCTGCAGTTAACCGAAAGCTGGCAACTTGCATCACTTGGGGGGACAAGGTCAGAGACTAAACCATCAACAGCTGCATGCATTTCCGGTGATGTCTCCTCAGGTCTTGATGGCACCACTGGCACCTCCGTACTCTCAAGCACAATTTTAGTGTCAATCTCAGTTTCACTAAAAGTAGCCACTGTTTCATCAGGGAGCATCGTCACTTCAGTAAGAACTGGAGGAGCATCCTCATGAAGAACTGTCATGTTTTCTGGTGTACTATGAGGTAAAGCAATGGTGTCAGCTCTGGTGTCAGTTGTCACTTCTGGTGGAAGATCAACATCAACATTTTCTGGAGGACTAATAGGACTGTAAGGACCATAGTCTGGAAATTTGGTGTCTGCATCTTGGGGAATTGATAACTCGTTATTAACTTTTGGATCTTCAATTAATTCTTTAACTGGCTCAAGAATGGTTTCAACAGGAGTGTACATTTCCACAGCTGGGATTGGTGTAGCCATGCTTTCCACAGTTTTTTTATCCTGAGTGGCAGCTCCCGGGCTCTCTGTAGGTTCAAACTGTTGCTCAGCAGACTGTGGTTCTTGTTTGGATTCATTATGGTCCAGCTTAACTTCTTTATCTCGGTGTAAACTGTCAACTGATATTCCTTCTAATTCCGCTTGTCTTGAATATGTGTGGAATTTTCGAACCATAGAAAGGCCTTGTTCCCGGAAAAAAATCTCCTCTCGCACCTTGAAGTCTTTTTTGCTACATGGAATAGATTCTGCTGATAGTAACTCGATAAGAGATGTATTACTGTCAGGCCATTTCAAATTCTCTTGAATTTTGTTAGTACTGTTTTCAGTGATATGAGGGGTCTCTGTAGAAAACAGTGAGGCCTGAACATCAGAAGAGAGGTCAACTTCATTATCAGGATATGAAAATTTCATTGTGACTTCAGTAATTGCTGTCTCAACTAAAATGTCCGTCAAAATATTTGACTGCTTTGGTTTCCTTCCTGGTTTCTTGGCCTGTCGAGGTTCACCGTTTTCTGCTTGGGCAGCTAACTGGTCCAAAAGCCATTGTGGTTTCCTGCCCTTGCGTTTCAGAGAGTTAATCTCTGTCTGCCGGGAAAGTAGTCTCTGACGCCTGCTATTAAGTTGCCTGGCATGACTCTTTGCCAAGTCCAATTGCCTAAATGAACGTCGAACTGGACAGGCCTCTGAATCTTTAACAAGATGTGTCCCTGGCTTCCTCCCCCGCTTTTTGCCTGGAGGTTTGGAGGATGCTTCCCCTGAGGCAGAATTAACCCATGTTTTCAATGTCTCTGCTTCCTGGTCATTTCGGTTTGTATGGTTCTCTGCTTTGTTAATAGTCCTGTCTGTGTTGTCTGCATGACACTGACAATATCCTTTCATACAGTAGCTTGGCATCCACCTGTCCTTTTGCATGATTTCACATAAGGCTGCTTTACCGACCTTATCACTCATTAGCTTCAGACAGTTTGTCTCGATGTTGACAATGCTCCAGAACTCAGGATCAAAGTACAGGTCTTTTTTCAGGATCTGGAGAACCTCAAAGCGTACACTGTTACCCACAAGACTGATGTCTGCATTGTACTCTTGATCAGGGTGAGTATATAGAAGGAACACGTTCTTGTATGACTCAACAGTTCTCTCTAGGAAGAAAACTAGCAGCGCACAAGCCCTACAGACCTCAAGGTCATTAGGGAGTAGGTATGCAATGGTTTTGTAGATGAGGGACTTGATGACTGGATCATTCTTAAGGTCAGTCTGCAAGGCTTGTGCACAAAGCTCCAAACAAAACCCCAGGCCATCTTTTCCAAGCTGAAAAATAAATATTTTATTGAAAATATAAGAAGACCATTCCATAAACACTGTTATACCATGAATATTGATATATGGTGTGTGTTTGTTTAGATTTTTGTCTGTCTACAATTACATGTGTAATACAGTGAACTAATAATAAAACAATATTTTACCTCTGCCAAAATCACCTTCATAAATGGGAAAATCGCTTTTATGTTGGTGGCTGACAACATCATTACTTTGCATTCCTCCAGGAAGCCCTGTTTAGAGAGGTTCAACCGCAAGTAGAGTCTGCTCCATATGAAGACCAAATCCCTTAAATGGAAAAATGGCAAAAAATGAGAATGTAATGAGAAAGATGAGAATCTTCTGTTCAGGTTGTTGCAATAACCAAGTAAAAATATAGAATGCTAAAAATAGGGGCATACACTGAAAACAATTCCCCTTGTAAATGTTTAATCGAGCTTGTGAGACCCACCAAAGGTAGTACATGTCTCCAATCTGGAGCTTCAGCGATAGGAAGCCTTTACTCAGCATCAAAACAGTCTCATCTTTCTCTTCTTTCTCCATCATGCAGAGTATCTCTACAGCATCCTTCCCATTGATATCTGCCATCTTTAGAAAAGAAAACAAGAGTGTAATTTTTGACATTTGCCTAACATGAAATATGGTGATCTTCCATTATGTAAAAACATCACGCATATTTGGACATCTTTCATGTCACTATATTTATAGCTTCAGCTTTGTTTATATACAAACAACACACTACCATCCTACACCTGAACAGACCGCAAAGAAACTTAAGTTTCAATTATTTCCTGTGGTAATGCATTGATATACAGTAATATATACAGTAATTATATATATATATATATATATATATATATATTTCAGTGTCCACAAAGTATAGGGCATGCAGTTGTCTCATGCTAATTAAGTTGTTTGTTTTTTTTGGTTTTTTTTCCTGTGCCAGTTAAACTGCCAACTTCACATTGGCCCTCTTAGAAGCATGACATTTAAAAAAAAAAAAAATTATACCGAAACTATAGATACACAGACGGTCCACTCCTATTATTAATGAATGGGAGATAGTGCAAAGGGCATATATAGCAGAATACGTCCCGCCTTCATTTCAACAGCTATTCGTCAGTTTAAGGAAGTGACATACACTCACCTAAAGGATTATTAGGAACACCATACTAATACTGTGTTTGACCCCCTTTCGCCTTCAGAACTGCCTTAATTCTACGTGGCATTGATTCAACAAGGTGCTGAAAGCATTCTTTAGAAATGTTGGCCCATATTGATAGGATAGCATCTTGCAGTTGATGGAGATTTGTGGGATGCACATCCAGGGCACGAAGCTCCCGTTCCACCACATCCCAAAGATGCTCTATTGGGTTGAGATCTGGTGACTGTGGGGGCCATTTTAGTACAGTGAACTCATTGTCATGTTCAAGAAACCAATTTGAAATGATTCAAGCTTTGTGACATGGTACATTATCCTGCTGGAAGTAGCCATCAGAGGATGGGTACATGGTGGTCATAAAGGGATGGACATGGTCAGAAACAATGCTCAGGTAGTGGCAAGGAAGTGGCATTTAAACGATGCCCAATTGGCACTAAGGGGCCTAAAGTGTGCCAAGAAAACATCCCCCACACCATTACACCACCACCACCAGCCTGCACAGTGGTAACAAGACATGATGGATCCATGTTCTCATTCTGTTTACACCAAATTCTGACTCTACCATCTGAATGTCTCAACAGAAATCGAGACTCATCAGACCAGGCAACATTTTTCCAGTCTTCAACTGTCCAATTTTGGTGAGCTCGTGCAAATTGTAGCCTCTTTTTCCTATTTGTAGTGGAGATGAGTGGTACCCGGTGGGGTCTTCTGCTGTTGTAGCCCATCCGCCTCAAGGTTGTGCGTGTTGTGGCTTCACAAATGCTTTGCTGCATACCTCGGTTGTAACGAGTGGTTATTTCAGTCAAAGTTGCTCTTCTATCAGCTTGAATCAGTCGGCCCATTCTCCTCTGACCTCTAGCATCAACAAGGCATTTTCGCCCACAGGACTGCCGCATACTGGATGTTTTTCCCTTTTCACACCATTCTTTGTAAACTCTAGAAATGGTTGTGCGTGAAAATCCCAGTAACTGAGCAGATTGTGAAATACTCAGACCAGCCCGTCTGGCACCAACAACCATGCCACTCTCAAAATTGCTTAAATCACCTTTCTTTCCCATTCTGACATTCAGTTTGGAGTTCAGGAGATTGTCTTGACCAGGACCACACCCCTAAATGCATTGAAGCAACTGCCATGTGATTGGTTGATTAGATAATTGCATTAATGAGAAATTGAACAGGTGTTCCTAATAATCCTTTAGGTGAGTGTATTTGGCACTTGGACATTCCAGTTAGTTGCCGCATTCATGAACTTGATAAACAGTTGGATTGCGATAATTTATTTAATCCTGCTATTGAAATTGTCAATATTAAAAATTAGGTCCATGTTGCTCAGTGGTTGGATGTTTCCTCAGGCCTGGAACTAAGCTACTTTAGGAAATTAAAGCGTTTAGATTTTCAAAAAATTATGTGATGCCTGGATTGCAGCAGTGAAGCAAGAAAGCTACATACCAACTAGCAACTCTAGGTTATGCAGCACACATTCTGATTGTCAAGTAATTTTTTGTTTGGCAAGTAAATTACATTTTATATTTGTATTTCTTTACATTAACTGTTTAAGTATGATGCAGCATAATTTAAGCTAGCATCGTTTACATATGTATCTAGCGTTTGATATGCATGTTGTGGAAAGAAAATGGCCAAGTTTTTTTGTTTCCGTTTTATTTCTAAAAGTTCTCTGGGTTATAGTTAGGAAAGTAGCAGTTCACATTAGCTGTCTAGCTATGTAATCAGCTGACACATGCAATGAGTAACATGTTACATTACTTGTGTAACAATAGCTAACTGCATTCGTTTACAAAAGATAACAGTAAAAAAAAAAAAAGTCATCTATTAAGTTTGGATAATGTTCAATTCAACATGCACTGATGCATTAAACAATAACAGTAGTACTTTTAAAGATTGTGCATTAACCAGATAAATTAAATAATAATTGTTTTTCTTCTTTTGTCTTTAGGAAAGCCATCAGATGACCCTGTAAGTCAAGACTACAAAAAGGATTTTAAAAAAAACAACATTTTCACGCTTGTTCAATAAAACAAACAATTATTGCACATGCACCTGTGAAACAGTCCTTAAAACACTGAGAGTTTACAGGCAGAAGACAATTAAGATCACAGTTACAATAGCTTAGGACACTGAAGAGATCTTTCTGCTGACTCTGAAAAACACCAGGAGAAAGATGCCCAGGGTCTCTGCTCACTTGCATGAACATGCCATAGTCCTGCTGCAGGAGACATGAGGACTGCAGATATTGCCAGAGCAATAAACTGCAATGTCCTTAACGTAAGATGCCAAAGACAGTGCAACAGGGAGGCAGGAAGGACAGCCAATCCTTCTATGCAGTAACAAACCACGTGACACATCAGTTTGTCTCAGTAGTTTAATCTTTTCATAAATTATTTTTGCTGTATAGTATAGTATAGTATAGTATATGTTGTCATTTATCAGGTTTCTTGCAAATGTTTCCCTCTCCTGCAAGGACCTAAAAAGCATATTTTGTATGTTTTACTCTGAACCACTCTTTGTCTGACTGGCTTGGATCAATCTAAAACAAAGTTGGTTTATACATTTACTAATCTGCAACCATCTACCTTTATCTAAAATGAGTAATACAGGTTTATGCATTAGAAAAGACACGGTAGCCAGCATTGAATTGCATGCACCTTGTTTATTGGGTACCACACGCAGGGCTCAGATGTCACAGATGGAGCATTCAAACCCTCTCTTACGCACTGTTCCACATCAACATGGCTACAAACTTCATCTAACCGAAGCACAAACATTTTGAAACGTACGAAAAAAGTATCAATGGCACACAGCAATTAGTTTACTAGCATACAGTTAGCAATGTAATTTACTATTTGCAAAGATACAGACTGACCCAGCCATGCCAAGTGCAATGTAAACAAATAACCTCCCTGGGCACCTTTGCGATGAACCGTGAGGAGTACATTTTTGACATTGTTTGACTTGATTCAGCTTAACCAAACAAGACAAATGTTGCCAACATTGTACAAACAAATGTTCCCAATATGTCTACTATTCTGTGTTTTTTTCAATCAAGCTCAAATGGAAACAAAGCCTCAGCTGCCATACATCAAAAATAAGGGTAACATTAGTAGCTCTCAACCTTCAAGGCCCGTTTGTCCAACACAATATCCGAAGGCCCACCTATCTAAACTGCAATTCATCTACTTTTTTAATATAATCTTATTGTTTAATATAACTAAATGTAAATCATTTTACGTTTGTGGAGACCCCCTCTCTTGTTTTTTTATGTGTACATAATTTCTTTGTATGACAGCCTGGCCAAAAATGTCTGCACAATTTGGCAAGTTTATTGTGTCATCACAAATAAAACAACTGGCTAAGCACAACTATGCAATATGCTTACTAGGGAGTGAAACTTCTGGAATGATCCGATTCGATTTGAACTGATTCTGGGGTGCATGTTTCAATATATGTCCAGATTTGATTCCATACATTTTTATTTTATTTTATTTAACTCAAAATAAAAGGTAGGGTATGCAATTTCAGAGAGGCTAACAATAGAAAGCTAGCTTTTAAAGCATAAGATCCCACCCTCTTTTTCAGAGCGCTCTCCAATGCCATGCCTTCTCCAAAAAAAAAAACATGAATATGCACAGCAGAGTCTACAAAGCATCATGAGAGACAGCGTTAAATTAGCTCGTCTCAAAGCACATAACATTACAATAATGAACTTCAGCAACTTAAAGAGCTCTGACTTGTACCAAAATTGCCAAACTGTGCAGACATGATGACGAGAATCATGACCCCAAGAATCAATTTGAACTGAATCGTGAGATTCCAAAATACAATTATTTTTTGTTCCCGATATTTAGACGACTTCTATTATTGAACACTATTAGGATGTGAAGACAGTTTCAACCAGTATAACGAAAAGTGTTTATGAAAAACATTGCCTACCCCACTTTCAACCTGTTGTTTTGTTTACATTAGTTCAAAGTTACTGTAAGTTGTAATTGAAAAGAATGTAATTAACTTGACTATACATAATTAAAAAAGTCTAAGACTCAAGCTTCAATTTTTGACCTATGTTTTACTATAAAAATCTCATGGTGACAGTAATTTCATCATTTGTGTCAGGAGTACTGAAAATGAAAAACATTGATACCTTTAATATGAAATAGAAGCCTTAGTCACATTCATTGAGAAAAAAAAAAAACTCTACTACTCCACAACATCCCTCGGGGCTTTTAGTTCAAAAGCATGCACATTTTAATTTCTATAGAGAGGAGTAATATGTATTCCACTTTTACCCAAAATGGACTAAACACTCACGTATTGTCTGTTTCATTCATACTGAAAGCCTGTGAGCGCCCTCGCACAGAAAGTCCACAAGTGAGACTCGTATGCCCGGTTTCACAGACAAGGCTTAGGTCTAATCCTAAACTAAAATGCATATTTCAATGGCAACCAACGGGTTGAAGGTCCAAATCAATGCAGTTTCAAAGGGCTCTGCACAATCCCAGCTGAGGAATAGGGTCTTATCTAGTGAAACAATCGGTCATTTTCAAGAAAAATAAAAATGTATATACTTTTTAACCATGAATGCTCGACTTCAGTGTGATTCTTCACGGCGTGTGATGTCACTACGTCGGAAAGGTTGCAGCCGTAACATAAGTGGAAGTACCGACCCAGTGTTAAAACGAACGTGCAAAGACTAAATCAAACGCCCTTTACAAAAATAAAGGTAAAACAACGATGTTGGACGATTTTGAAGTTGGAGGAGAACATGAGATGGAGTTTTTGGGCACTGGGTCGGTACTTCCACCTACGTGACCTTTCCGGCGTGATGACGTCATACGCATTGCAGAATGACAACACTGAAGTCGAGCATTCATGGTTAAAAAGTAGCCTATATACATTTTTTTTTTCTTGAAAATGACCAATCGTTTCACTAGATAAGACCCTATTCCTCAGCTGGGATCGTGCAGAGCCCTCTAAAGCCCTTTGAAACTGCATTGATTTGGACCTTCAACCATTGCCATTGAATGCCATTGGTTGCCATTGAAGTCCATTATATGGAGAAAAGTCCTGGAATGTTTTCCTCAAAAAACATTGACATGAGCATCTTGGATAAGATGGGGGTGAGTAAATTATCAGGAAATGTTCATTTTAAAGTGAACTAATCCTTTAAAAAAAAAAAACATGTGGGATTTTTCGCTGCATTTTGCGACAGGACAAATACACACGGCAGTGGTCAACCATTTGACGGCAAATAAGAGAGCATGGCTTGCTCACTCTCTCCCACCAGTCCTTACTTTGTACTGTTATCCAGTACCTCAGAGTGTCGCGGTGGCAGAGGAGGACCGCTGCTGGAAAATTTGTAGCCGCCGTCATCTATTTGCACGTATAGCATGACATAATTAACGGAACTTGAAGCTTTTGTAAAATTTAAAAATTAAACGCCCAAAACTATATGGTACTATAACGAAGACAAACTGTATGTTGATACGTGAAATTCTGGAAGGAACGTCAGACTGTGTGGCATGGGAACGTAAATGACGCGTGCCATTAATCGACCTATAACATGTAAAATGGGAACATGAGCAGAATATTCTAAAAGCAAACACCTTAATCAGAATATTGTCTTATACAGATTAAGGTCAATAATTAGATTACTGCTGTCCATGTAAACATAGTCATAGACGTTCCAGGAAATCCCTTTCAAAGGCATCCAGAGATCACTGCAGATGAATAACATGCAGATAGAGGCATTTTGACTGATAAAACGAAGACAATTAACACAATTGCAAAGATATATGGTTTATCTGTGTTCTTCAAGCCATCTCGGGTATTTTCATAAGAATAAAATATATAAAGCAATGCTCTATAACAGTAAAGAATATTATAAAATACTCACTTTTCTGCCTCATTCTGTTATAAGAAGCCACAGAAGATTTTAAACTCTTGACTGACATTAAAGCAACTTGGGATCAAAAACATGGTTTTAATCTCAGAAATTGTTAAAAGGTTAGTTCACCCAAAAATGAAAATTAGCCCATGATTTACTCCCTCTCAAGTCATCCTAGGTGTATATGACATTCTTCTTTCAGACAAATAAAATAAGGAGTTATATTAAAAAAGTCCTGGCTAATACAAGCTTTATAATGGCAGTTACTGCTCTGTTTTTGAAGTCCAAAAAAGTGCATCTGTCCGTCATTTAACGTGCTCCACACGGCTCCGGGAGGTTAATAAAAATGTCCTCTCTAAAGGATCCTTCACAGAAACAGGTGATCTAAAACAGTGGTTCACAACCTTTTGTCCTTAAAGCCCTCCTTTCTGTGTTTCAATTTCATAGGGTATAGGTAATACTAGTTATATTGTTTATATTTGCCATGTCTGCTCTGCTTATTACATTGCATGTTTAGGGGTTTGTCATGCTTTTTTGTGATATGTCAACCCTTCACTGGAGCTTTATTAAAGAGAGGGAAGAGTTCAGAAGAGAGTAGAAGGAGAGCAGCAGTATACAAACTTAGCAGCTACTGTTAGTGCCGACTAGTCGGGAGTAATTTAATAGTTTAAATTACACACACCTTGTAAGAGAGTTATTTTACTCTAGCCTGATGGAGACTTGAGACACCGGCGTCACTGCCCAGCCTTTCATATTTGTCCCTTACAGCGTGAGCACGTGCACAATAAAACATGAGCATGTGAGCAAACTTTGTTGCAAATTGGCAAAAAACTATGACTAATCCAGACCGTGTATACAGCCAGTCTCACACTAAGAGAATTTCTCACTCACCTCCTTGTACAAGCGCTCATGAAGAGAAGCTCTCCAAAGGCAGACGAGGTAGGCTTGCTTGAAATAGAGATGCCTCCCTACAACAGAGTGCCGGATGCAGCTCCTTGTCAGTGCCAAGGCCTCCGGAAGCCTCTCACATGCCACCAGATAACGCAAACGCAGCTCAAAGAAAATGGATACTTCTGAGCTCAGATATTTGTCCACTGCAAACAAAAACAGCAATAAGAATTATAATTATCAACTCCATTAACAGTTTAGAAAACCCAATGTAAAGATTACTTGATCAAGATATTTTTTAACAAAAGCTTGATTGACTGACCATCTTCTTGTGGTAGCTCTGAATCCTTGAGAAGGGCCTGAAGTACAGGGTTTGCCCAAGGCCCTCCATCTTTAATAATATGCCTAACCTGCAGAAGGTAAACATTCTGGTGCCTTACCAGGCTCGCATAGCAGTCCTAGAATAGACCATATGGAAAGATATGACTGACACAAGATAACCACTGAAAGGTTAAAGAGCAGAATTCTACATGATGCTTCCCCAAGAATAATTGGACTGATGTCACGCTTGTTACCTGGAATGAGTCTAGAATATCTTTTAAAGGATGCTCGATGAATTCATCTTTTCCAAAGAACAGCAGCAGTTCAAAGATACTCCTACAAATGAAAAAAATTAAGTGATTCTGTAATTATTCACTTTCACGTTTACAACCTGTTGCACCAATAAACTATACTGTAGGCATTTTAGCCACTTTTATAACTTTGGTCCTTTCCAGTGAGGATTAGTTTTATATTAGGAGGTGGAGAAATATAATAATTACCAGAGCCTCTTTGTGATTTAATTTTTGTATGAATTGGTCATTTCAATTTTTTCTATTTGCCTGCTGTAACAAAAATATGAATTAAACTAATTAAGTTTTTCAGGTAAAATATATTTATTTAACATGTAGTTAGAATTAGTACAGAAATGTAATAAATGTAAAAAATAAAATATTACAGTCTTCACTGTATGAATTAAATCTAAATGTATTCTTATTAAAGCAAAAAGAAGGTATTCAGTCAAGAGCAGCAAGTTATTTTTTCTTTTGTTAGATTCATATTAATGACACAGAGCAGAAGGTGGATATATTAGGCTGCGGTCGCTTTAAGACCAAACGAATGGATCCATTATACTGACACATATCCGGTTTACACCCAACTGTTTGCTTTCACTTGAGACAATCGGCTGTGTTTACATGAATACTCCACACGATTTGATCTGAGGTCTCTATAAAGACTGATCAGAAGATTTTTCTATGCGCAGCTATAAATTGCTTCCATACATTCACCGGTCTGGCAGTTCTACCAGGTGTCTGAAAAGGATAATACATTTGCAACATCTTTGCAGTGACAGTAAAACAACAGCAACCCGACAGCAATGACAGCAAGAAACTAGGGCAGTGCAATTTAGTGCATTTATTTTCTTCATAGCGGCGCGCTTGTGTTCCTCCCTAAAAGCCGTACAAATCAGCTAGATCAGTGAATGTAGTATAACACAGTCTACTGTTGCTAAACTGCAGGGGGTGATCGATAATAAAAAGAGTTATTAAAAGTGCATTAAAGCAATAGTTCACCCAAAAATGAAAATTCTGTCATCATATACTCACCCTCATGTCGTTCTAAACCCGTAAGACTTTCATTCATCTTCAGAAAACAAAATGAAGAGGTTTTTGATTAAATCTGAGACCTCCGTTGACAGCTACACAACTACCACTTTGACGAAAAAAAGTTCATAAAGAGATTGTAAAACGAATCCATATGAATTGAGTGGTTTAGTCCAAAACTAGTTTAGTTCAGAAGAGACATTTAGGCTGAATTTAGGCTTTTATTCACACATAAACATTCATCAGAAAATTTGGAGTAAACCACTCAATTATTTTGGATTCGTTTTACAATCCCTTTATAAACTTTTTGCGTCAAAGTGGTAGTTGTGTAGCTGACAATGGGGGGACAGAACTGGCTCAGATTTTATTAAAAAAATATCCGAAGATGAACGAAAGTCTTACAGGTTTGGAACACAAGGATGATTACAAGGGATAAATCATTTAGAATAAATACTGCAATATTCCATCAAAAAAACGAGAAATGGTCTATTTTGATTTCATGGCAAAAGCAGAAGTGCATACTCACAGGGCAAGACTACTCAGTGTGTAGCGTACATGCTCACACTCTGGAGGAAATGATGCCACACCCTGGACAAAAGAGCACAGGGCACTCCGCAACACCTGGAGCTGAGGAAGAGGCACTTGCCATCGTCCAGTTTGCTCCACCACCAACTAAAAGGGGGGGAAAGAGATATTTAACAGAGAAACAGTAGAATGACTAAATATATTACCATCACTTAGTGCTTCTAAATCAGAAAGCATTACGGTCAATCGACGTATAGTGTTTGTGGGTGTCACTAGCATTCAATGACAGGACATGGACTTAGTGATACAAATTAGAAAACATCAATCAAACTTTCGTAAAACGGGATAAAAAGTTTATTTTTAAAGAAAGAAGGCTAGATTGATTCATTTGGTAAACATTTCATTGAAAATTAAAAGCTGCTTAACTCTTTGAAACAAACCAGCGGTTTAAACCCAACCTTTACAGCGACTGGTTAAAAGGACACCAACCACTGCTAACACTTGACAGCATCGAGTTATTCTATCATTTAACACCCCACAGTCGTGCATAACGATTTCGCACACTGGGTTTGCCCGTTTTGGCTTTCATAAAATCGTTGGTAAATAAAATATTATGAAGAGGACAGACGCTTAAATCTTTCGCAGACTGCTTGTTTTGGAATGCAACTTAGGAATGCTAACCGTTAGCCACTCACCAGGCTAATGGAGCTAACTGAAACAAAGTGACAGTACGTCCTTTATAAATCGTGATCGGAAATGAACTGTCGCTCTATCGAGCTCTACTCCTATAGTATTTTGAAAACACCCGTAGTTAGAGAGTTAAAATACTGTGTGAATGTTGGCTCACGGTAGCTGTACACTGGGGGAGGGGAATCTGCTGACATGATGCTAACACTGGTTAGCACATCTCTGTTTGCTTTTTTTTTTAAAAAGCTTGCGAACGCATTCGTCCATTTCAGTGTCATCTTACCTCGCAAAACCGTTCACAGTACGCCTTGCTCTGAAGTCCGCGTTCGTCGTTTGCACTAGTCTTTAACAAAGTCTCCAGTTCTTTCTTAAACCTGTCTAACTCCAATTCACTCTCTTCTTCCGCCATACTGCTTGTCTAAACCAGCGCGTACAACAGAGACCACGAATATTACCGTGAGTGTAAGGACAGCCCATCGGAAGCATTTGATTGGTGGAACACCCTGTCAGTTAGCTACTGAACAATGAATGTCTGCTTTGTGATTGGACGATGACCCCTTCGATCAAACGGTAGACGGGATGTACCCTCACACTGAACATTTGATTGGTTAGTCAGAAACTTTAATATTTTTCTGTCTTGTAATAAACACCCCAAAAACAAATAAGTTGTCAAAATCACTTTAATCGTCTCTCTAATTAACTACGTTTCCCAAATACGCGCACTACCATATTCTTGCCTTAATGCCTCCAACATGTTTAATAATCATTTATCTTGGTCCTTTTAATGTAGTTTTATGAAATGACGTAAAATCGAGTAATTTAATCTCTTTTTTCATGTAGGTAACGTGATAATGAATAATCACGGTCAGCGTTATCAGTACAGCGTGCTAAACTACAAACCAGTGATTTAACTGATTGATAATCAACAGCCAATCACTGATGGATAGTCATTAACAGCAGAAAACTGCATAAAGGAGCACACGGAAGTTCTTGTTGCTGTGACTCAAGGCGTTTAAAAGAATTGTTTTCTTGCACATAAGCATAATTTGTGTTTGCTTCAGGACTGTGTAAAAATAAATTGTGATTTGATTGGTGTGGGTGTGTAAGCTCATCTACAGCATTAGAAGTTCTCAGGTAGGCCTAAGAGATGTTTATTGTGGATATTTTGAATGTTACAGACTAGTAAAAAATATTTATGTCTGTAAAATTTACATTTTTAAGTTTAACTTTTTACAATAAAGCAGTGTAAGTTGTATTTCCAACAGTTTGGCAGTAGGGAGCAGTAAAGATGCAGTCACATTAGGAATTTCAGTAAAATTGTCAATAGTGTAGCTATGCATGACATCCTGTGCTCGTATCACTTTTTATATGCATACGTGCATGTGTGGGTATATGTATCTTTTTATTAGACTACAAAAATGTGCATGGATAAATAATTTAATACTGCAGTGTTCCCTAAAATAAGACTTGTCTGTTTTGATTTCATGGTGACTTTAAGTGTCTTTTACAAAGAATTTGCCTGCTTGGTCAATTTTACACTTTTAAAGCATTGCTTGCATACTTCCAGTGCCCTTTCTTTTTTGGTTTATTGGATTCTCTCTTTTTGCAGACATGTCTACTGGATTACAGCTTCTTGGAACCACACTAGGCATTCTTGGCTGGCTGGGCATCATCATATCGTGTGCAATTCCTCTATGGCGCGTGACTGCTTTTATTGGAAACAACATTGTGACCGCGCAGATTATGTGGGAGGGACTATGGATGAGCTGTGTGGTTCAGAGCACTGGTCAAATGCAGTGTAAAGTGTATGACTCCATGCTGGCTCTTCCCCAAGACCTACAAGCCTCTCGAGCTATCCTTATCATTGCTGCCCTTGTTGGTCTGATAGGCATATTTGCCAGTTTTGCAGGTGGTAAATGCACTAACTGCTTGGCAGATGGTTTCGCAAAGGCTCGAGTTGCCACAGTAGGAGGGGCCTTCTTCATCACTGCAGGAGTCTTGGGTTTGGTACCATCTAGTTGGACTGCCCATAGGGTCATTGGAGACTTCTACAATCCTCTAGTGGCCCATGCTCAGAAGAGGGAGTTGGGAGCAGCCATCTTTATCTGCTGGGGGGCAGCAGTTCTCATGCTGGTTGGTGGAGGCCTTCTCTGCAGTTCTTGCCCAAAAGGAAGGCAGTCCACTGGGGGTCGGTATATGCCAGCTTCTCAAAATGGAAGGGAACGCTTGGAGTATGTGTGACTGCAGGATGTCTGACTATTCTGAGAACTGATGTGTGGATGTTTTACCTCCCTTTAAATGTCTGTTAGTGTGACCTCATGTAAACTAAAAATTTTAACATGTTGCTTACTTTTTATTGAGCTAATAAAATGTTTTTATCCAACAGAGGGCAGTATTGTTTTGTTTTTTTCTAAATTATGGCATTGGTAAATTTGGCACTGGTTTTTATTGTACTCTGCCAATAATGACAAACAAATTAAATGGCCATGTGTACCATACAAATCTTACCATTAGTATTCCCTTTCATCTTGGCAGTTTCTTATTAAAAGCTGGCACTCTCCATCTGTTTTAAGAGAAGGTAATTTCTCAAGAAGGCTGTACTTCAGAAGTCATAATGTTTTCCATCATTGTTTACAGATAATGTAGTAGTGGCAAAGTATGAACACCTGTTCTGAAAATTCACCCAACTACAGTTATATTCAATGTTTTTTTTTTTTTTTTTTAGCAGACAGCAAATGTAGTGTGGGTTAAACTAATCACTTAAGATATTGATTCTATGTGAATAAAAACTTGTACCAGGAGTCAGGTGTTTATTACGATATGTCACATATTCAAGTTGGAAACAACACTGAAGTAGACTAAACAAAATGATTGTATTGTGAACGGTAAACCAATTTTTATGAAAATTATTTATATTATACTTTTATTTCTATTAAAAGCACTTATACATAGTATAAACACTAAATGCTTGTATTACTCAAACCGTTAAAATTATGTGGTTAAATTTACACTTGTCTTTCAACTGTTCTGTATTTAAAATGATGAAAATACAGTACATGTACAATCAAAAAAACTTGCAAAATTAAACCTCACCACAGACTTGCTAGCATCTACTCGATCAGTGCTTCCGCAATTTTTCAAATAGGCATGACTCTTCCAATGCCGCAATTTGTGTCATCTAGAATTTCTTTGGTCATTCATGTGCTTGGAACTTATAATTCTGATACTTCTAACACTTGAAGGGTACATAATCAATAGCCATAATCATGTGGATAATCCCACCACACAAACATGTAATACCAAACCCTCATTCACACACTTTAGAGAGCCTTTCAAAAAAAAAAAAAAAAATCAGTCACTGGCAAAACATTCCATATAATATACATAATGTACTAAAAATATTAAAGATATTTAAAAATAAAAATAAAAAATTCATCAGTATACACAGCAACTTTTGAATGGCTGTTAATGAAGAAGAAATCTTTTGGGATTCAGATGGTGTAGTTACAGCACATCAGCAGGGGCTAACTGGTCCATGCTAACCAGACAATCTTTTACCCCTTGGTGTAAACTTGACCAGAGTTGATTTACGTAACATTGTGCATCAGACGCAATTTAATTTTATATGAAAATCCCCATTTCAAAATACTGAAATCTTTGAGTAGAGCAAATGTTCCTTTTTTTTTTTTTTACATGCATCCATGTACAAGTATACAGGCACTATAAACAATATACTGAAATGTCTCTGAAAGATGTGTAATTCTCGCAGAAGTCCATTTATTTACAGTAGGACAGGATTGTCATTGTAACTTGCAGCTTTCAACTCAAAAGTTTGTCAGATGAAAGCTATTTTTTTCCTTTCCCTCCTTGTCAATTTCAAAGGACATTGCTGCAACAGCAGGGCAGAAGTTTTTTAAATGCTTTCTTGAAGTCCTCATTAAAGATGGTGTATATTAGCGGATTTATGAGGGAATTGAGATACCCAAGCCAAGTGAGGAAATCTGCAAGCACAGCAGAGGTGCTGCAAGTCGGACAAATATTCACTATCACCTCCTTCAGGAAGAACGGTAACCAACACACCACAAAGGCTCCCAGGATTAGTCCTAATGTCAAAGCCGCCCGTCTCTCCCTAGCCTCTGGGTTCCTGCGGACCTTAATGAGATTGCCTGACGAGGAAGTGATGCGCCCCCTTTCTCCATCTGTTGATGGGTCGGAAAATGACTTCTCGATTGGGCAGAATGCGTCTGGACTGAGGGCAATGTCTTTATCAGAGCTCATTCCTGGAAGCATGACGCTGCTCACTGTCTGTTTGACTAAACGGCTGCTCCCTCGGCGGTTACGCAGTGTCTCCGCCGCCTTGTAGATCTTGTAGTAAAGAACCAAAATGAGGGCCAGTGGAATATAGAATGCTCCAAAAGTGGAGTAGACCGTGAAGGCCACGTGGTCGTGCTCAATCCAGCAGTCCATGACTTCCCTCTTCAAATCATCGTGTTCCACACTGGAGGATTTCCTCCACACTAAAGGTGGTAGAGACACCAGCACAGATAGTGTCCACAGGGCAAGAATGGTTATGATTGCTCTTTTATATGTGCGTTTCTGGGAATACGCCACAGCATCGGTGATGGCGCGGTATCGATCAAGCGCAATGGCAGCCAGGTGTAAAATTGAACAGGTGCAGCATGTAACATCGACACCCAACCACAGGTGACACACTATCGGACCGAGAACCCACGTCTCTTCTGCGATGTACACAATGCTGACGGGCATCACTAGAACAGCTACCAGGAGGTCTGTCACAGCTAGAGAGCAGATGAGGTAGTTGGCGGGTTGGTGGAGTTTGCGGGTAATCAGGATAGCAGTGATGACCAGGGAGTTGATGGCGGTGGTTGCAACAGCCAGAAAGGAGAGAGTCAGGGAGAGGAGAATCTTACTGGGACTCATCCGGCGGGCCAGAACATCAGAGAGATCCACAGCTGAGCAATTGCTAGGGTCCATGGTGAAATTATTCGACATACGATTGTGACCTGTAAGAGATAAAGCAAAAGTATGAGCAAGAGCAAAACTCATTCCTGTTTGAAAAATAAAAGACAATAGGTGTGTCTTCATCAGTTCCTTAGCTCCCGAGCCCGTAAATCGGGTATATACACAAATTCAGGCACTGGTAAGGACAGTAAAGGACGCTGGCTCACTACACATTGGGACACTGATGACTCCATTTCCGGCATTGTACATTACTGGTATTTATGAACAACAGCAGAGCTGATATCTGTCTGACATTACTTGTAATGTTATTTAAAGTACATTAGGATAATACTTTGCTTGTTACATATACTTGCAACATTTCAGCCGGAAGTAAATTATAAATATTAGCTAGATTGTGTTCATTACCTGTCTAACAATGTATGTTTATGCTGAAATATATTAAAATAATGGTTTCTCTTTTTAAAAACATATATTACGTGTTGTTACAGTTCGTTATGTGTGGTAAGTTGGCTCACGTGATTTAAGTTTTGCGCTTCAGAACTTCTGTTAAGGAAACATAGTGAGCATCGATGCACCCTGGGTTTTGCGGTGCATTGTGGGACTTTTTAGGGAGCGAACGTTTCCGTGCACTGGAAGGATTCTGCTATTGAGACAGACCTTAAAATGGTCGACTCCATGATCAGTGCCCTGATTACTGAACTAAGGTGCTGATTGAGATGCACCCATTGACTTTTCAGTTTACATTGATATCAGGAAGTGTGAACTTCTTAAAAAAAATCTTAAATCAGATAAACAACGACTCCAGTGAATTGGTGTCTTCCTTATTCAACTTATTTACAGATGTTTATTTTAATTAAAACCATTACAAACATTCATTCAATTATTATTATTTTTTTATATATAATAAAAGCACATACAATGAACAAGATTCAATGCATTATTTCTTCAATTAAACAAGTACATTAATATGGTTACAAAATTGTCACCAGATATGCATGTCATTAATCCTGGAAATAAAATTCTTTAATTTTCCAAATGTTTTGTAGTTTCCCTCTTTCTTAATATATATGCAATATAACATATGGGGCAAGACTTTATCTTTTATTTTTTAAATGCCTTATGCCTAAATTTTATATTTTATTGTTATACCCTTTGTCCCAATCTTAAAATCCATCATAAAAAATAAAATAATACAACTCTAAACCAAGAATGTAATAAACAAAGAATTTCAACATTCATTGAGTGAAAAGTATTTAATCAAATGTCTCCTACATTACAACTGTCTTTCAGTTGTGGCGATTTTGTGGCTAGCCGTTAAATTAGCTTTAGCAAGACAAAGGGGTTTGCCATTTTATTTAAAAATGTAGTTTCTATCACAGAATGCTTTTAAACACAGTACATCATTAAAAAAAAGACAGAATTCCCCTGTGATATTCACTGTTGGACATAGTTAGTGGACAAATTACATAATCTACTGAGAGTATGAAAAGCTTATTTTAAGAGTGCTGACTTACTAAAATTTCACAGGTGCCTATTGATGCATGAGGAAACACCTAAGTATGTTTTTAAGATATGTTATCTCAACTCAAGCACTATTTAATACAGTCTGCTATGCAATTTTCAAGGTGGCATTTGTTTCCTCGCCCCCTTGTCCAAATTTACCACCTCACATGAGCACACTGTGGTTTTCAGGATTACACGGCACGTTTAAAAATATGCCGGGTACATTGCTTAAAAGGTACTTATCACTTTTTAATTTTCTGTTTTGGGGCATAGGATTTATGCTTATACATGCCAAGCTAGATGAAAGCATCTTAAAATGTTTAGTATTTGTGTCACTCCTGGTGAAGCTATAATCTGGATTTGCAGTTAGAAGCTAATAACACTGAGAGACGTTGGCGCCGCCCTGTCAATCTAATACGCTCCACACAAGTTTGGTGATTAATTTTTCACAGTACAGTGGAAACACATCAATGAACACGTCGACTGCTTAAAAGGCAGGTAATAGATGGCCAATCCTGTCTTTATCAGTGACAAGCCATGCTAGTCAGTGTGATCATATTAAGACTACCTAGCTATTTTCGCCTGCTAACCACACTTCTCACTTCCAGCTGGTAGTTAGAGCAGGATCAGACTGTTCTAATCAGGCTGTTTAGACACTAATAGCACTCTGCTCTCTAATGGTATTTTTAAGAATAAAAATTGTATTGGCACTATAAACACAGCTTTACTAGCATTGGCTATAAACACTGGCTTTGTACCAAAACCTATAGTGAGCTGCCTTGCGTTTTTAATTTTTTTTTGTCCTTTTAACGCATACATTAAGTCTTTAGTGACCCATGACGTCATTCACTACCTTCCTTCTCATTCATTTTTTAAAGTTAGACATCAACCTTCTTAGTATTCCACAATCAGCTCATTATAAACAATATAACAAGAAAAAAATAATAAAATTATTTAAAAGAATGCCCATGCATTTCCCCATTAATTTTTTGTAAAAATTGTTTAGGGTCACTAACAACCCGAGGTGCGTAACAGTGTAAATATATATATATATATATATATATATATATATATATATATATATATATATATATATATATATATATATATTTTTTTTTTTTTTTCTTTATGCACAACAATAGGCCTAATTGAATCTCTGATTACTGTATAAGTGCAATTCACCTTTATTCCACAAGGTGGCAATGTCTGATACACAATGATGAAGTGACGTTTCTCATAGTTACTGCAGGCAGAAAACAAACAGTAGCAAAACATCTGCTCAAACTGAACCCTTCCAAGCTCCAAAAGGTAACACAATATGCTTTAATTTATTCTTCTGTAATTGTTGCTTTAATATCAGGAGAGTTTTAAATTATCGTGACAGTTAGGGATCCATCCATGGTAGATATAGATCTGGGTCACTAAAGACCCGAATATGGAATAATGATTGGCGAAACGAACAGCGTGACAAATTTAAAATGCTCTTAGGCATCAACTTAATGCATCACACAGCTAACGCCAACAAAATATGCATAAAAGCCTTGATTCAAAACTGATTCCAAAAGACATGTCGCTAAGCTAGTGCTTTACGGTATGGCTGTTTTCACACATGGTTCACACTGTATTTTTTGTAAGTAGTTGCCACTACTTAGCTTGTCTCACTTTTGTACTTAGGTTTTTGTACCCTGAGATACAGCTACATTCTCTCTAATGTCAGTGCGTCAATCCCGGATACACAGATTTACTGAATCATACGTCATCAATAGCGGTTCACTTCAGCAATTTAGAATGATTGTGTTCATATCAGCAGCAAACCATACCAGAAGCAAACCATACCAGAGTTCACATGAACCATACCCCAAACCACCTTTTTAAAGCGGACTCAGGTACGGATCGTGAGTGCGAACCCGAGTTTGGAAAACAGCGTTCAAATCATCCAAATTAACCGATTTCTGACGTCAAACAAACTCAGATGACCACCAAAAGTGCTAGTATGGCAGCAAGTATAAGTATTAAAAATAATAATAATACATAATACACAAATATTCTGGAACAGCCTTTGCATTATGAGCACGTTTGATTCTGTTCAGAAATGAATTTCTGCATCCTAACAGAAATGGAACATCTTAAGTGACTTACCTGAAACATTCTAAATAGATTGAGCCACACTTTGCACTCCTCATGTGAAGTGTGCAGAATGCTCAACTCACATTTGACTTTAATAGAATTTTGTGTTGGCATGTTGCAAAGCTAATCTTAGAGGTACAAGATATAGAATCTGCCATCTTTGCTAATGGTGATTTACGGTGATCAGTTCTGCTGCCAGGTTTTCTGCCAATCACCTGAACCTAAATGCCATGTGACTAATCACTGATTGACTGATGGCACCTCAACAACAGGCACATCAGACTAGCAGATAATTTGAGCTGTCATGTCAAAGGCTGCAGACAGGGAGATATAGGCTAAGCCCCCCAAAAAGAACCAGTCACTGGTAAAACATCTACTTTAGTGAAATTAAACATTGGCTATATATATATATATATAAAATGTTGCTTGCAAATAATAATAATAATTAAAAAAAGTAAAACATACTTTGGAATGGCCATCAATGGAGAAAGACTCTTTGACATTAAATGCAGTTCTACAAACAGGGGCTAATGGGTACATTATGACCAGCAAACCTAGTGCTAACCTGGGGTGCATTTACCATACAATGATGTAACTCGCAGCTTAACTGCCATGGTTGTCAGGGTTCTGTCACTTCGGTCTAGTTTATTCTTGGGCTTGTGACAGAGTTCTAAAAACTCCTGTGTATTGTCTTGTGTCTTCTGTCCTTGAGAGTTGTTTTGTGTTCGGAGTGTGGTGTTCAGATCTCGACACTTCACAAGTGTTTGTCTTTTGTTGTGAGCGTTTTGCAGTTTTGAGCTTGCTCGGCTGTGCGCTCTTCTGTCCGTTCTTTCATGTTGTTATGTTTTGTGTGAACACACGGCTCATGGGTTCACACCGTCCACCAGCTTCCATCGCCTCCTGCCTCACTACCAGCGTATGCTCCAGTTCAGGGCCTTGAGCTCCCTCCGTCAAGAGGGGGCTGATCTGAGAAGGTTTGCCCTGGGTTTCAGCAGCGGACCTTCAAGGACCTTTTCAACTATGCCCTTAATGAGCCCCGCAACTGGTGGACTATGAGAGGGTTGGAGCGCCAAGGGAATTCTCTTGATAGAAGTGCTGTAGCACCCCCAGAGGCGTCCGTGACCGCTGCAGCACTCCCAGAGGCAGCCGAAGATGCTGCAGCACTCCCAGAGGCAGCCGAAGATACTGCAGCGCCCCCGGAGGCGGCCGATGACGCCGCAGTACCCCCAGAGGCAGCAAGCACCATACCGCCACCTTGTTCTCGTAAATGGAGGAGGAAGAAGGCCTACATGGCCCGGAGGCCATCCCAGTGTGCGCGCCGCCCAGGCGTCTTGCCCTGCCGGCGGCGGTCAAGCATCTTGCCCTGATGGCTCCAGCCCCTGACCAGCATCCAGTGAAGGCTCCAGTCCGTGACCAGCGTCCGGAGAGGGCATCGTTGTCATTTGTTACTGTCGGATGTCCCTCGTGTTTCCCTGCTTCAAGTCAAATCAAGTCAAGCCTTGCTTTTTCCCCCTCGGGATGTTTCTGTTTGTTTTTGTTTTATTTTATTATTGAATAAATAACCCCTTCCTCCCACAATTGAGTCCTTGCTCCTTTCATCATCCCTATTCCTGACAATGGTACAATACTGTGGCAGGGGGGCCGTGGTTTAGCGAGGTCTGCACGAAGAGAGAGTGTCAGGAGAGTGGCGGTGAGTAAGTAGGTCAAGTGCATGATGATAAACACCTGTGTCTGATTGCAGTGATTGGCACGGGGAGACGGCATAAAAGCCAAGGAAGGACAAGCAGCGAGGAGAGAGACAGACTGGAGACTGGTGGCCTACGTGGTGGACTGAAGGAACTCTGAGGAGTAGTGGAACGTATTATTGAGATTGAATGACTTTATTAGGAGCGCTGTGAGTGCCACTTTATTTTTGTATGTACCAGAGTGCAGTGAATAAAAACCACTGGTCCCAGTCACGCCGACCCTGTCTTCTTCCTCCTTGTTCTGAGAACCTTTGTTACAAATACATTGTTGAAAAAATTATATAGCTAGTCATGACTGTTTACTCAATTTGTAGTAGTAAACATCCATCATTTGAATCACGCTGGTTCAACAATATAGAACTGTCGGTAATTAAGTGACAGAGGCGGTAAAATAATAAGTTCTACTAATTAATCAGTTCCAGATTGTATTAATGTCTGATTATTGCTGTAAATAATGAGCATGGCATTTGAAAAGTAGGCTACTTCGCAATTTTTTTGTTCTTGTTGTTTTGCTTGATTTAGAGACGTTTCCAACTGAACGCACAAACTAAAAAAAGCATGATCAAGTTCACATGTCATACGAACAAGTAGCTAGAGCTGTAGTTTTAGTTTCTTTGTTTACTGACCACACAACTTTGCAATGCTGTTCACTGGAGCTATGGTTTCGGGAAACACCAAATCACTGAACTATGTTGCTAACAACAGAAATAATTGTCATCATAGTTGGCTTACGATGCTGTTTTGGGAAACGCTCCATAAGCATGATCCCTTGTTTTTAACTGGCCTCACAATGAATTCTAGGATTGCATGTGAAGCTGCCTTAGAATCTGGCCCAAAAAAGGTATTTCAGGAGGATGTATAATTATGCCTACCTTTTGGAATAATCTTTGTGCACTTAATGCTTGCTGCCAACAGAAACAGCTCAATAGGTTTTTAAACAAAGCGTAGGTTAAGCTGAATATCAGATCAGCAGTAATATGTACAGCAGTGTTTTAAAGTATTTAACCATATACAGATTCACTTTAATTTTCATCACTTTCATGCATTTAAAGACCTTTCACTCACAGTAATATGGATTTCTAGAGTAGCTATGCAAAACAAGCCAACAGATCTTATTTAAGAAAATCTGTACATATTCTACTAAAGAAAACAAATAATAGGATCCATTTTATGTGTTTAGGCAATAGGGACTGTGTATCTCACACCAATAATTTCTTGATTTACACTCTATTAAAAGTATTTGCATATGTGAAATGTCGTGAAGACTTTTAAATCCCTGCCTGGGTTGCATACTAGATGGCAATTACCCTCCTCAGGGAAGAATAAAGGTAATTGTGAATTTCAGTGAATATATCGGAAGGTCTCATAGTTCCCTCCCAAACGACCTGCTTTATTCATGCACGGTCGCACTAATATGGTACAGCAGATTCGACAGTTTGTGTTAGTGCCGTGGCATCTTCAGCTCTGACACGCGTTCCCAAAGGGAAATTAGCTAATCAAAATTAAGTAAACAAATATGGTGATTCAAAAAACACTAAATGATGTGTGAAAATTTGGGAAATTATTAGTTTTGACTGCTAGTGATGGTTGGATAGAGAACGTGTGGAATTTGTTTTTTTTTGTGTTTTTTTTTTGGTGGATGTTCTAAATTAAACATTTAATGTAAAACCCTGTGACTTATTTCCTAGTGAAATAGGACAGTCAATGAAAGAAATGTATGGCAAGACTTCATTCCATCCATTTTTGATTGGATTGGATCATGAGAAAAGATTGTTACAAACCAGAATGAAGCTAGGTGGTCGGAGGGGAGGGGTTGAAAAGTAATAGAGATTAATAAACATGGCCGAAAAAGGAAAGTCATTTCAGAGCAGGAGCAAGCTATTTCATTTTGATTAAAAAAAATGTTTCTAACAATAATGTGCACTGATCTATGAATCATGCACAATAACACCAGCAATGTGTATTAAAAAAGTAAATAGGATAAATTATAATTGCATGCTGGCACCCCATCACAGAATAATGCACATGGATGACTCCTGACTGCCTGATTATTGGGGCTGGGAGAAACAACTAAAAATAAATAAATAAATAAATATATATCACACACACACACACACACACATATATAAATAAATTTTCCCCTACTATATGTAAATAGTAGTTAGATGCCATTTGCACTGTGTAAGTAGTGTTAGATGCTTAGTGTATCGTAATACATTATAAAACATTATACAACCATAACAACATGTTCAGTGTGTATTAATTAAAATCATAAATGGATGCTGCCTTATTGGGTACTTCCTTGTCCCTAAAACCCACCCCTACACCTACCCTAAATCATATTGAACCTGCTGATCAGTAAATATATCCTCAAAGGTCCAGGAAAGGTGCCAAGTTTTTGAGAACGATAACAATATGAGCTGCACGCGTCACGGTCGATATGTCAGCCCACCAATGCGAGGACAGCACATCTAATTTCAATTATGCACCTATTAAATACATACAAATATAATTTGGAAATGTTTCCAAATTATATTTGTATATATTGTTAATATGGATTAAAATTAATAACAGTAATACAATTGTGTTGCCACTAGATGCCTGTATATCCCAAATATACTGTATATGTCAACAAAAAATACTTATTAGTAACATGAAAACGACCTTTCTTTGGGAGGTTTTGCCTTCGCCATGCTTCCTGGAAGTAGGGGTAGGAAGTTGTAGCATCATGTGACAGGAAGGAAGTGAATACCTTTTTTTTTTTTTCTTGAAATTCTTTATTTGGTTGTGGCCGACGGGCGCCATCTAGCTGCGAAAAAAATTAATTGTCATATTTTTCAAAACTAATGCATTGATCAACAAAACAAAGGTGTCATTTGAAAGCGTAGAGTCGAAACTTTACAATGAATGTAGCCATTATGAGTATCTCCAAAGTAGTGATGTTTTATTTGCTGATAAAATGGAGAAAATAAATAATAATTATGGAGGGGGTGGGGAATTATGTACTGCAATGTGTCAAACACATCATACAGCTCAGATAGTCATGTCATATGTCATTTGAAAGGTCTCACGGAGTAGAATACAACAAGAATAATTTTGGGGCTTTGACTAAAGTGGAGCAAGTTTTTGTTAGTTAAGCCCATATGTAAATAATATACTGATGTGGCATTCACGTGGCGTTTTTCACTTATAACTTCATGAAACGTGGAAAATGGCACATCATTATTTACAGCAGATTCTGAGCAGAGCCCAAAGTCACCATAATCTGTCTTTTAGATCTAAAGATATTCCTCGTTAAAGTATAACACAAAAAAAAACAGTACAGACGCACATGAGCCGTTTTCGCTGGTAACTTCATGAAACATGCTCCGATCGTTGAAAATGGCACGGCGGCGGTACACTCCATTTTAGAGGAATAACTCAGCGCTCGTTAAGAATGCATTGAAAAGCTGAGATTCTAAGCTTTAAAGGGCATATTGCAGGTTAGAGAACCCAGTGAGTCAATGTATAGAAAAATAATGTAGGAACTATATCTTCTTTCAAATATACTTATAAATACGCTACTAAATAAGGCTTTTGGAGTCGTTTTTGTGAGAAAATTTTACTTCCGCATCTGAAAATGCCAAAACCGGAAGTGACGTAAGGTGAGGGAGTGCGCAGTATTGCCAGAGTGGATTGATTGTGCGGGTAAAAACAGGCTTGGGCGGGTGGACACAATTTGGGCTGAATTTCAACGATAGGAAAACAATGGATTGCAACGACAGTTCGGACGCTGAGGAAATTATAAATGTTTATTAATACTCATATGGCAGACCACAGCCATACAATAATGACACACAATTAGGGACAGGCCACGATTAGACAGAACAACTATTAGAGGAGACAAATTGAGTTGTGTGAGGAGAAACAGTGGAGAACACAGCAGGTGTCTCGGTGAGAGACCAGTGTTAGCTAATGATATATACATACGCTAGCTAACGATATGAACACTGTGCTCAGGTTACAATACTATACAATATTATCATGTATCAGGCAATAGGAAAGCTGGTATTGGTCATCTAGGAGTATTGATACTTCCCAATAACAGAAACTAAAAAGCTTTGACCATCAGGCATAAGTCACACTCGTTAATATCCGTCCACACTAAACGTTATGTGATATAACGTTAGCGGTTTCTCATCACGACCGATTTGGTAGTTAGCAAATGTTTAAACAAAACGTACGATGCACAGTTTATGTTTTCTTCGAGCTGCATCTCTGACAGATCCGTGACCATCGTGTCTCTCGCCGGAGGCCGAACCACAGACAGTATTGTTTAATTGTATGTGTTTCATGTTATCCTTTATTCATTAATTCTGTGTTATGCGTTTATTTCGTGCCGATTCACCAATAATGTGAGGATGTACAGGTGCTGGTCATATAATTAGAATATCATCAAAAAGTTGAAATATTTCACTAATTCCATTCAAAAAGTGAAACTTGTATATTATATTCATTCATTACACAAAGACTGATATATTTCAAATGTTTATTTCTTTTAATTTTGATGATTATAACTGACAACTAAGGAAAATCCCAAATTCAGTATCTCAAAATATGAATATTACTTAAGACCAATACAAAGAAAGGATTTTAAGAAATCTTGGCCAACTGAAAAGTATGAACATGAAAAGTATGAGCATGTACAGCACTCAATACTTAGTTGGGGCTCCTTTTGCCTGAATTACTGCAGCAATGCGGCGTGGCATGGAGTCGATCAGTCTGTGGCACTGCTCAGGTGTTATGAGAGCCCAGGTTGCTCTGATAGTGGCCTTCAGCTCTTCTGCATTGTTGGGTCTGGCATATCGCATCTTCCTCTTCACAATACTCCATAGATTTTCTATGGGGTTAAGGTCAGGCGAGTTTGCTGACCAATTAAGAACAGGGATACCATGGTCTTTAAACCAGGTACTGGTTGCTTAGGCACTGTGTGCAGGTGCCAAGTCCTGTTGGAAAATGAAATCTGCATCTCCAGCAGCAGGAAGCATGAAGTGCTCTAAAACCTGTGGACTCGACGTCCTGACAGGCTGGACACAATAATTTACCATGACAATGATAAATTGAAATAGAAAAACCAACCTATTCTGCACTGAGCCAATGCAGAGCCCGGCAAACGACTCCCTCTCGTGACGTCATATGACGCGATGTTGGAAAAAAAGCATTTTTTACAAACAGCCAAGGAAACGGCCACTTTATCTACTAAATTTGTGCTCTTATGTCTTTTAAAAACATTTTAAATTCTGCATTACCATTCATATATGTTATATATTCATTTTGAATTTTTTTTTACCTTTTTTGTGTTATTATATAATATATATAATATGAAATAATTTCTCAGCATTAGATTGTGTAAATGTAATAAAAATAATATTTTCTAAACATATAAAAAGTGTTTAACAATTGATACATACTTTTTGACTCTCCTTGCTATAGTTTTAGAGTTATTTAAAGTCTTTAAATGTGTGTATGTCTGTCAGAAAACAACACTTTTATAAATGCCTTCTGGGTGTCAAGGACTGAACAAAAAGGCTGCCTTTGTTCCAAATGCTGTAACTTCTGATTACTTTATGCTATCACCACAAAATTTGTACAGATGTAGACCACATATAGGGGAACATCACCAAAAAAATTTTTTTCTGTCGCCCTATTTCCTTCCTGAATTATTGAATGTCAAATAATAAAGATTTGTAAAATTATATATATATATATATATATATATATATATATATATATATATATATATATATATATATATATATTTTTTTTTTTATACATGTGCATTAGATTGTCCAAATATAATAAAAAATTATATTTTCTAAAAATATAAAAAGTGTGCTAACAATTGATACCTACCATTTGACTCTCCTTGCTCTAGTTTTGGAGTTATTAGTCTTTACTTTTGTGTATGTCACTCAGACAGAACAACTCTAAAAATGCCTTCAGGGCTTAAGGGGTTAAATTGGCTGTTAAAGTTTTATATGGGACAATTACAAAACACACTGATCCTTTAACAATGCATCGGCACAAGAATGCACAGTAAGAGAAGAAAGCTTTATAGAGTCAACAAATGCCTCTACAATACACACTGAGCAATATTACGCTATCTGTCTAGACTGGGTAAACCCAGCCTGATCTGCCGGCGATTTGATTTCGCCCTGCAGCTCAGACTGAAAACCTGTACATTTTTCTTTCCTGCTTCCGTTACAAATCTGTTTTAAAAGATTTCAAATGCAAGTTTTCTTTGAAAACGGAACAGAAACTTGCCCTGGAAGGGTGGCCGTGACACCCTTTACACACACCCCTGCTAAAATGTAGTGCCAGATATGCGCTCAGTGGCGCCCCCTCCAGCTCATGGCGCCCTAGGCGACTGCCTAGTTTTTTTATGCCTAAAAATGGCCCTGTGTTCAACAATAATTCCCAGAAATCACACTGCACTTTTAAGGTGTTTTCTCCTTAATTACGGTAACTATTTTAACTTGTAAAAAGCATTCACGTGATCGTCGAACTCGTAATCAGAACTTTAGACTCTTTTTTCTGAGCCCTATGACTTGTACCACATGAACGCTATTCCACGTGAGCACTGCAGATATATTTTGGAGTTATGCTGCATTCACACCATCTTGTAATTACCATAAAAAGCTCTGTATACTTTTGAATTGTTCTCACTGTACTTTGATATCATACACTGATCAGTCTGCACAGCGCAGCTTCAAGTTGAACACACCTTGGCTTCGTCCGTAAACTTTAGGAAGCTGACTTGTTGCATCACTGCCTTAAAAAGCACAGGATTGTGGGATACCAAAGGCAGCGAAGGATACATCTGCTGCCTTCAAAAATCGATCAGATGAAGGTATCTCAGGAGACAGGAAGTCAAGCTAACATTGGATTCAGACTCAATGTCTTCCTACCTTTTTAAGCTTTCAGGCGCAGCCCTTAAATCTGCAGTGGTCCAGTGGTACAGCGGCCATGTGGCACAAGTCGTAGCTCTCAAAAAATGTAGAGTTTATGCGTTGTAAGTTCTACAAGCATGTGAAGGCTTTTT